>CM060951.1:196982699-197582699 GCA_030765055.1 Mantis religiosa | reverse complement strand
AGCACAATGGTAGTGCGGCTGGACGGAAACCAGAACATCCGTGGTTCAAATCCCGGCTATGGCATTGAATTTTTCAGTCTGACTCTACGTTTCCACAATTTAGCCTACACACGGCCAGTGTGAAAGAATAATTAATTTCCATTAATTAACCTAATAGTGGTTAACTATAAAGCCCCGGCCTTAAAGTACTTACATGTAGTAAGTCGCCATTAAGGTAGTTGTCTCATGTGTTTATGAGAACTCCTAAGTGGTTTACCGGGAAAATATGAGTCAGTTGGAGAATTTAATGTCATGTCGGCACGTTGGCCATAGTAGCACAATGGTAGTGCGGCTGGACGGAAACCAGAACATCCGTGGTTCAAATCCCGGCTATGGCATTGAATTTTTCAGTCTGACTCTACGTTTCCACAATTTAGCCTACACACGGCCAGTGTGAAAGAATAATTAATTTCCATTAATTAACCTAATAGTGGTTAACTATAAAGCCCCGGCCTTAAAGTACTTACATGTAGTAAGTCGCCATTAAGGTAGTTGTCTCATGTGTTTATGAGAACTCCTAAGTGGTTTACCGGGAAAATATGAGTCAGTTGGAGAATTTAATGTCATGTCGGCACGTTGGCCATAGTAGCACAATGGTAGTGCGGCTGGACGGAAACCAGAACATCCGTGGTTCAAATCCCGGCTATGGCATTGAATTTTTCAGTCTGACTCTACGTTTCCACAATTTAGCCTACACACGGCCAGTGTGAAAGAATAATTAATTTCCATTAATTAACCTAATAGTGGTTAACTATAAAGCCCCGGCCTTAAAGTACTTACATGTAGTAAGTCGTCATTAAGGTAGTTGTCTCATGTGTTTATGAGAACTCCTAAGTGGTTTACCGGGAAAATATGAGTCAGTTGGAGAATTTAATGTCATGTCGGCACGTTGGCCATAGTAGCACAATGGTAGTGCGGCTGGACGGAAACCAGAACATCCGTGGTTCAAATCCCGGCTATGGCATTGAATTTTTCAGTCTGACTCTACGTTTCCACAATTTAGCCTACACACGGCCAGTGTGAAAGAATAATTAATTTCCAGATATTATTTTATTTTTTAATTTACTTTTTTATCTGAGGAAATTAGTTCATTAATACTAATTACTTTCCGAGACGATTAGGTTTTAGAACTTCAATGAATTAATTCTTTTTAACCATTTATTCTCTATATGAAGTTGTTAATAATTGATTCTGGATTTATTGAAGTATGATATGGTATTATATATATTTGTACAGTTACCATTATATATCATGTACAAATAGATGAAATTACTGACCCAAGGTTTACTCGCTGACTCAGGTCCTCCGGCCATAAGCCTTTGGTTTTCTGAGCAGCTTGGTGTCATTTCTTCTTGACCTTCGCTTCTTTTACCCTAATCCACTTTTCTCTTAACTTATATAAGAATTCTCCTATACATCTATTTTTCAAACATCCCTGTTAATATGTGCAAAGCCACAGCCTATTTGCTCACACTGTCCCATTTATTATTCCATATATTTCCCCTGCAATTTGTTAACTCCTTGCACTCTATCAGGTAATGAACTGTGCTCTCTTCTCAACCCTTTAATATATTATTCCTAATCTCATCCATGCTATGCCTTCTCTTCCAAATTTGACATTGCTCTATATATTTCTCCCTACCCCATTCTGTTTTTAATTGTTTATAAAATTTCAAAGATTTCTTTTCTTCTATACTTTCCCATGTCTCCTGCATATCTATGTCTTGTACCCTAATTCCCACTTCCTTCCAAAAACCGCTATGATTTGTCTTCTCTGCTCTCCATAAAGCTCTCAGCCTATCTTCGAGGCCATTGTTTCCAATTCCGACCACCAACTATTTTCTATTCTTAATACTTTTCTGTTTCTTCATGCACAGATTCAATAATTCCCTTTCTGCCCTATAATACACTTATACCAGAAGTTCAGTATTCTTTCTATTATTACCTTCCTCCTTTTTTTATTACCCAACTTTCGTAATGTCACTACTCTTGGTGCCGATTTTGACAGCTCTAGTAGTTCTTTGCAAAACAGTCCACACATCCGGTCTAATTGTGTTCCTATCTCTAATGTGCCCCATACCTCCACTGTATACATTGTTCTGGATTCAACGACCACTTAATACATTCTTCTAACAATCTAACTGACATCTCCAGTTTATGTTTACATATTCTTACCCCTGTAATTGTCGTCCTACCACTACAGAATTATAATAACTATAAGATGACTTAAAAAAATGATAAAACAAGACGATGTCACACGATGTTCTGCCTTCATTGAATTGTCGCCTCCAGGAACGCACATTAGACACATCCATTGTATCATCACCACATGTCTCACTCAACTGGCGATCTTTTATTTGTAATTTTACGTCCTCCAACTTTCAGTCATATGGGACGAAGAATGGGATGGGTGAAATACTGATCAAATGAGTCCAGGGTTCATAGAGCTTGGAGTTACCCGACATTCGTCCTTCAGGATAAGGGAAAACCCTGGAAAAACCTTATCCAGGTAACTCACCCTGACCGAGGTTCGAAATAGTGACCTCTTGGACGTGAGGCAGGCACGCTACCACCACGCTACCGAGGAGGGTTCAACTGGTGATGGATTTCAATAGGTGTCACACCACGAAAATGGAGAAAACGAAAGACTACACGCTGTTCCTGCAATGAAAACGTCGCCATTTTAAGTAACAAAACATTCCTAGCTCTCGTCCCTATCATTAGAATTCTATGCACTGTACAGTGCTGCCATCTCTGTCATGCATTTCCTATCTGGTCCCAGTGCTGAAAAAGAGTTAGGAGGTGTTATAACTTCAACGCACCTCCTAGTATTACTATTTCCAGATCTAAAAGAATAAATTCTATTTATTGAGGTAATATATATGGTAACTAACTTCGTGACTAAATTTAAGTTCCAAAGCAAAAACTAACAGCTGAAAGGGAATACAAATGTTTATATGCGCCTATTACTTCACGTCTTAACTTCTGATTTGGATTCACAGATATGGGCCATCGGATGCTGCAAATGTGTAAGCCTGCCGGGCTATTGCAGAAACGTGGTCAGCTAATTCAGCTTCATTCGCAGTTTCTTCCCCCATTGTTTTGAATATTTTCATTTAGACACAATAGTCTACGGAACGCTTCATTCATTCAAGAATTGAATTTCAGCAACCCTTTGAACCTTGTGAAAGTAGCAACGTAAGTGCCAATCCCTTTCAATGTTTAAGGATACCTATGACTGAAGATTTGAAATCCTAAACTAATGTGACTTTGTAGATTCGTAGGATTAAAATTCCAGTTGCAGAAATTCAAAATGTAGAAACACACTTTGGTCAACCCTTACAGTAGCAGAATTACCTAACATACACAAATACAATCCTCCAAGGTCGCTGACCACAAACAAATGAGTTCACCTTCAAAACACCTGCACGCCGACGATTCTCAGTTCCGATTCTCGACTCTCTCATTAGGACTCCGTTTACGTCTCTGCGATAAAGTAGCCACGGCTTCTTTTATACCAACAGATGGTTGTAGAAAGCTCTCTTTCAATCAAGATGTCACTGGAATTTTCCATTTATCTAACTTTATTTGTTTCGGCAGGCCCTTCAACCCCGCGCTATTTTATCTCTTTCGCCATGCTCTTTATCTCCATGCTGCACTATCTGCTCTTTATCTCTCCGCACTGGACTGTCTCTTTGGGCACGTTGCCACCAGTCACAACATTTAAAACGCTAGATTTTTAGGAATTATACCACAGATGTAACTTAGTAGAAATATAATGCAGCCAAATTTTGTCAATTTCACTTTGATAGTTTGGAAAATATGGTCAAATTTATTATTTTAGTTACGTCACCTAAAAAGTCCCTTGCCCGCCTCGGTAACGTAGATGGCAGCATGTCTGCCTCACTTCCAAGAGGTTCCCAGTTCGAATCTCGGTCAGGGTGAGTTACCTGGATACGGTTTTTCCGGGGTTTTCCCTTACCCTTAAAGACAAATGTCAGGTAACTGTAAACTCCATGGACCCTGGGCTCATTTGAGCAGTATTTCACCCAATTCATTCACCGTCAATTATGACTTAACGTTGGAGGACGTAAATAAAGAAAAATAAAAATAAAAAATAAAAATAAAATGTCCCTTGCTACAAAATAACTTAAATTGTGGCCCAATATCTTAAAAAAAGGTTCCAAATACATTTTTATTTTTTTATTTGTCCTAGGTTTCTCTGTCTCAATGACTTTAGGCTCCAGAAATTTTAAAGCTATGAATATGGCTTTTTTACCCAACATTTGACACTTTTGCCTTTTGAAGTAATTAAAGTGTACTTAACTGCATCTCACAATAAGCCCAAGAGCACTTTCTATCCACTGGGTGTCTATGAAACCGTGTAGCAAGTTTCATTAGTCTAACACTGAAACTCCGAAACAAGGAGCATCTTAAATAATGAAAAATGATGAATTTTTCAATAACCAGAAAACAACGTTAAAGCATTGGAATTCATGTCTAACAGAAGCATTCGCGTAAATTTCAAACTAGATTAGAGCATTTTAAAATGGCTTGCGCATGCTTTTTAAGCATTCTTTGCATTCAGGAAAGCTTACACTATTTTATAACTAAAAAGAGGAAAGATGACTTTTTTTTAAATGTTCATGAAGTTTTAGTCATACATATGGCCGCGACGACGCTCATAGAATGTTCGGCCCGGAGATATAACAGACGGATAGCGTATCACGGAGATAAAGAGCCTGCATAAGCAGATAAACATAGCACGGAGATAAAAGGCAGTCACAACAGGTAGTGAGGTAAATGGAATATTCTAGTGACATCTTGATTATCTTACAGAACATTCGATTTCGTATTTGTTACAGAATATTCCGGAAATATCTAGTAATATTAGTAGAGATATTCAAGGAAGCGGCGGGACAACAAGTGACAGTCATAAACAGTTGTCAACAGAGCCGTGATGAAAGAGCGGTAAATGGAACTTGTGTGTGATTTTGAAGTGAAACCTTTGTTGTGGTCAACAACCTCGGAAGATTGTATTTGTGTGTTAGGTAATCCTGCTACCGTACGGATTGACCAGAGTGCATTTTCTACGGACATAAAGAAGATTTTGAATTTCTGCAAATTCGATTTTTAATTATACGAACCCAAAGAGTCACAATATCCTTAAGTATACAAAAAAAAAAAAAAAAAAAAAAAAACTTAAACATCTGAAGGTATCTGAAAGCATTAGACATATTTCGTCATCACAGGGTATTGTAAATTTGTGGGCTCGTGGATTTAAAAGTGTAATTACACAAACTCAAAATGTTCTTTACTTCCACCGAATTGCAGTTGGAACACTTGCCGATTACATAGAATTACGTAGCGCACACAATTACAATTCACCAGTTCGTCTGTCACAGTTCTACTCTGCACTCGCAGTTACGTACACTTCTCCGACGCACGTACACAGTCCTCCAGTCCGTTCCCTCACTGGGATTTCCTCACGGCTGCTCTCCAAGAACTCCTTGACTCGTCCACTGCAGGCCTCATATAGGGGAGATCGCCGTTTCTGGAAGTCTCGCGGTTCAATGAATCTTCGCGACTGTTCCAGAGGTTTGGGGGAGGGGAAAGAGATGGCTAATGATGTTTTTTCCAACCATCCCCTCGTTAACGCTGCAAGATAAATGGGTAGGCGTGGTCTGAAAGGTTCCTTTCCCTTACCCAGCTGCCAGTCGGTCCTGCCTTCCGTTAATTGGGTGACAGTATTGATAATGTCAACGGATCGTTGGTTTCGAGGTCCCATCCACATATGGAAACATTTCTTATCGTTCCATTATTTCTTTATAAGCGTTATCACACTGCTAGCCCATAAAGACAGTATTAGTGATTTATTTCGGACCACTAAACATTAATCTGGCAGTACAATTATGCCTAGAGGTTATGCAGTGGGATTGACATTCTTACTTTGACCTGCACATTACAAAGTACGGGGATTGTTTAGTAAAGAATGATTACAATCTTTTTTTGACAACGTACCTTTACTCATCCTCATACTTTTGATGGCCCTTCCCAAAATAGTCTCCTCTGAATACGATAAACTTGTCCCAGCGTTTCTGCCAGTTTTCAAAGACATGTTGGAATTTTTTTTTTTTTTTTTTTGAGAGAACCTTCAAAACCGCCTTCTTAGCCTTCACCACTGCTTCTGAAGATGGATAATACTTCCAACGAAGGCGTTTCTTCAAGTTTGGGAATAGAAAAAGGTCACTTGGGGCTGAATCCGGAATATTGGAAGGGTGAGGGACGCACTTCACGTTGATTTGTGCAAGATATTCAGGAACAACATTGGCAGTATACGGCCACGCCTTATCGTGGTGCAGCATCCAGCCTGCTTCATGGAAATGTGGTCTTTTGCGCCTGATGTGGACTTGCCTTGTTTTCAGGACTTCCCTGTGGTATTGTCCAGTTAGTGATGTGTGTGCAGGTACAACATGCTGATAAACCATTTCATGAATATGAAACAATGAGATGATCATAATTTTCCCAGCAGAAGCAACCACTTTTGATTTTTTGGGGGTTGGTGATGAAGGAGATTTCCACACTGAGCCTTGCAGTTTGCTGTCAGGATCAAAATGATGTAGCCAAGTTTCATCAGCAGTGATTACGTTTGAAAGAAACTCCACTCTTCCTCTAACATCAATTTTAACTGCATGTTACTTCCAATGCAGCGGTAGGCGATACTGAACATGTCTGAACTTACCTGGTTCTCACAGGTGCGAACCAGGAGTACCAACTAATAGAAAATAGTAAGATTTAATTTTAGTGTGAAAAAATATGACCGTAAAAAGTTATGATCATTCTTTATTGAACAGCCTTCGTATAAATGTTTCTTTGGTGAACTTTGCAAGCAAAACATCTGAATGTAGTCGAAATTATTATTCCTTTTCCCCTCTGGTAAATGTTCCTAATTCAATAAACGAAACCTTGCTCTTGTTAACGTATTTCTTTTGTTATTTAGCGCTCTTTGAAACACGCAGAGCAAAGTGCAGCACCCATGGTAACCTCGTAGAGTCAAACAAATTGTAAACCAAGCTTCGGTTCAGATTTACTTTCAAGTTCTCCAGTCTTTCGGAAGAATATTTAGGCGTAAGTCACGATAACGGAGTGAATGCCGGTAAGACGCAGTGAATAGGAAAATGTAAGAGCAGAATTTGCAAAACTCGTGTAATGCTGTTTTCTGTAACATCATCAAGTGAAGTGCGGAAGGCAGGCGGGGGTGAGATTAAGGAACAATAAAAGTGGAGACAAGCTGGCAGCTCCAGAACAAACAAAGGCAACTGTATTAGCATGCAGCGTGTTTTGGGATGCCATAATTAGTTTCATTATTACACGAGTTGCTGGCCACCATTGACGTCACATGTTGCTACTGCACTCTTCTTGCCTTTTGGTAACACCGTTGCCATTACTTGTACCAGTAACGAGGTAGTTGTGTCTTAATGTCAGACTCACGTGGCATCCTCTTCTCTGCCATGAATAGAAACCGTGGTTTTCATATCTTTGCCACTCGTCACTTTTGTAAGAGAAGGTCGTCATAGTTGTATGGGATGCTGGTTACTTTCTTAATAAATTACAGGAGCTGAATAGTAAGAAGTATCTACAGGGTGTACCAGAAATGCTTGTATTCTATCTACTTTATTTGTTAATTCAAAACTTTATATTCCAGAAAGAGTATTTTGTAAGAATTTCATTTTGTCTAATGCAAAGGTTTAGAGTAAGTGAGATAAAATATAGGCAGCTTAAAACAAGTTACTAGGTAACCGGATGAGACATTCACATCCTTTACTATACACGCTTGTTTATTACTTTCTATAACACTTTCTTATATAGATACTATATAAGTTAGTTAGTTACTAACACTCCCCACATGGCAACCTTGGCCTTCGGGGTAACCTCACCCCACCAAGTGATGACCGGACCCATTTCTCAGGTGGAGGCACCCAGAGGGCGGTGTCCATTACCTCCGATGATAGGGTGATAGTGAAGATGGCGGTGAGGTGAGAGGACCTACAGTTTTTACCGTGGACTCCGAACCACGTTGGGCATAGGGGATACTTCACGTGTGCTAGACAGAGGTGAAGGCGTGGATAGGGCCGACTTAAAATCGCCAACCCCAGAGCCGGGAATCGAACTCGGGACCTTTAGAACGGGAGCCGCGAACGAAACCACCGCGCTACCCCGGCGCCCCTAGATACTATATAATAAGCAATGCATTTTTTAGAAAAAACAATTTTTTGAAATGTATTCCAACAAGCCAATAAATAATTTTCTTAGTCTTGATAATTAGGTTTTAGCCCCCCGTAGCATGTCTGCCTCACGTTCAAGAGGTCCCGAGTTCGAATCTCGGTCAGGGTGTGTTACCTGGATAAGGTTTGTTCCGGTGTTTTCTCTGCTCCTGAAAGACGAATGTCGGGTAGCTCTAAGCTCTATGGACACTGGGCTCATTTGAGCATCATTTCCCCCATTGCATTAATCCTCAGATATGATTTAACGTTGGAGGACGTGAATTACGAAAAAAAATAGATTCTATGACCTTGAGCCATCGTTCAGTGAGGTTTGTTATCCCACGATGGTACCAGTCTCTGGTTTTTGATGCGAAGAATCCCGCGACACGCACTTGCACTCCTTCAAATTTCTCAAACTTTCTTCCATCTAGAAAATGGGCCATGGATCCAGAAAGATGATAAGCTGTTGGTGCGAGATCAGGGCTGTGTTCTGGGTGTGGTAGCAGTTCCACTCCTCCCAATTCCGAAATTTTTCCCATGGTTGTTCGTGCAGTATGGGTGTTGCATCGTTCTGTTGAAATAGAACTACATTTCATTTAAGTAATGCTGGGTATCTTCCTCTCAAGATTTCATGAACTCGTTCCAGTTGTTGAGAATAAAGATCCAAATCAATTTCTCTCCCGTTTGGAACAAAGCTCCACTGAATCACACTTTCAAAATTTCGAAAGACAAAGAACATTACTTTGGGACCGAACTGATTTTTTTAACGATGACTTTGGCAGGTTGGCGAGGATCAGGTCACTGTTTCGAGGCATCAGCGTTTCGGTAATATGCCGATATTTTATCACGAGTGACAATTCTCCCGAAAATCTATCATCCACGGGATTACGGATATGCTGACGAGATATCCACTCTACGTTCATCCTGTTAAGCTGTCAGTTCATGAGATACGGATCTGCAGCTTCTGAATGATTTCCAGGGTCTTGATGTGGCGAAGTAAGATATCTTTTGATGTCCAAGTTCTTTTGAAAGCTACGTTTACCTTTTGCACATTTTCTCACAAAACTTGCATTTATCCTCAATATTCCATACCTGAGCTCTTCCAGAACGTGGTAAATCTTAACGATAACAGCGTTGGATGACAGTTAGTAATTCTGATCTTTCTAGTCAGCTGTCTTATCTTTCCATATCTCAGAAACCAGATGTGCTACAAACATTAGGTTTGGACAGTAATCCTCAAAGAAAATAACTTTGTAACATGGAACAAACAAAATAATTCCCTCAAAGAGTAGAGTCAGACTGAAGAATTCAATGCGATAGCCGGGATTTGAAACATGGATCTTCTGGTCTCCGTCCAGCCGCTTTAAACCATTGAGCTAAACTGGCCAACGCGCCAACATGACATTAAATTCTCCAACTGACACCTAACTGACTCGAGAAATACACGAGTCAGTTGGAGAATTTGCTGTCATATTAGCATGTTGGCTAGTTTCGCTCAATGGTTTAGAGCGGCTGGAAGGAGACCAGCAGATCCATGTTTCAACTCCCGGCTATGGCACTGAATTCTTCAGTTTGGCTCTACCCTTTTATAATGCGTCCTACACACGGCTGGTGTGAAAGAACAATTACTTTCCATTAATTGTATATGATAGTGGTCCGAACTATAAAGCTCGGCCCTTAAAGAATTTACAGCATAGTAAGTCGCCATTAAGGTTGTTTTCTTATGTGTTTATGAGAACTCCTAGTGGTTTACCAGGAAAAACACGAGTCAGTTGGAGAATTTAATGTCATGTTGTCATAGTAACTCAATGGCTTAGTGCCGCTGGACAGAGACGAGAAGATCCGTGGTTCAAATCCCGGTTATGGCATTGAATTTTTTGGTCTGGCTCTACTCTTTCATAATGCGTCCTACATAAGCTAGTGTGAAAGAACATTTAATTTCCAAAATAATTATTTAATTGGTATCTTTAGAGCGCGCAAAGAAATTAGCTTCACGCTTCGGCAAAGCGAGCCGGTATGCGTGTTTAACTGGACAAAGTTGCATGCACCGCATTGGCTAGTAGCCATAGAACACCCACGCTTAGCCCCGCCTTATGTACATTCCTATTTTGTAGCTACCTCGCTGCGGGAAGGGTACCAAGTGAAGGCCTACCGATAGAGACGTTGGCGCAATCAAAGACTAAACAAAAGACGACCAAATCGCTACCACCGGCCCTATAGGAAAGTCAGACAATTACATGAAACACAAGCCTCTGTGCCGTTTTTACTGTTCCATTCCATATTGTTCCATCCGCCTTTGACTGCAATGGTCCTATTGCCAGCCGTTCTCCTTTGGAATATATCGCAATGGTGTTATCTCGAAGATGTTGGATTGGTGGCACTTTAATTCTTCCTTTTAATCATTAGATCACGCAAACATTTGCACTCTCACTCGTACTTCCACAAGATGGTACTCGTACTCTGGGGAAGATGGCGAATCATCTTGCTTGGATGGAAAGTCCCTACTTCCAGTTGGGAATCGAAACTGGCAACCCTAGCAGAGCAGGCAGGTGCTCTACCGTCCGAGCTACGGTGTCAGCTTATAAAAAATTACCATGGACAATAATAACACTGGGAAACAAAAATAATTTTTGAATTTTTCGACCACATAATCAGGCAGTTCCTACTAATTTTGAGTTGAGAAAACTAAATATGACAATGATTTTTAGCTCTAGTTTCTGTGATATACACAAGGTGGAAGTAATACATATAAACGGATTGAGAGAAAATGTTACATTTTAATTACATATATTCCAACAACAATTAAAGTGCATTTGATTTTTTTAACTGGTAATTACATACTAAGAGTTCTAAATTCCAGGAAAAATACTTCGCAGATAGTCGTGTCTGAAGAGAATTATGTGGTGGCCTATTGACTTCGT
This sequence comes from Mantis religiosa, assembly GCA_030765055.1. Lineage (NCBI taxonomy): Eukaryota > Metazoa > Arthropoda > Insecta > Mantodea > Mantidae > Mantis > Mantis religiosa. The sequence goes on along the minus strand of CM060951.1, from coordinate 197,571,475 downwards.
CGTCTTTGAGCTTGCCTCTTGTGATGGAGTTCCGCAGAATCCCTATACAAAGACCAACAGTAATCTGCAAGTACTATTTCATTCCAATGGCCCTGATATCTTTGTTCCATAACAGAAATGTCCTGAAGGAATCTATCCCCATGTTCATCGCTAACAGCTCCACAACTAGGAGGGAAAAAGTATAGATGGGAGTGGAGAAAATGGATCTTAAGGGACATGTTGGATCCAAGGTTACGGCATCTTTGCAGGAGCACTGTCACCAAATGCTTGTAGTTGCCATCTGTTTTGTTGCCTAAAAATCCATGAACACCCTTGAAGGCTTTCCAAGCTTCTTTTCCTTTCCCCTCCAAAGTTTGGTCAAATGCAGGATCCTTTACAATTTCTCTTATTTGTGGTCCGACAAAAAGGCTTTCCTTAACTTATGCATAACTTAATTTCCAAAATGTTTCTCTCATTGCGTTTTATTTGACAGGTGTGCCAAATCCCAAAAAAATCCCACAAATTTAAAATCTTCACTCTAAAAATGAAATGTCACTTTATCTTCAAAACAAGAGTAAATATACCATTTTATGGAGTTTTTTGAATTCAGTAGATGTAAATACATATAAATTGATTATTTTTAGGCTCGACACATTTTAATTGTCGCCCAGTGTAATCAGTTTTAAGGTATTATTTTATTCTAAACTTAAAGATGCAAGAACATAGGCATTAGTCCTGCTGAATGTTTTGGTATCACATTTTTCAACCAGCCACCACTGCAGCTCCGTTTCATCTAGGTCACGTTCTTTAATTTTCTCTCTAATCGAAAGCAGTACAAAAATGTAACAAAGACACGTATCCTCCACTCTTAACTGCAGCAGTGCGAGTTAAAGAAACGGAGCTAAAAGCCAAGTTTTCCGCTTTATCCCGGGAGAAATCTTTCCAACGCTACTTTTAGGTAGAACGTTAAACGAGCCCTAGGGCACATTTAGTTGTTAGGAATTGGGCCAACAGAAACTTTAATAGCAGGTAAGTGCTCCTTTTTGACCTTACAACTGCAATCTAGGAAATGTAATTTGATCCCATACCATTGAAGGACAAAACAACATTTAATTTCCTGTTTTTATCTAAAAGTATCATTAAAGTCGTTTTGTAAAGCAGTAAGCAACAGTCGTTATACTGAGGCATTTTAAACTACCTTTAAGTAGTAGCCATGTAGGCAGTCCTGCTCGGAGCATTTCTTTTCTACTAAACAAAATTCCGTAGTACAATATCGCATGAGAGTTCAAGAAACTAGCGCCTGACCACTCCAACTTACATTTCCATCTTCAACGGGTAGCATGCTGAGAGTGCAGTATTGGAAGGTGGGACGTGGGTAGTGGTTTAGGCCCCGAGATTTGAAAAATATTTAAATCGGTTTGAATATGTGTTTAATGATCGATATGCACATGTTAAAATGAATAAGAAGGGAAATTTTGAAAATTCAGAAGGACATGAGATGACGCAACATGTAAGTGATAGGATGTGAATGTTTCATGATTGGTATGTTTTAAAATGACACTACGTAATGTGTGACGTGGACCAGTAAAAATGAAGTTTGGGTAGATAAGGCAAAGAGAGGATGAGAAATCAATAAGTTTGGTACAACATTTAGGAAAGAAAGCGTAACTTCGAAGAGGACAGACGTGTTTTGGATTGTAGAATGTCGAATTGCCCTCTGCCTTCCAGGCAGTAATAACCCATAAGTTTACAAGCTTCGAGGCTGTTTCACGTGCGGTAAATATACAACAGAACCACTGCATTTCCTTCTCTGTCGAAGGAAATCATGACAAGCTAAATTCTATTGCTCTCCGCCGAGTTTGAAGACACGATTTCGTAGCTAGACACCACGGAGGACAATTCATTTCTTGCTTTAATTATAACACTTGGGTAGAGATGTGAAAAATATTCAGAAATTGGAAAACAAACTTAAAATATCCTCTATATGAAAAGAATAAATTGGGCATTTTGGATCTGAAATCGTATTTTCAGTGAAAGTTCATTTAGAATTCTTGATTGCAGCACATTACCTCTTCTCCTAGTCCGCGGTATAGAAATCTGAAGTATATTTAGCTATAAATAGTCAAGCTGTGGTCATGTTTTCCATTTGATTTTGGAAAACAAATTATACTTATCAGTAAGTCCTTATACATGAGTTAGTATCACAGGAATTTCAAAGCTGAAGAGGACGCTTAGCTATTTGTATCTACATAATTAAGTTGTGGATGCATGATAACAATCTGATATGCTACAGTCACATTACTTTCTCTATACATTCTTCAACAAACCAGTTAAAAATCGTATTCCTCTATGCAATTTCTATATTACAACGATAATTTGCAAAACTTGTCCTACTGCTTACTTCGTTATAGTTGTAGGCAGAATAAAACATTGTCACCTAATTATCGGAAGGCACGGCCAGCTAGCAGCCGGATCGGTAGCAGGAGGCATTTAGCCACGACTACCCATTTATCTTGTAGTCCTAACGAGGGGATGGTTGGAAAAACATCACTAGCCATCTCTTTCCCCTCTCCGGGACGTCTGGAACCTTCGGGATGATTCACTGAACCGCGAGACTTCCAGAACGAGCAATCTTCCTATAAAAAGGGGCTGCAGTTGGCGGGTCTGTTCAGTGGTGTTAGTGCACTCATGCTCCAGCACCTTCCCAAGAGGGCCGTTATCCACTTGACGCGGATCTTCAATGCGTGCCTCCACATCCGCCACTTCCCGGCTTGCTGGAAAGAGGCGAGAGTGGTGTGCAGCCTGAAGCCCGGCAAGGATCCGGTCTTTCCGTCTAGCTACCGATCCATAAGTCTTCTCCCAACCGTCTCAAAACTATTTGAGAGGTTGCTCCTATCCCGCCTGACCCCTCTCTTCGAGGAAAGGCAGCTCCTACCCGATCACCAGTTTGGTTTTCGTCATTACACTCCACGACCCTACAGCTACTGCGTCTGGCCGAGAGGACAGCCCTGGGATTCCAGGAAAACCTCAAGACAGTCGCGGTGTTGCTAGACGTAGAGAAAGCCTTTGCCAAAACCTGGCACCAAGGCCTACTGTACAAACTCAGGGAGGCCAACGTACCTCCTCCCTATCTCGCCCTGATTAGTAGTTTCCTCAGAAACCGCACTTTCAGGGTGAGAGTGGAAGGACGGATGTCATCTATCAGACCAATAGCCGCGGGAGTCCCGGAGGGCAGTGTACTGTCCCCGATACTCTTTGCGGCCTACATGTCTGACTTACCCTTAGAACGACAGACTGTTACGTGCCAATATGCTGACGACGTCCTCATAATGGTACGTAACAAAAACCTACGATATTGTCATCCTCCGCTGCAGCGCCAACTCCGAGCCATTGGCCGTTGGAGTGAGATGTGGAGGATGGCCATTAGCCCCGAGAAGAGCTCTGCACTTCACCTGGCTAAGGTCCGAACTAGGCCACTAGATTGGTTGCTGAGGTTAAGGCAGAGGCAAATCCCTTGGGTTCCCACTGCCAAATACCTTGGCGTCCACCTGGATCGCGGTCTCACCTAAGCACCTCATGTCCGGGTCAAAGCCGGACAAGAGCATGCAGCGTTAACACAGCTATACCCTATTCTAAAGTCCACCATACCAACTCACCTCAAACTACGCCTATATCGGGCGATCATACCGCCCCTGATACTGTACGGCTGCGAAGTCTGGGGATCAGCGGCTCCCACCACTATTTGCAGACTCCAGTGCGTCCAGAACAGGGCATTGTGCATGATCTACGATACCGGGCGTAGATTCCCGTCCCACACCCTACACACATACTCTGGGGACCCGTATATCGTGGACGTGGTGCGGGAAAGATCCCGCACCATCTACGATAAGCTGGACTCCCATCCAAACATACTGGTGAACACCCTAGGCGGTTACGACCACAGAGTTCCTCACCAGCGACCGAGCTACCGGTTACCCAAAGATGCCTTGGGTACCTAGTACTGAACAGGGCCACATTCCCCTGACTCCAACCTCCTAAGCCCAGAAATGGGCTTGGTAAACTTAATACATTAACAGGGTTCCTTTCCCTCTAGCCTGTTCAGCGGACTGTGCTCAGATGCCTCCCAGGCAGGCGGAAGAGCGCAGCCAGCATTGGCTCACCCCCCCCCCCTACACGGGGCGACTGCGCACACAAAGGCTAGATATGTCCACTGCCAAAAACAATCGCCTGAGACAATAATGACTCTTCTATACTGCCCAGATAAAGACGCAATAAGCGGCTATGTGCTGGGCAGCATACACTCCGTCCAGGTAATCCTGGACGACTCGTCTCTTCTGCTGGTCTGCTGGTCTGCTGCTGCTGGGTCTGTTCAGTTCTTGGCGAGCAGCCAGACCAGCGCCGTGATAGTGAACGGACTGGAAGACTCCACGTGCATCGGAGGCGTTGTACGTAATTGCGAGTGCAGAGTGGACCTGTGACAGACGAGCTGGTGAATTGTAATTGTGTGTGCCACGTAATTCTATGTAATCGGCAAGTGTTCCAACTGTAACTTGGTGGAAATAAAGAACATTTTCAGTTTGTGCAATTGGACTTTTAATTTCACGAACCCACAAAGTCACAATAACAAGTAAAAGTATAGGTATATCCAATACTAAGGAATCCTAGATAGTGATTAGTTGATAAATCATTGAGACAAGTTTTATCATGTCATGTTATGGACAAATTTTTATATACGGTAATTGTGTCTAGCGCTTACGGTTTAACAGATGTGCGGAAGTCTTTCGGAAAGAACACGTCAGAAATTATTTATAGGTTAAGATAGAATAGAATCTTGCGGAGGGTATGTGGACCAGACTGACTTTTGTATGTCTACGCCCCAAGTGCGTAGGATGGATGAGGCGAAAGGAGACAGAGGGTAGCCAACCCTAAGGTGTCTCGACAATGCAGAGGGTAGGTTTCCTACCATTTACCAGTTTGAAACTCTCCAGCACTCCAATACAAGCGGTACCCCTTCTACCGTGGTCCCGAAACAGTCCTCCAGGTCGGCTACTAGACCGGAGGCCGCCATGCCAGAGTTCGGAAAACCCCCGACAGGCCTGGACAACAATCGTCCCTACTAACGCGCTCCTGAAACGGTCCACCAGGCTCGGAGACCCTAGACAGTTACTTCGCAGAAAGACTTTATTTACCTAGAGCATATGATCCTGCCATGCACCACCGAGACAACCGCCGACACTTCTACCCTGAAAGAGACAACCTTATCTGAGATGATAAGAAATGAAAATGGAGCTGAAATGGAAGAACAAAAAATTCTAGGATATAATTAATCTTCGCAGCTTCAGTTTGGCGACCCAGGACATCCCCGAAAAAACAGAGGTCTGGTAGGCTCTCATAGGAATCGAACCCAGGCCTCCTAATTGCAAGCCACAGACGAAACCGCCTGAGTCACCCCGCTGGCTTATTTATTGGAACTCAACATAAATGCTGCATTTGTCATGAAAGTGTCTCAGATGTAGGGTATTCTAATAAAAAGTTCCTTAGAGATAGTTCTGAAGAAATTAAAATTTTAAAAACTTTTGTATCTAAGGGGCATATTGAGAATCTGTGGTTCACCCTCGTTTATGTGTTACCCTGTCCTCACACAGTTGTAATGGGACGATGTCTTGAAGTATTTACGTTTTAATTAGATAGCTGCTGTGGCAACTTAAATGAAAAGATACCATTGTTCTGTTTTCACTACCCTCTGCCTTGAGAGGGGTATGATAATGGTTCAGACAACAATGGTTACTGTAGTGATTTTAATTGAATGACTGCATGCAAAAACGGGATATTAATCTGGTGCTGCCTAAAATCGCAATAGTCAACTAATTAAACAAATTAATAGTGCAGAATGTTGTCCAATTTTAGGTTGTGGAGGAAATAAATAATATTAATAATTATGGAATTCTTGTCACGCTAACGGCAGTAAACTTAGTTAACGACAGTTTCATGCCTCAAGCTTTCAAACTATATGTGGCATATTGCATTTATCAGCTGATACGGCGTATAAATTCGAATCTTATAACTTTTACACATTTATATTTCATTGTAGTTAACCATAGCTCTAATTTTCATTCTTTTAGGACATTTTTCTCTGCAACTACTTAAGCTACATGATCATTCCTCAGTCAAAAAACCTCTGAATCCACTTAAAATTATTCCTTAAATTGCTAATCATAATTTATTGACAGTTTATTCGCTTGTAAAATTTGGCATGAATTCTCTGTTCATAAAGTACACATTTTTGTAGGCAGATATTTTCAAACACTGGAATAAAATTTAGGTGAGAATTGTGAGGTAAGGCCGCGCTGTGGCTCAGTGGTTAGACCGCTTGGCTCTCACCAAGGCCGCCCGGTTTCGATCAAAGGCGACCGCAAAGTGAGATTTGTGGTGGACAACACTGCGCTGGGGTGGGTTTTCTCCGGGACCTCCGGTTTCCCCCGCCATCTCATTCCACCGGTGCTCCATTTTCATCTCATGTATCATCAGTGTCACCGCCTGCGGTGCCGTATGTAATAAAAGCGGGCGTTAAACACTACACATTCATTTTTGTGAATTAATGCGAGCCTAAAAGCATTTAAGTTTGTTAAAAATAATCGACAGATTAAGAAAAAAGTGTGCATAAATACTCTGATAACACTGAAAATTTTGAAACTTTTTATTTTGTTTACGTCAAGTTTGTAGCATTGCCTTTTAGCATACAAATGTAACGGTCAGAGAAGATTGATGTATTATGTATCAAAGTTTTATTTTATTATGTTAAATAGATGTTGAAGGGCCGAAAATCAACGTCGGCACAAAAATAGCAGTCGTAAACTGCCTCACAATACCCAGTGTGCCTAATACGGAGTACTATACAAAAAGTGTACGAAAAGATATGTTTGTGTAAATAATAATTAAAATTATTGTGGCGAACCCTTTGTTGCGACTGGCTGCTGGCGCACACAAAGAGACAGGTAGTGCTCCGCGGAGATAAAAGGCTTGCCGAAACAGATAAAGATAGATAACGGGAAGGTGCAGAGCGCTGATAAAAAGCTTGCCGGAACAGATAAAGATAGGTCACTGGAAGGTGCAGCTAGGAAATAAACATGTTGCCGAAACGGATAATGATAGATAACTGGAAGGTGCAGCGCAGAGATAAAAAGATTGCCGAAACAGCTAAAGATAGACAACTGGAATGGGCAGCGCGGAGATAGAAAGCTTGCCGAAACAGATAAAGATAGAAAACTGGAAAGTGCAATGCGGAGATAAAGCGCTTGCCGAAACAGCTAAAGATAGAAAACTGGAAGATGCAGCGCGGAGATAAAAAGCTTGCCGAAACAGCTAAAGATAGATAACTGGAAGGTGCAGGGCGGTGATATAAAGCTTGCCGAAACAGATAAGGATAGGTAACTGTAAGGTGCAACGCTGAGATAAAAGGATTGCCGAAACATATAAAGATATAAAACTGGAAGGTGCAGTGCGGGAATAAAAGTTTTGCCGAAACAGATAAAAATAGAAAACTGGAAGGTTCAACGCGGAGATAAAAAGCTTGCCGAAACAGATAAAGATAGATAACTGGAAGGTGCAGCGTGGAGATAGAAAATTTGCTGAAACAGATAAAGATAGATAACTGGAAAATGCAGCGCGGGGATAAAAGGCTTGCCGAAACAGGTAAGATAGGTAACTGGAAGGTGCACAGCGGATATAAAAAGCTTGCCGAAACAGATAAAGATAGATAACTGGAAGGTGCAGCGTGGAGATAGAAAATTTGCTGAAACAGATAAAGATAGATAACTGGAAGGTGCAGCGCGGGGAGAAAAAGTTTTCAGGAACAGATAAATAAAGAAAACTGGAAGGCGCAGCGCGGAGATTAAAAGCTTGCCGAAACAGATTAAGATAGAAACCGGAAGTTCACCGCAGAGATAAAAAGCTTGCTAAAACAGATAAAAGATAAGCAACTGGAAGGTGCAGCGTGCAGATAAAAAGCTTGCCGAAACAGATAAAGATAGAAAACTGGAAGGTGCAACGTGGAGTTAAAATGTTTCCTGAAACATATAAAGATAGAAAACTGAAAATTGAAGCGTGGAGATAAAAAGCTTGCCGACACGATAAAGATAGATAACTTGGTGGTGCACCGTGGAGATAAAAAGTTTGCCGAAACAGATAAAGATAGATACCTGGAAGGTTCAGGGCGGAGATACAAATTTTGCCGAAACAGATAAAGATAGAAAACTGGAAGGTGAGGCGTGCAGATAAAAAGCTTGCCGAAACAGATAAAGATAGATAACTGAAAGGTGCAGTACTTAGAGAAAAAGCTTGCTGAAACAGATAAAGATAGGTTACTGGAAGGGGCAGCGTGGTGAAAAAAAGCTTGCTGAAACAGCTAAAGATATATAACTGGAAGGTGCAGCGCGGTGAAAAAAAGCTTGCCGAAACAGCTAAAGATATATAACTGGAAGGTGTAGCGCGGAGGTATAAAGCTTGCCGAAACAGCTAAAGATATATAACTGGAAGGTGTAGCGCGGAGATAAAAAGCTTGCCGAAACAGATAAAGATATATAACTGGTACGTGCAGCGCGGGGAGAAAAAGCTTGCCGGAACAGCTAAAGTAGATAACTGGAAGGTGCAGAGGGGAGATAAAAATATTGCCGAAACAGTTAAAGATAGATAACTGGAAGGTGCAGCGTGGAGATAAAAAGCTTGCCGAAACAGCTAAAGATAGAAAACTGGAAGGTGCAGCGCGGAGATAAAAATATTGCCGAAACAGCTAAAGATAGATAACTGGTACGTGCAGCGCGGGGAGAAAAAGCTTGCCGGAACAGTTAAAGTAGATAACTGGAAGGTGCAGAGGGGAGATAAAAATATTGCCGAAACAGCTAAATATAGATAACTGGAAGGTGCAGCGTGGAGATAAAAAGCTTGCCGAAACAGCTAAAGATAGAAAACTGGAAGGTGCAGCGCGGAGATAAAAATATTGCCGAAACAGCTAAAGATAGAAAACTGGAAGGTGCAGCGTGGAGATAAAAAGCTTGCCGAAACAGATAAAGATAGATAACTGGAAGGTGTAGCGCGGAAATGAAATGATTGCCGAAACAGACAAAGATAGACAACTGGAAGATGCAACGTGGAGATAAAAAGCTTGCCGAAACAGATAAAGATAGAAAACTGGAAATTGAAGCGTGGAGATAAAAAGCTTGCCGAAACAAATAAAGATAGAAAACTGGAAGGTGCAGCGCGGAGATGGAAAGCTTGCCGAAACACATAATGATATATAACTGAAAGGTTCTGGTGCCGTCTTGTTTGTTACAGAGAATACCGATAATTTCTCGAACTGTGAGCGGAGCTATGAAAGAAGCCGCGGATCGCTATTGAGACAGTCGTAATTGGATTCGTGTGTGTACAGCTGTGTTTTGAAAGTGAACTCTTTGTTTGTGGATGTGGCAGACGACCTCTACGTACCCACAAAGTCACATTATTAAGCATTTTATATTTTGGAGGTTTGGTGAGATCTAATTGGTGAGCTGTGTTTGTTACTGTTTGTGAATTGTTGAATGGTTTTTCAGTCACTTAAATTCAATATTAATTTTGTTCTTTATACTTACTCATCGACTTAATATTGTTTCACTATGACTACGATGCCATCCGAAAAGTAATGTTCTAAGCTTAGTGACGTTTTGCCTGCTCCCGAAGCCATTCACTCTTATAATTATGGCATGTAATAATACTGTTGCTAGTAATAAACATACAAGGCTATACCAGCCGCCACTGTCACATGATAAAGCTTCGGTTCCAGCAATAACGTGTGCTGCAGGAATGTTAACGTTACACAAACGCCTAAGTTTGCTTCTGTGTTTTGGCACGCTTTAAGGAGATGAAAAACTAGGCAGGCAAGGCGAGGAATTCCAGGCATCATTGCCAGATAATTTAAGGTTACCGCAGCTCTTACGATATTAACATTTTCTGCAAACTAAATGGCACGCCAGCTACAACGTATATCCGGGGCTCGATTCTCCGCGCAACCCCTGCTGTGTAAACAAGAGTTTATGCAGGCTCCCTACTGTTTAATTATCCTCAGGCTACCCGTATAACGACCGCCAAGACAAAACCAGAAATGCTGTTTACAGACAGTGCAAAAACGGTACACTTGCATCTATACGTCTCTGGTAACGTGGCGTAACCATTACGAGGTTTTTGATTTTGTATTCCTCTTCAGAGAAAATTACAATTCCTGCTACGAATCAGTGCTCATGTATTATTCCTCGTGGGAAACAACGAATGAAAGGGAATAAATGATTTCACCTTTTGAGAACTCGTTCAGGCAAAGCACATTAAACTTTCTTTCTGATGTTTATCCTTAAGGGGATATCAAGCAGCTGAAACTGACACAAACAACACTTATCTTTAATAAGAGAAGAAGTATTCAAAGCCCTGGAAACTCTTTAGAGAATTTCGATATGATTTTCCAAGTATTGCTCGGGAACAGGATCTGGAATGATGGCAGAAGAACAGCTGTAAAACTTAATTGGTAAATATGCTTTAGACTTTTAATGAAAGCGGTTATTCACTACATAAACGAAAATACAAGGAGAGTAAAGATGAACAGAACCTTAACTTCTCCGATTGTCAAGCGATACTTATACCTAATTTAACCAAATATGTTAAGCCTTAACACGAATTTAGCAATAATGAAAACAAAACTTGTATTTCACCAACAAGTGTTAGATTAACACTCGTGTTAAATCTCTTGTTAAACTAACAAGCCAAATTTCCGTTGTTAAATCCTTAAAAATTATAAATAGTCTTGATGGCGGGTGTGAACGCAGCTGTTGATGTCGATTTGCTACATTTAAGACCGTCTAAATGGCATTCGTAATAGAGTACGTCCTATGAGGAGAAATAATTTTGATTAGCTAGCAGAAGAAAATGTTCTACAGAGGTATAGACTGTTGAAACAAATTGCTATAAAGGTTACTGTGGTAGTACAAGAGAGTTTAGAACATTCATCGAACGGAATATGCCAATCTCGCCTTTGCTTCAAGTATTAATAACTTTTCAATTTTATAATTAACTGAAATATTTGGATAATACACCCTCCATCTCCTGTCTTGAAACGTTCAAGTCACTTGTCCTTCTTCGCACCTCGTTTTATTTTTGTGTAATACTGAGTTAGAACATGCATCAAAAGGAATATGGTGATCTCTCCTTTGCTTCAAGTATAATAACTTCGTGATTTTATAATTCACTGAATTATGTGGATAATAATTTGTCCACCTCCCGTCTTGAAACGTTCAAGTCACATGTCCTTCTTCGCTCCTCGTTTTAAATTTACGTAATGCTGAGCTAGAGCACGCATCGAAAGGAATATGCCGATCTTGCCTTTGCTTCAAGTATTAAATAACTTTGCGATTTTATAATTCACTAAATTATGTGGATAATACATTGTCCACCTCCCGTCTTCAAACTTTCAGGTCACATGTCCATCTTCGCTCCTCGTTTTAAATTTACATAATACTGAGTTAGAACATGCATCAAAAGGAATATGCTGATCTCTCCTTTGCTTCAAGTATAATAACTTCGCGATTTTATAATTCACTGAATTATGTGGATAATAATTTGTCCACCTCCCGTCTTGAAACGTTCAAGTCACATGTCCTTCTTCGCTCCTCGTTTTAAATTTACGTAATAATGAGTTACAACATGCATCGAAAGGAATATGCCAATCTTGCCTTTGCTTCAAGTATTAAATAACGTTGCGATTTTATAATTCACCAAATTCTGTGGAGTTGTCCACCTCCCGTGTTGAAACGTTCAAGTCACTTTTCCTTCTTCGCTCCTCGTTTTAAATTTACGTAATACTGTGTTAGAACATGCTTTGAATGGATATGCCGATCTCGGCTTAGCTTCAAGTATTAATAATTTTGCGATTTTATAATTAACTGAATTATATGATTAATTCACTATCTCCAGTCTTGAAACGTTCAAGTCACTCGTCCTTCTTCACAACTTTTAAATGAACGTAAGACTGACGAAGTTGTTTGGTGCCTGTATTAGTGGCATGCATTTGAATTAAATTCCTTTTCAACATTTTCACACGTCACATCCCTCTCTCTTTTACATTCACCGTATCCGTCCTCTTATTTTCCGCGATATCCTTACACTTCATCATCACTAATTCAATTAACAATTCTTTCTCCATCGATCATAAATTTCTCTCACGGATTTTGTTTACGATTTTGTTCACTGGCCATTTTCCGCTGTGTGCAGACGAAAATGAAAACAAAAGCACATCGCAGTACGCTGTAATATTTACAAGTTTCTTGCCGTTAACACGTGTTTTTAACATTTTTAGAAAACAGATTGGTGAAATGCAAGATATTTAACATTAGTATTAGCGCTGTGACAATTGTTACGTTACATTTGTTAACGTCGATTTTAATATCTGCTGGTTAAATTGGGCATTAAAGTTTCAATGTAACGTCAGGCATGGTCCTAGATTGCCTAAAATTGCTGACAGGCCTGGCAGAGCTGCACGAAACTCTACACCTGGGTGCCATAGGGAAACAGAGGAAAATGAAGATGTCATCGTAATTTATTTCACCTTGAAACTTATCCAAAGTAGAACCTATTAAACTTCGCATGAATTTCTTGGTAACAAAAATGATGAAGTATCAGAAAACTACGTACGAAAAAAGTTGGAATTTTATATAAATTGAATACGCTTCACTTGAGAACAGTTACTGTATTTCTCACAGGATATACTCCAGTGAAAAGGCAACCTAACTGAGGTAAGTGTTTCATGTTAACTTAGATTTCATGTTGTATAAGAAATATACTGGAACAGACCATTGCATCGGTGTAGCTTTAGCTTATACGTGACATATTGTTGTAACGAAAATATATTTAGAACCAGAATAATTCGAAACAACATTCCTTATGACATTGTTTTACTTGGTAAAGGGCGCAGTTCAAATGAATTGACTTTTAAAATAAGTCCAAGAATGAAGTTTGTATAGAACAGCGACCAAAATATGTGTAGAGAAAAGCAAGATAAAGTATTGCATCCCACCAATTCTTAGAATTCATCCGAAATACATTTTGCAAACACTTTGAATTCAAATAAATTTATTTTGAAAGGGATCCTTATGGGCTAGTGGGTAAACCCTCAACCATTTTCGAACAAAATATGCTTCTGTATTTACACAGAAAATTATTAGAAACACTAAAGTTGATCTGTGACAACTTTAAAACCCCTATTTCTCTGCAAACTCTCTCAATTACCTTACTAATTAACTGTAATTTAAAAAGTATCTTTCCAAACAATATAGTACCTGCGTATTAAAAATTCTGGACGACAATAATAACCATGATAATAATGATGATATAAAATCAGTGCAAAACGTTATGGCAAAATCGATGAGTAATCGGGAACTTTTGTGATGTGTAACGCGCTATGTAACCCGAAAATACCATATTTACTTAGTTATTATGAAAATTTAAAACGTTTCCTAAACGTGAAGACGATTTTCCACTTACGTCATCATGTATGCAGCCTGATGCTACTAGGAACCCATTGTTGATGTAAACAGCTATTGAGTTTGGAGACTTTTGTGTACTTAAAGTTTTAATATTCAAGTTGTTCTAAATTATGTACGATGAAGCCGGGAAGGAAAGTCGAATCTTCATGGAGCATGCGGGAACGGTGGAAACAGGGTGATGAATTCATTGTACTTATACCTAGAAATCAGTTATTCTAGCCTTCACTGCCATTTTGAAATCATTGTTCGCATAAGCACCTTAAACAAATGAAACAATGGACAGACAAGTCAGAATAAAGAGTCGCATAAGAATATGCAAGCGACACATTCCTTTACAAGGAGATAAAGACAAATGGCGGTTATGAAAACAGAAGGTAAATTTGAGGCAAGTTGCATATGTTTATCGTATAAACTGTATGCTATTGTGCCACGACACGGAAAGCTTGATAAAAATAGTAAAGGAGGTTCGAACTAGCCCGTGTGCGAGAAACCATCTACTTTAACTGATTCGATCGTGGGGGTCGCTTTTGTGTCGTTCTGACAGAAATTACTGCCGTTTGCGTCTGTCATGGGGCGGACGTTGCCTAAGACATGCGATGTGCTTTTGTCATTGCCTGCCGACGAAACCGATGAATGTTTTATGGTCCTCAAGAGAGCTAGGTATTGCTGCTTTATGAACCGGAACAACGATGCGATATCATATAAAGGAATGTCCTCTGCGAGTTTTATGGAAGACCAGTTCCACACAAACTTCGTATACGGCAGTTTCTCCTCCAACTTTGCTATTGCAAACTTGCTTTGATCTGTCTTAAGATACTGAAGGTGCCTTTATTACAAATTGTACGTTATAGGCTGATTGTAAGGTAATTCATGTATTAAAATGGCTAAAAATATCATTTAATTATATTTGCAGGCCGTAATGCTTGTAATTTCCTCTTTAATTTGACTGGATATTCTACAATTAGAGGCACTGATATTTAGTATTTTGAAATCATAAATGTAGCATTTTGCTTTTCACATTTAGCCTTTTGTAGCATTTACACATTTGCAATTTAGCACTTTATAGTGTTTTGAAAAAAGTTTAATTTGGGTTAATTTTTTTAAATGATGAATATTAATATTATTTATAAGAGATTTAAAACACTTTATAGAGGGTTATAAATGACAGTGAATTAAAAGTGCGTAAAGTATCAATTTATTTTACTTCAAAATAGGTGAAAGCAATACAGAGAAATAAATATAGAGTAAGCTGATACAGGATAAGTCATACTACATGACGCAAAAAAGATAAATCCATACTGATGTAAAACTAGCACGATAAAAAGAAATTTCACAAAACTGGCCTATGTCGTAACTCATAATTTTATGATTCAGTAATGCGGTTGAATGAAAGCAGTGAACATATTTCAAGATTCTGTTCTGTAATAAGAGTCCTCATAATACCCTTAATAAAATTACATTTCCTGAAATATCCTTCAGCATCTACGCTGTTGGCACGACCCCAAATGTATGGCAGAGCAATGGTGTGCAATCGTGGAAGAATAAGCTAATTTAGCGGGAAGGTTTGCCCTCCAAATTCCAGAAAACTGGTGACTTGGTTTATAACTTTCTAAACATGTGAAGATTCCGCAGACTCTTCAGTTAAAGTTTCCAGAAGAAAAAGCATTGAAAAATATTATAACTTGGAACATCTATGATTTCCCATTTATATCGCATTTTGAGTCCATTTCGCGCTTTATCGCGCTATATCGCATTTACAAAAATTCCTCAACCCTATCTATAATTACAGACATTTAAAAGGTTTAATGTATTGCTCCACTTTGATACACTTTCTAAAAACTATGCCTATGCAGAAATTATTTTTACTATCTATTTCACAATAATAGAGATACATTGTTGTAAATGTGGCACCGCTATACATCTTGTTTCCTGGAATTAAGGACAATGATCGAAACCAAACAATAGTCAATACTGGTATTAGATCTATTTTTATAACATTTGAGGCCGTATTTTAACTAGCAAACAATTTTGTAAAGTAATTTAATTATTATAGACAGCATCATGTAAAATAATATGCAATTGAATTACTGTAACTCGCAAAGTTGCGTATTTTATATGTAAGAATATGGTAGTCTTGTGCAAACATACCTGGTTCCGATGTTTAAGATTCCTTACAACTGTTTTTGGAAGCAACATATAAAGATATTGTCGCGATCCATTGTTGCGACGGGCACGGCCGGCGCGCGCAAAGAGACAGTGTACCGTGGAGATAAAAGCTTGCCGAAACAGATAAACAAATAGACAGATAGCTGACTGGAAGGTCGTTTACTTCATTGTTACAGAACATTCCACTAATTTCTAGAGCCATGAGTGGAGGAATAAAAGAAGGTCGCGGTTAGTTGTCAAGGGACAGTCCTAATTGGACTCGATAATTTTGGTTGTGTGTGTGTGTGTGTGTGTGTGTGTGTGTGTGTGTGTGTGTGTGCAACTGTGATTTGAAAGTCAACTCTTTTGTTTATTTACGTGTGCAGAAATAACGAGAGTGTGTGGTCGTATATGTTACGTCATTCTGCTGCCAAGGGTGTACAAACTGTCTTTCTACGGAAATAAAGATAATTTTTTCATTTCAGCAACCTGGACTTTTAATTCTACGAACCAAAAAGTCAAAATATTTACAACATTTATCTTGGAGTGAGGTTGAATAACAAGGGAAAATGGAGAGCACATAGCAACAAAATTGAAGGAAAAGGAAAGGCTGCAACGAATGAGATAAAAATATACAAATATAAGTTAGAAATGACAAACAAGTAGTTAGAAAGAATGTATGAAGCACTAGTGGAATCCAGAAAGCTGTATGCAATGGAGATCTGGGGGGGGGGGCGCAGTGGTAAAGAAACCGGTGGACCAAAACAACAGAACGCTTTGTAAAGAGCTCCTAGGCTTAGCAGGATCAGCACCTAGGGAAGCAACTTCAGTAGAATTGGGAAGTACAGGAAGCAATAATGTAAACAATATTAAAATGTTAGCTGCTTGGCTAAAGAAGAATGGGAAATTATGAAATTATACATGAGACACCAAAAAAGGTTAGAGAACACAAGCAGTCGGTAGGCAGAGATAGGAGAATTATGGAATAAAGATTGAAATGGGACATAGACGGAGATTAGAGGAAAGGAATACAAGCGATGCGGGTAAATTGGTAAAATGCAGAATAGAGGATATATAAAGGCAGGAAATATGGGGAAGTCTAGAATATATGAAATCATTACAAGTTTACAAGCAAATAAAAAGAAACTGGGGACGACAAGAATACGTAGATTACTCCAATAGGCAAGAGAGTGTTGGGCTAGCTTGGATGAGATCAGGAACAATATTCCTAACAGGGATAAGGGGTACGGAAAAGGGAATTTGTGAACTTGTGGTGGAAAAGATAGCACTCTATATAACAGAATTCAAGTGGTCAGCAATATGGATAAAAAAGGTTTGGGAGGAAAAGTGGGAGAAATTGGAGTATACTAGCTATAAAAATGTTAACAGTAAAGGAGGAAAGGAAGGTAAGAAGTATTGGCGAGTTCTTACAGATAAAAAAATGCACAAGAAATGTAAAGAATATAAGAAATGAAGTTAGGGTGCGGAGGAAAGGGGCTAATTAATTAATAAGGAAGCATGGATGTTAAGAACTCCCTGGCAGCGCATAGGACCAGGGTGCCATGGAAGCCAAGTTAATCGATGCAGTAGTGTAGAATATATAAACAATTATTGGGAATACTGTAAAGGACTATAAAAAAGAAATGGCACGTAAACATTATTCATTCAAACAACATTTACAATAAATCCCTGGGTAACTCAGCGAGATGTGAAAATCTAGTATCCTACTGTGACATATTTAACGATCGTGACTCGTCGGAGTAGTAGTAGTAGAAGGATCCCGTGTCACGTGGTCCAGGGAATCACGTGACGTCATGAAAGACCGGCGCCTACAAAAGTGGAAGAATATAACCAATAGGGATAAAGGGCATTGAACTTCCTGAACTTAGGCCCTCAGTCGATATGATATATTACTAAGCTATGAAAGATTGTAAAGGTAGTTTTTATTCAGTCGTAAGGGCAGTTCAGTAGTTTCCAGTCTTTGAGCAGCCTTCGTGCATTATTAATTGTGCACCGCGTGCTGTAGAGTGATTCCGGCTTCAGTTATATAATATAACGGAAGAATAGCTGTCTCGACGTATAACTGACATAAAGAATAAGCAGTTTATCGTTGAATTCCGGGAATATTTACACTCCAGGTGCATTTTCAACATATGTGGGTGAAGTTTGAAGGCGAAAACGAAGATACAGTCGAAGTACAACAGCAAGATTAGTGTCAGTGCTTCTCCCACCCCCTCCACATGAGATCTTAGTTCACGCATACCACCATAAGCAAAGATTTGTCTCACCTCTGAGGAAAGTCTAGCAAACCTGAAAAGTACACAAAGACAGAGAAATCTGGACCAGAATAGACGCTTTGAACGGGCTTGAACCTCAGACTTCAACCCCAGTAAGACTGCAGATATAATCTAAAAACACAGGTAACTTTCTGAAGCGAACCGACCAGCCCTCACCGTCTCCCATTTCAAGAATCATCTGAATACAAGCATCATTTCAAATTTACTTACACAAATTTGGATGTCTTCAAAGCGATATTAAGGGTATTTTAGAAATATTGGAAATATATACTATTGTAATTTGTAAGTTCTGGTAAATGTTGTTTCTCTATCTTCCCTCCCTATTTGATTTATAAGTTACGGGAAATTATACACAATTTATTATAAAGGAAGAGTATATAATAGGATATTGCCAGAACTATCAACTGTGCAAATGTTGGTATGGGATGGAGGACCTTCTTGAAAGTCTTTGTGTCGTCTAGTACGAGGGTGGTCTGAGAAGTTTCCGACCTGATAAAGGTACAACACATGTTTTCAGATCTTTTTATTTTATATTTTTCACCATTATCTCCTCGTAACCCCACACACTTTTCCTAGCGATGCTCCCATCTCTGAAACCCGTCCAAATAGTACTCGGCGTTTTTCTCTGCAAAATAATTGTTCACGAAGGTGATTACCTCTTCATTTGACGTAAATATCTGTCCTCCGATCGCAATTTTCAGATCAGTAAGCAAAAAGAAGTCTCCTGTGGCTAGATCAGGTGAATAAGGCGGATTGTCAAGCAGTTTAAACACTAATTCGTGAATTTTCGCCATTGCAACCGCTGAGGTGTGAGACGGTGCGTTGTCTTGCTGAAACAGATTTTTCTTTTTCTGAAAATGTGGCCGTTTTTCCGCAAGTTCTGCCTTCTGCTTGTCAAGTAATGATGCGTAGTATGCTCCTGTAATGGTTTTTCTTTTTGAACATAATCGATTAAAATAAGTCCACGACTATCCCAAAAAAGTTGCCATCACTTTCCCAGTCGCAAAAACTCTTTTTGCTTTTTTGGAGCGGTTCCCCCTTTGCAGTCCACCATTTTGACTGTATTTTTGTTTTGGGCGTATAATGGTGTATCCAAGTTTCATCTACAGTAATTAATCGGTACCAAAACTGGAATTTATTGGACCCAAATTGCGTCAAAATAGCGCTGGAAATGTTCATTCTAACACGTTTTGGGTCTAACGTGAGCAAACGCGGCATCCAACACGCGGACAGCTTTCTCATGACTAAATGTTGATTTAATATGTGACAAAGACGTTCTTTTGACATAATCATAGACTCTGCTATCTCTCTCACTTTAATTCGGTGTTTGCCTAGCATCACTGGTGAACTTTGGCGATGTTGTCGTCGGTAATTGAAGTTTTATGGACGTCCCGAACGTTCATCGTCTCCCAAGCTCTTACGGCCACGTTTAAATTCAGCTCCCAAAAATTCACTGTGGTAAATGAATGTTCCGAGTCTCCATACACAAAATGCAACTCATCTTTTATTTGCGTAGAAGTATTGCCTTTCAAAAACAAATATTTAATGACAGCTCGATACACGATTTTGTCCATTTTCATAAATACACTCACATCAACTCACTCAAACGACTGTTGCATAACAACTAAGCGTCCAAAATGGCTGAAGCTTTGGTGAGAAACTGTAAACAGATGAACAACGAAATTTAGTAGCTTTTGTTTATAACTGCTGCGATCTTCATGCTGAAATGGGCAACTTTTCAGACCACCCTCGTATTATCCGAGTTTTTGTTTTTATCTATGTTGAGTACACATATGTGGAACTACTTTGATTAAACTCAAAGTATACATCAAAATGGATATTTTATCTGCTGCTTATGTTGCAAAGAAAGTAAAAATAGTGCCCCATCAGCCATTTTCTGTCTTAATTTTCCAGAACCACCAAGAAACCCTTACACTCCTTACCTTAACCCCTAGGGGAAGATTAACTCCAAAAACTGTGATAAATCTTTGGACATTATATGTAAGAATTGTATAGTTTTTAAGTTATTAAATAAATATTGGATTTAAAAAGAGATACAAAGTTTCTGAAACTTATATACTATAAAATATAAAAGTCACTCGACTATTCCGACAAATAATTCTACCACCTCCAAGGATATTTATGAGCCATCCAATTTAACAATACTTAGAAAATCCTTTGTGAGAGGTCGAGGAACTCATGAGTCATCGAATATCTCACATCCTTTTGTATAAATATAGGTGTTATTTTAATCTCTTATTTGGAATATTCGTAACTGCACAAAGTAATAGTTTTAAAGATAAATGAGAAAATTGCCCATAAAGGATCTCATTATTACAATAATTTCATTAAGAACATGGGAGATAAATAAAATGAATGAAACCCTCACGATAACACTTTGACCAAGAAAATATTTTAGAACAAAATTTATTAATGACCTCTAGTTAGTCATATTCAGTCAACATTTCTCTCGTTCTGTCTCAATCATACACACACTAAAGCATAGACATGCCCGCCTCTGCAGCGTGTTTACAGCGTGTCCGCCTCACATTCAGAAGGTCGGGAGTTCGAATCTTCGTCAGAGTAAGTTATCTGGATAAGCTTTTTCTGTGGTTTTTCTTTATTCCAAAAGATGAATGTTGGGTTAGTATAAGTTATATGGGTCATAGAATTATTTAAGCGAGAAGCCTTACTAAACAGAGTGGGCGGAGTTCCTCAAGTACAGTGCAGATAACGCAAATATCAACAATACCGAGATGCTTCCAATGTGACGCGCAGATGTAGTAAAATTCAACACAGTGTTTCTTTGAGCATTTTCTTGTGCAGTTAAAATTCTTATAGTATAGTGGTAGTTGCAGTGCTCCTTCTGACAAAATTGGTATGTGCTTGTGAAAAGTTTAATTACAGAGGCACCTACAAAATTAAAAACAAGAAAATTATCCTATTCTGATGAAAAGCATATGTACAGTTCTGTAGAAAAGAAATAAATTAGAAAAGGTTACTCATACTCCTTGAGAAATGAACAGTTAGGGCAATAAAATTAGTGGGAAAGTTTGGGAGAGCCATCATGAACAGAAAATTCTTCAACAACTGGGGTTAATGTTAGAACGTCGAGGGAAAATTTAAAATCACGCACAACCATATCTCTTGATGAGTTTGATAAGTGCGTTGTGCGTAGAAAACTTTTGGAGTATTATGAACAGGAAAAGAAAATTCCTACATTGAGGAAACTCCTGAACTTTGCTAAAGAATAAATATTCAGGGTGGCAAAGAAAAAATTTAGAAAAATATTAAGGATAATGCGATTTGAATGTAAGAAATTCAAAAACAAACGATCTGTGCCAATGGATAAACCACAAATTGTTGCAATAGTTGCAGAGTACTTAAGGGCTATTAGTGTAAATGTAAAGGGCACACGTAAACCAGGAGTTTATACGGACGAGTCATGGGTCCATACTCACTATGCCGCCAAGAAGTGCTGGCAATATTACGAAGTATCAGGTGTTTTGACTAATACTAGTGCTGGTCATAGAGCAATTGTTGTACATGCAGAGGGATTCATGGGATTTATTGACGGATCCGAATTGATTTCCGATGCAAAATCCAAATCAACGAATTACCATGATACAATGAACAGACAAAATTATAAAAAGTAGGCAGAAGAAATATTAATATAAAATATTCCACCTGAAATCATTGTTGTGCTATACCATACAGGAAAATAAAGACCCTAACACTTCATCTCGAAAAGCACAGGTTATTCATTAGATAACACAAAAGAAAATTAAACATGATCCGCAAATGACAAAAAAATGAGCTAGATATAGTGAAAATTAATTTTAAAAAAGCCTGTTTATTGGCTTGTTAGAATAATGGTCAAAGAGGCTTTACAGTCTTACGCTTTCCTCCGTACCACTGTGACCTTAATCCTATAGAGTTATCAGGAATTTAATTAAACAAGAGATGTATCATCGATTACTTTGAGTAATCTGAAGGCTATGACAACAAGCTGCATAGCTCAAATTACATAAAATGATTGGATAGCTTGCATAGATGCAGACACGTGAAAGGAACTGAGCAAGATTTTAAGCGCCGACATGGGTTAATGGAGGAAACAATTGAATATATAATTATAAGCGTGGATCTAGAGAGCAACGATGATGACGATGAAGATTGCAATAGTAATGAATGTGATTTCGAGAATATGAATATTCAAGCAAAAGAACACAGTGAAACTGATACAGCTTATAAAGGGAACAGTAACACGGATATAGCAGATGAAGGACCTGAAAGAAATATTCCCAAACTTGCTGCTTCCGAGAACTAACGTGAAGACATCAGCAGGCGTGGACTGTTTTAATTGTGAGACTATACATTCCCAGTGTCGCCTTTCCACTCGCTTCCCTCGCTCCGCGCGGTTCCCTAAGTTTCAAATAGTAAACAGAAACAGTGCTGTCCTCCTTCAAGTGCATTCATATCTTCGCCCACTAGTATGCTCTCTCCTTCCTAGAATTATATATTCGTGATTATATCAGGTGAGTGATCAATTGTGATCTATGCAACCCGCAGTTTACAGTCTAATGTGAAAACATTTAGCCTTTTAGCATACAAGCCGCTATTGCAGCTCTGTCCTGCTATTCGATACTCTACTCATCCAACATTAGTACTTACAGCCCTGAATGAGTACCAGGAAGTTGCGACAAGCTTAAGTAAACGTTTTTTCCTGCATATAATACTAACAAGAGCACCAGAGACTACGAGGTAGCTGGCGAAGTGGGTTAGCTTGCTGGAAGGCTATGTTCGAAACGAGGTCACATAAAGCATATTTCTTTTTAATTTTTTCAAATTTTTTTAGCGTTTGTCCTAATCTTTATTGCCTGTATTTTATTTACTAACTTATTTATTGCTGCTGTTGGTTCACTTCTGAGCCAAAGACAAAAGAATTACAATCCTTTAATTATGGACCTATAGGGATTTGCTCGCCATATAAGTTGGGCTAGGCTCATCCTGGCATCAGGTAATTAAGGCCCTTGACTTGTAAAGGTTAACCACGTATCTTTATCTTTTATTAGGGATCATGTTTAACTTTGTGACCCTTATAATCTGTACTGTCACGGCAACAGGCATAAAAGTTTCGGCACCAATAAGGAAACAGTCGACGGACAAAGTATCATGGTAATAATGAACCTTGCTAAGCAGTTTATGATAGCGCGGCTATTGTATAGAAGCGTCGGCGGACAGCGATAACTGAGGTAAAGACCTCGCCGGCATAGATTAAGTTACGCATCTAGAATGTGATACAAAATTCGGATTACGTCATTAGATGCCTTGTTTTCCATAAACATCTAGTGATTGACAGAACAGTCTGGTAATCATGAATGTGATATATAAGGGATTGTGACACGCCAGCAGGACAGTTATAAACAGAGTGAGCTGCAAGTTGTGTAACAAGAGTGTTGTTGGAACGAGAGCTAATGTAATTAGCTGTCACGGTTTGTTATTGTCATCGATCTTGGAAGATTGTGTTATTATGTGATGTAATGTTGTTTCGTGAGAATTGAACAGTGTACCTCTACGGAAATAAAGGAGATTTTTAATTTATGCAACTCGGCCTTTTAATTCTACGAACCCACAAAGTCGTATAAGTGTTTTAAACCATGTTCCGTAGTTAGCTTGGCTTTCATTTCTAGCAGAAAATCGATGACGTTAAATCCAATAGATTTTTGTTTCATGCTTAGGTATATCTTATGTTTCACTTTGCATTTGTGAAATGTTTGAAACTTGGTTGAATGGATCAAGCACAATACCCACCTAATAAAATATCTACTAGGAACTACACATTTATAACTATCTGCCAGCGGAAAACATGGCTAGTGTTGTATTTTGTGAACTCCGATAGAATTATAAAAGTGTTATAATACAAATAATGCCAAATTATAGGCCCAAAGAGATAAAACAAATGGTAATAAAGTTTTTGATATAATCACGAAGTCAGACGTGCATACTAATGAAGTAACCTGTATGACACCACTTAGTCAACGCTACCTTGTTTTGGAAGGTTTCTATATAATCTAAATGACCGCACACCTAAGACCCACCTCGAATTTTATACGCTTTCTACAGTTTTATACAGTGCTTTAAGCTCGTTTTGGTACTTTTGAGACAATTAAAAAAACTGCATCTTCCATTACAATTACTGCATGAGTTAAAAACTGTCATAATTTGTGAGAGAAGCGAAAACTATCTAACCAGTTCTTAGCATCTATTGACAGGGCTGTACAATAAAAACACGTGTTGTATGAAGATTTAAATCCAATAGGTCCCACTGTGTGGATCTGCCATTTTGTATTCCAATGTTATTATCAACTGATGAATGTGTTAGGCTGTTCCTTCAGGAGCGTGTTTAAAAGTATGCGTGGATGTATGTTAGTGAACAAAAGTTTGTAAACGCTCTAAAATTATTACTGCAGCTTTCTTATCTGTGTAAGATGTTTTTGGAATCAACATTCATAGTAATTGCTTATGCACTGAGCTATCTACCCATCCTCTCTAAATGTTCTACAAATCATCCATTAGAAGACATTCAAGAAAGGTATATGTCTCATGTGTTGTTTAGAAAGTTGCATACATTCAAAAATAAATAGGGGCAGATAACTCACCTGGCATATATTGTATATAAAGTAAAGATGTTAAAATCATGGCATAAAAATATCACACGAGATGCAAAGGAGGAAATGTAGAACATTATACCAAACCAAAGTTGTTGTGGGAATGCACAAATAATAATTCCGAGTGATGCTGGGAGTGGTAAAACTGAAGTCGGCATAGGATCAATGTTGTTTTACAAGTTTGGAAGCAGTGAATGTATGAGATGCAGTGCAGCTCCCGCACAATCGCATTGTCCTCACGCTGTTGGCAAACTTTCCCAACTACAGCTATGGATTTTGGTTTCCCCAACCAGTCTTTTGTAACCCGATTTCTATGTTCCCTTTCTGTTCGGAATTCTGCATTCATCGCTTTCCAAATTTCATCCGCAGCTCATGCTCCGAATGTACCTGGATCTGCAGCCCCAGGGGGATGGGAATGTGTGGCCCCTGGAGTCATATTGTCATTGGTCAGCACGCTTCGTTCATGCATTGCTTTTTGATTGATGTCTGACGAATGCGGAAAACGAATATTCAATGGAATAAAGACGCGACTTGTCAACAGAATTATTTTACAGCGGGAATTGTCAAATAAAATTGATGCATTGTCCTGCTATCTTGGCATAGGAATTTGCTGCAGATTTATTTGTCAGCTTTAAGGGAACCGGTGCGTATAATTTCATTCATATATATATTTATGTTACAAAATCTCTCACCTGCAAACAGTTAGATTGGAAAAAAGTGAAGGGACGTCCAAAATCGTACATACGATGACATAGAAAAGAGAGGGACCTTGGTAAAATGGAAAACGTAAAACAAGAAAGAAGGATCAGTGTCCGTCTTATCGGAATGTGTTGCATAACGTCTCTAGATACATTTTCAAAGGAGTCCCCTACGATACGTTTTCCCAGGTACAGTACGTGCAAGATAAGTTGAGCGGTGGATTTACGGTGTGGTGCGGACAGAGGGGAAGAATCGAGAGCTAACGTTTCTGCAGTGTGGTTAACCTTGATAAACACAGTTCCTCAAAACAGTGTGCAAGATAAGCGAAGATGTCACAAGTAACGTCGCATCCTCTGAAAACATTCCTTAGTTTTGCCCACACCAGATCAATTGGATTCAGATCACATTTATACGGAGATAGACGAATGATGTGTCCCCTTTCGAGCGCCATTACATCCACAAATGTTCATACAAATATAAATCATTTTCAGGTAAATGCCGATGTACATTACGACCACACTCGTAACAAGGATAAACTGGCAATTCGAGAGAACCAAACGAGCCTTTATGAAGGAAGCTTTAACTACAAACGGATAATGTTATATAATAAACTTCAAAATTCGGTTAAACAAGCTGCTTCATTAAAACACTTTAAGAATAAAGTTAAGACATTTTTGCATGCATAATGTTTTTATATGGTTAATGAATTTTTAGAACTATAACCATGTAAATAAGTACTGGGAGCATAGTACATTCACAAACCTGTAATATTTATATTATGACATTCCTTGTAGTCAATTAGTCTATGCAAATACCACATGAAACCATGGAAAAGCTGCTTACTCTGTATACTGTATTTTTTCAATTTGACTTTATGTATACACTGTATTTATACATTTTGACGTGTCTCATAACATGTATATGTTGCAAGGACGAACTAAAATTCTCAATATAACATACGATTGTTGTAAACTGGTTACGTAATTAACGTCGAAATTGATCAAAACAAAATATGGCGGACATGATAAATCTTAGTGTATTAGCCACTAGATGTCAGTGTTAAGCGCATTTCAAATTTCAAAATTGTAATCTATGTTTACGGAACTAAATGAAACTTACGGAATGAGGATTTGGAGCACGATCGCTCTTCTTATCGCGCGCATATAGTACCCAAATGAATGCTGGGTAGGTTAATTACATCCCCCGAAATTCCTGTCCCTCCAGTTCATGTCCATTATCATTTCATATCATCTCTCATTTGGTGGTCTCTATCAGGGTAGAAATGTCGGCGGGTGTCTCGGCGGTGCATGGCAGTATGATATGCTCTGAGGAAACTACTTCCTCCTCCGGTAGATCGATTGTTGATCTCTGCTCCTCTGCTGGGACCATTGCGGGACCGCCAGCCTGGGACCTTTGGGGCTCGGCTGCTGGGCTCGTTGCTGTCCCGCTGTATGGGAGCGAGTTCGTTGTCCTGGCCTGTCGGGGGAAGTCTCTATCCAAGTAAACAGTAGGGAACCTGCCCTCTGTAATGACGTGACTCTTCTGGTCGGCCGCCGTCTGTCTCCTTCGGCTCATCCTTCTTCCCGGGGCTGTCACCACTTGGAGGCATAGGAACAATGGGCCCAGCATGGTGGCCTACGTACCGAATCTCCTACGTAATGAAATACCAATGCCAATCCCCTACGATACGATTTATTCTCATGGATATGTGCAAAACAATTTAATGGTAGGTTCTAAGAATTTAGCATGCCCAACAATACACTAAACTGAAATGATGCCAAACTTTCTGTCAGATTTACTAGTGACTAGTAAACTGATTTTGAAATTGTTTTGAAACATTACTGCATAGCACTAAATGTCGTCTTCAATGTACCTATTACCATGAAATTGTGTCACAAAATCAAGAGTACTAAAATAATACCAATATAAACGCACACTTGAAATTAAACCTTCTCCCACAACCGTTTTCGTATGTGTCGGCTAAGACCTGTGTCCCCAACCTAGCAAATGCTTTGTCAATATTGTCACCGACCGCATTGTTTGTTGGAGCCGCTGCGAAACCTGCACGTGGGCAGGGAAGAAAGAGATAATGTCGCGCAGCACTGGACGCTTGCCGAGGGAGAGAAAGAGACAGAGAGAAGTGTGGAATTTGCCACTGCCATCGCGATTGTTATCGGGTGGTCTACTGCATTCTATAACAATAGGCGGCAGAGTGGGAGAAGCAAGTATTTGCACTTCTGCAGTGAAGTTGAGTTGTGTGATGGCGGTCATTTGAACTGCACCGCAGTGATTCTTTTGCTTGTTTACGTGTGACGTGGCAACGAGACGACCTTGAAGACTGCTGTTTGTCAATGTCACATCTTTTTGCTGCTGCTAGTGTTGTACAAAGCTTCTGTTTACTGAAATAGAGTGTTTTTAAACTTATGCTGACAAGACCTTTGATTCTACGAACCCGCGAATTCGCAAAATTCTCTCAAAACAGTTGCCGTTACTGATATCAACCGAAGAGACGTAACCAGGGAGTACTATAGTGGAATAAACCTTCCTATTACTTAACTCCGTTATCTGTCAATTACAGGTTAGATCAAAAGGTTCCATACTGTCACCTAATTATCCTAAGGCACGGCCAGCTAGCAGCAGGGTAGAGCCAGACGTGAAGCATTCAGCACACGCCTACCCATTTGTTTCGTGTCGCTAACTGAAGGTATTGCAGGCCACTGTGCCGTCTCTTTCCCCTCCCCCTGCCGTCTTGAAACTTCGTGATGATTCACAGGACCGCGAGACTTCCAGAAACAGCGATATTGCTATAAAAAGGGGCTGCAGTAGCGAGTTAGTTAATTTCTTGACGAGCAGCGTGCGCGACGGAATTCTATGTAAGCTATGTAAGCTGCAAGTGCTCCAACTGTAATTCGGTGGAAATAAGGAACATTTTGAGTTTTTTCAACTGGACTTTTAATTTCACGAACCCCCAAAGTCACAGTACTAAGGAAGAAAGTTCTCACCCCCACCGCGTACGCCGCACAACACCGTCCACCCCACATGCCCACGAAACCGTGTAATTCGAGAGGAGGTTAAATTAGAGGAGCAGTGACACAGAAAACGTGGTTTTAGTTTGTAATGTTCGAAATTGTCGTCAAGCAATCTTGTAAAATCCTAATACCCGAAACAATCTGAATCCATTTACCTCTTTGATCGCGTAAGGGTTGGAGGGATGTCACTGCCTCATTATATAGATATATGAACCTAAATATAATTTCCGGTTCGCAGTAAATTACTTTCATTTATATTTTAAATATGCCTTAAGTACATCTATTGTAATTTACCAACCAACCTGATATTACGATAGTGTGAGAATATGTCATATTATCCAGAGATAATAACTTTCTTACTTTTTCCACTACATTTTCCATTGTTTCAGTTTAAAACATCACATTACCTGTAGAGTTACAGCAAACCCTGACGGTGCTTGAGTGTGTGGGACATTCATATATCATTCTAGCAGTTTAAAGCTCGCTCAATTCGATAATATAGGAAACATTTGAGTTTGAGAAAACAAAGTCTAAAGATATATCTTACCTGAAAGCTAAGAATACCTAATTTCTATTTTCATATTTCAGTCGTGCAGAAATTTTTTAAATAATCTCATAAACTCTTGTACAAACTATACTTAAAAGTGTTTATATTTCTATCTACTTCATGTTCAGAGGACATTTGTCTTGTAATCTATGGATAACATCTTAGGCTAGCGACCTTCAATAGTGCCCTGAGTCATGGACTTACGCCACGTGAGAAAAAAATAAAAACATTAAGCCTGATAAACAGATCTTTAAGGAAAATTAAGCTGTCCTCATTCCTAACATGGAATGTTACAGTAGATCCATAGAGGTTATAGAGCGTTTATGAATACAAGTGCATATTTATGTAATGATAACAATGATGATAAAATTAAGGGTAGAAAATACAGAACCGACGTAGCAAAATTTTCTTTTGTTAATAGAACCATTGAAGAATGGAATGAATTGCCTGTAGCAGTCTTTCAGGGCTGTCCCCTGTCGCTGAAGAAATTTAGAAAAAAATCTAGATGGTTTATAGTTTAACTTTTGAATTATAATGGTATATAATATGTAAATAGAGAAGTAATTAGATATGCTTTAAGTGACTAAAGTAAAATAATATCATGTTTGTATTGTTTATTGTGTTATCGTTGTAAATCTAGTATTTGTAATTTGATCTGTATTCTTAACTCTGCCACCGGGTAGTACCCAATTGCAGTCAATAAATACATACATACATGATGATAATAATAAAACCATAAGTTTCTGTTACGAGCTAGTGTAAGTAAAGCAGATGTGTAGGTCAGATTGGCTGCAACGAATGCAAAAAGGAGAATCTCCCCAGATAGATGACGAACGATAAGTTAAGGGAAAAAAAAAGCACCGTAGCCCAGAAGGCCTTCTTATACGCTGGCAGATTTGTGAAGTGACTTGCGGAGTTGCAGTTTTCACGTGGCCAAACTTCTAACAAGCTCTACATTTCTGCATGTCAGCAGACTGTGTTGGACCTTCCCGGATTTTTGAAGCCCGTATGGAGAAGTCATATGCGGATCACATATGTAATAGGAGAACAATTCTTGTAGACTTTACATTCACGTGACTGTGCTTATTCGTATGCAAACTATTGACTCTACAAGCCATCCCTAGAAATTTTATTTTTCCTTATCAATTCAGAAAAAACTTTGAATAAATATCTGCTTGCACATCCAGTTATACACACAGAAATAAAGTATTGCAGAATTTGAACATGTAGTTGCAGATATCTCTAAACTTGTTGTCATTACAAAAAAGGCAAAAAGTACTAAACTGCGTTTCCACTTATATCCAACTATTATATTGTTTACCTATAATTGTTACCTACTTTTCATCTATGATTTAACATACCAGATATACAAGACTACAAATTCCTTCCGAATGAAAGGAGCTTCACAGAATATATTCATAAACCTTAAACTAAAAGTTTTATTTTTTCATATAAATATGTTTAAAACCTGGAATTTTAATAAAAACCGCAAAAGCCATTTTTATAAAGTAAAATATTTCGGAAAATTCTCTGTGTAAAGGGTAAGGCATTGAATTTCCTTTTAAATTTTCGTACCGCATCCTTGAAAAATACTGAACCTATACAGGAAGACCGGTGTTTATCTGTAGCTTCATTTATTTCGCTTCTCTGCCCCCCCCCCACCCTCACACACAAATCTCTTCCTAACAATTGTTTTATTTAAGAAAGCTTTAAAGATATACTACAGGCTAAGGTTTGGTATAGAATGTTTGTAAGCAATTTTATAGGTCTAGTTATAAATACATAGGTGGTCTGCAAATATTTCCGACCTAATACAAATACAAGATATTTTCTGAGAATTTTTATTTTTCAACATCGTCTCCTTGCAACTCTACACTCTTCTCCGAGCGACGCTTTAGTCTCTGTAACCCGTACAAATAGTACTCAGCGTTTTTCTCTGCAAAATAATTCTTCACGAAGGCGACTGCCTCTTCATTTGACGAAAATCTCTGTCCCCCGAGCGCAATTTTCAGATGAGGGAACAAAAGGAAATCGCTTGGGGCTAGATCTGGTGAGTAAGACGGACAATCAAGCAGTTCAAACCTTAATTCGAGGACTTTGGCCATTGCTACCGCTGAGATGTGAGACGGTGCGTTGTCTTGGTGAAACAGGATTTTCTATTTCTGCAAGCGTGGCCGTTTTTTTTTCCGTATTTTCTGCCTTCAGATGGCCAAATAATGATACGTAGTATGCTCCAGTAACGATTTTTGCTTTCTGAAGATATTAATTAAAATAATTCCATAAGTATCACAAGAAACAGTCACCATAATTTTCCCAACCGAAGAAAAAAAGCTTTGCTTTTCTTGGAGCCGGTTCCCCCCTTGCAGTCCCCCGTTTGGAGTGTATTTTTGTTTCGGGCGTATAATTGCGTATACAGGTTTTATCTCAGTAATTTATCGGTGCCTAAACTGCGCCAACAGAGCGTTGGAAACGCTCATTCCAACACTTTTTGGTCTAACGTAGCCAAACGCGGCACCCAACGCGCGCAGAGCTTTCCCATGTCTAAATGCTGACTTAATATGTGACAGACACATTCTTTTGACATTTTGATAGCCTCCGCTATCTCTCTCACTTTAGTTTGGCAGTCTTCTAGCAGCATCTGGTGAAATTTAGCGATGATTTCGTCGGTAGTTGCAGTTTTGGAGGTCTCGAACGTTCATGGTCTCCCAAGTTCTTACGGCCACATTTAAATTCAGCTACTCAGAATTTCACTTTGGTAAATGATGGTGCAGAGTCGCCATATACAGAATCCAACTCATATTTTATTTGCGTAGGGTTATGACCTTTCAAAAGCAAATATTTAATGACAGTTCGATACCCAATTTTTCATGTTTATATAAAAACATCACATCAACTCATTCAAACGACTGTTACATACCAAGTGAGCGTCAGAAATGGCTGAAATTTTGATGGGTAACTGTTAACAGAGGAGCAACGAAATTTTCAAGCTTTTATTTACGAGCGCTATCATCTTTTTGAGGTCAGAAACTTTTCAGACCACCCTCGTATTACAAAAATTGAAGATAAGAAACAAACCAATCCTCATTGCTGAACTAGGTGCCAACTAAGAAATTTATAATCATACTACAATTCTGTAATATTTGATATATTTTTTGCAAAAAGATCACCATATTTAATCTTTGCAAGCTCAACTTCACTAAAGGTATTTTTTGCCTAATTTTCCAGATAGTATGTGAACAGCCGTTGACTTATTGCAGTACGTACTGTGGTTTTGTGTCCACATCACTAGGAACTGCCTGTTCAAGATCAGTGGTTCAACTCAATTAATCAATTACTGATTAAAGGATTTCTAGAGACTTCTTTACGTCGGGGTGAAGGTCCCATTCATATAAATATATATTATACTACTATAATTTGTGTGCTTTCTCCATTATAGTGATATACGTAAACAAACAAAGCTGTTAATGTGTTTGCCGCTGGAAAGCCAACGTTTAGGAACCATTCGGGTTCAGAAGCCTAAGACGAGGAGGCAGAACAGTTATAGAAACTGCACGTCCCACAGGGTGAATGAAATAGCATCATATACAAGGACGTAGATAGCTTGTTACTGTTGATGTAGGAAGTTTGGCCCCAAGTCGTGACGGTTGTGGGAACTTGAAGCAAGGGGAAGAAAACCCTCACAAGGAGGGAATTAATTGATGCCCAGAAGTCACTTTACTTTGGATCTCGCTTTTATTTAGGTTTCCCGGGCAAGGTATATATAGAAGTTAGTTTCACCGTGTCCACCCCCTTGTTACGAATGTAATATAACTTTCTCTGCGGCAACAGTTCCTAAAGCGGCATTGTTTTCCTTCAGAATTGTGCTAGGCAGCCCCTGCAATCGGCTCATTTAACCACCTTCGTACTGAAGGGGAGATTAAAGTAGCCCATACTTACATTGCTAAATGTACCAAGTACATGACCAATTTTCTCCTGAAATTTTCATTAGTGTATCTATTTCAGAAATTGAGGTAGAATTGAAGCAATTATACTTTAGGTTAACCCTAATAAGGGCTTGAAGAAGCAGCTGCTTACTGTGAAATTCATGGTTTTTCTCTGACATTGGAAGAATTAGCACAATGGTGATAATATTTTAAAATTAATAAACATTAAAAACTTAAAACTAATGAAATATATGAAAATAGTTTATGGCAACAAAAGATAAGTTAAAATTAAGTTATTGCTTTAAAGTAATCTAAGCTTCAAAATACTCTCGGGAAACAAGCCAGGTGAAAATAAGATTAGAAATCGACGTTTCGGAAGCATACATCGCTCCCATCATCACGTTAGGAATGAGAGATATATGGAGATTAGGGCAAAGGAATACAAGTTATGTGGTTAAATTGGTCGAATGCAGAATAGAAGATATAGAAAGGCAAGAAATATAGGGAAGTCTAGAAAATGTGAAATCATTAGAATTTTACAAGCAAATTAAAGGAAATTGGGGACGAGAAGCCTATGTAGATTACTGCAATAGGCAAGAGAGAGAAGGGTTTGCTTGTATATTTCTAAGAGGGATAAGAGGTAGGGAAAAGGAAATTTTTTAATTGTGCTGGGGAAGAGAAAGCATAGAATTATTCTATGTAACAGAATGCGAGGAGGTTGCAATGTGGAGTAAAAGTTTGGGAGGAAAAATGGGAGAAAGTAAAGAACAGGATAGTAGCTATAAAAATGTTATCGGGCAGGGAGGAAAGCCAAGTAAGAAGTATTGGTGAGTTCTTGCAGAAATTAAAAGCAAAATGGGCCAGAAATATAAAGAATATAAGAAAGGAAGATGAGGGGGAGGAATGGGATTAACTAAGTTACAAGGAGGTATGGAGGTTAAGAGCTACCTGGCAGAACAGAAGACCAGGGTGTCATGTAAGCCAAGGTAGCAACAAGGTAAAGAAAAATAAATGTAGCCTGAAGTTGTAAAGTGTAAAATTTTGGAATATGTACAATACATCTAATCTTGAAATCGATAAGAAATGTTATAACTAACCACTAAATAGATATAACACAAAATTGAACACAGACAAAACACTATCAATACTCGCATTACTGAACAAAAGACTGTTTTCAGTAAATTAAATGCCATGTCTCGAGATGGCGTGAGTGTAGAAGACCAATTCGGTCAGAGAAACCTAACTACTTAACTTGATGATCAAGCTGCACAGATCTGTTCTTCTTAAGCCGATTGTTTTCCATTTTTAAGGCCGGTTTCCAAGAGGAGCTGAACTGAAACCCAGCATCACGATTAAGCGTGCCTCTCTAGGAGGAAATTGCCAATGTCTCTTTAACTCTCCGCTCCCTGCAACGGTTGCATATTGCCAAGATGTTCGTCGCCCGAAAGTTGGCTCTATGGTCGTTATCAAAGTAATGCTCTGTCAGTCCAGACCGATTAACAACTCCGACACGTCTATTTCTAGTCGTATTTTAACCTGGCATGTTTTGAATATACTCGTCGCCAGGAAAGCTTCAAATCCTATTTTAATCTAAACTTATTTTATGACACGCTCTTGAATTATCCAATGATTTATAATGTATATAAACTTAAGAAAATTTCTTTGTAATAAAGACAAACACCACAGGCTACCCTAGAAAAATTAAAATAAATTCTAATTTATAATATTAATGGATAATTTTCAAAATCTTTCATACTCCCAATATGACCAGTGACCTTCTGGGAACCTCATTCCAGCAAGCAATGACAAGTGAAGGAATCCAGATCCATCTAATCGAGGATGGAAGTAAATGAAATGACCTACAGCCTTCACGATGGACTCAAACTATGTTAGGTCTACTGGGTATCTTATTATGAGCTATTCAGTGGTGAAGGCCAGCCATAAAGACCTGCAGCGGAGATGGAAGTTGAGCCATTGGGAAGAGAGAGGAACAAATTCATTGAGGTATCTCTGATAAAGGTCTTACGCAACGTGCATTTTAAATAACATGTGTAATGCCAGTTTGGACGAAATAAACAGGTAATTAAACAAGATTTATATACAATAAATGCTTAACATTGGAGAAGATTTGCCAGAAAATGCTTAAGTTTGGTGTTTCAATGACTCAATTCACAAATATGCAAAAACTTTCACACTTACTACATGCCTTTCTATTTTTTCTAGGCATACTTTAGAAATTTGTACTTCCTACTGTATCATAGGTAATGTCACGAGTAGTTTTGAATTTATCTAGGGAAGTTCAAAACCACGATTGCACTCGTAGAGATTATTTCACGAATCAAAAGAATGCTCAAAGCATATAGGCCCTAAATCATATAGGCCCACATTAGCACATGAATTATACTTAACCTCACAAGTCACGGCATACAAGATTAATAGTGAAAGCAACTCTGTCTTCAAGCCATCAGGTGGCTCTGATTGACTGTAAGAAAATAATAAATAACATACCTCTATTCTCAAAGAGCAAACTTCATTTCTATTAAACTACAATAAAGATGCAATTATGTTGAACCACTGTCCAAACAGATTTCCTATTCATTGTAGTATTGTTTATGTTTGCTTGCTGAACTAAAAGATTTATTTCGTTTCGTGCCTGCACAAATCTTTCAACCGCCATGTTACTGTTTTAGTCTGGCGCTTGTCTTCACTGCTCATGTGATCCTTATACCCAACAGTAAAGGAACATGTGATAATTGCATGGTGTACAATTACCGAATTAGAGATCAGCTATTCGTAGGTATTTGATGAATCCTAGCACTTAATTGATCTATACTAAATCATACTACTATGATCCAAAGTTCTATTTACCTCATTATTGTGACTTTGTGGGTTCGTAGAATTATAGGTCCGAGTTGCAGATATTCCAAATGATGTTTATGTCCGTAGAAATACACTGTTCAATTCTCACGTAACAACACTACGTCACCTACACACAGTCTACCAAGGTTGATGACAATGACAATCAGCTCTCGTTACAACAACACTCTACAACTGTTTACTGCTTAGGACTCTTCGCGACTGACCCTAGGGGAGTCGACGCCATCTTAAATACCTCATTGATAAATTGTAGATATTTGCGGAACAATAAAGAAAGCGAAAAATCTCTATGAATGAAGATGTCACCAGAAATTTCCGTTTATCTTTGTTTGTTACGGCAGACCTTTATCCAGCGCTATCTTTAACTGCTCATGCAGGCCCTTTATTACCGTGAAACACTATCCGTCTGTTATCTATTTGCTACGAAACTTTTATACCCATTACCGCGACATTATTAAAAAGTACATCCTTTGTAGTTCACAAATCTTAATTTCTTACTCTCACATGGAAGAAAAAAAGTCATCTTTACTGTGTGAATTAATATATTCCAAAACTTATTTTCTGTTTCAAGTTTCCAGAATGCATTCATTCTCAATGGCTTCTATATATGCCAGTCTTAAAACACATCTTTTCCTCTTTTTAGTCTATAAAATAGTGTAAGCCTTCCTGAATCCAAAGAATACTTACATAGCATCCGCAAGCCATTTTAAATGCTCTAGTCCAGTTTGAAATATACGTGAATGCTAGTGTTGGATGTGAATTGTAATTCTTTATTCTTTTTTTCTCGCAATGGAAAATTTCAGCATTTTTCATCATTTAAAATGCTCCTTGCACCACAGTTTTAGTGTTAGAGTAACGAAACTTGCCACACACGTTCATAGAGACACACTGAATAAACATTGTCCTGGATTTTATTGTGAGTTGCATTTAGGTACACTTTCTTTACTTCAATACACAAGAATTTCAAATTCTGGGCAAAAAAATCCATATTCACACCTTTAAAAGTTTCAGGAGGCTAAAGTTATTCAGATACAGAGAAACCCAGTGCAATTTCAAAGCAGGGATGTATTGGGAAACTTTCGTTAAAATATTAGACCAAAATTTAAGTTATTTTGACACAAGGGCTTTCTAGGTGACGTAATCAGAAATACATAAATTTGACCATATTTTACAAACTATCAAAGTGAAATTGCTACAATTTGGGCTGTGTCATATTTGCAATAAGTTACATATGTGCTGTACATCTTAAAACGCTAGGTAGCGTTATTAGTTCAGGTTTTCAAATTTTCAGTCAGAGGTATCCCTAAAACAATTCACATTTTCTCACGAATTCAATTCTTAGTAAAGGAATTTTAACTTAATTGATTTATGGAAATCAATTGTTCTTCCACACTGGCCGTGTGTAGGCTAAATTGTGGAAACGTAGAGACAGACTGAAAAATTCAATGCCATAGCCGGGATTTGAATCACGGATCTTCTGACCTAATACCGGAAAAAATACGAGTCAGTTGGAGAATTTAATGTCATATCGGCACGTTGGCCAGAGTACCACAATGGTAGTGGGACTGGACGGAAACCAGAGGATCCGTGGTTCAAATCCCGGCTATGGCATTGAATTTTTCAGTCTGACTCTACGTTTCCTTATTTGATTTATGTTTGGGAAAGTCGAATGAAACGCTTAAGTCCTTGTGTCACCTGACATCACTATGAAAGTTCTTAATGTTTTTAATAACTTTGTATATATGATTTGTTTGGGGTAACAAGTTGAGTGAATGAATGCATATTACAAAATTTTACAGTTTACAAATTTAGGCTACATATATCTGTCTTTATCTTGTTCCTATCTTGGCTTACATGACACCCTGGTATTTTGCTCTGCCAGGTAGCTCTTAAACTCCATGCCTTCTTGTTACTTAATTATCCCATTCTCCCCACTCCCATCTTCCTTTCTTATGTTCTTTAAATTTCTTGCCCATTTCTCTTTTACTTTCTGTAAGAACTCACCAACACTTATTACCTTCTTTTGCTTCTTTCCCGTTAAAACTTTGTAACTGCTCTACTCTTATTTTTCTCCCATTTTTCCTCCCAAACCTTTCTTCTTCATAATTAAGCCTCCTCGCATTCTGTTATATAGTGTTCTATGTTTCCTTTTCCCCCTCACACTTCACAATTTCCCTTTTCCCTACATCTTATCCCTCTTAGGAATATTGTTCCTGTTCTCATCCAAGCTAGCCCTTCTCTCTCTTTCCTATTGAAGTAAGTTACGTATGCTTCTCGTCCCGTTTCTTTTTATTTGTTTGTAGGGTTGTAATGACTTCATATTTTCTAGATTTCCACCTATTTCCTACCTTTCTATTTCTTCTATTCTGCATTTTACCAATGTATCCAAATCGCTTGTATTTCTTTCCTATAATCTCCATAGATCTACCATTCCCATTTTTCCATAATGCCTCCCATCTCTGCTTACCAATGCTTTTATTCTCTAACCTTTTTTACTGCTTCATGCATAATTTCATAATTTTCCTTCTTCATTGGCCAAACACCTATACAAAAATTATATTATTCTTTCCATTATTATTTCATTTCTGCTTGTCTTTCCTAATTCTACTAAAGCTACTTCCCTATGTGCTGATCTTGGTAAGTGTAGTAGCTCTTTACAAATCTATAATTTTGATCCATTGTTTTCTTTACCTAAAGGCCCCAACCCCTAGATTTCCACTGCATATAGCATTTTGTACTCCACTAGTGCTTCATACATTCTTTCTAACCATTTGATTGTCATTTAAATTTAAATTGGTTTACAGAACATTAGACTGTCTTTTAAATTAACTGAACCGTTCTGTTGTGGAATGGAGGTAGACGGTACCAAGAAAAGGCAATTAGAAGTGGATATTAGAAGTGTGCTTGAATATTTTATGCATTCAACCAACAAGGGATTTCCAGACAGAATTTCACACGGAGAATTGTCTCTTTAGCGTGACCGTTTGTTTCGATACCCCACATTTGTTGTTTATTTGAAAGACTGATGATAACATTTTGGAAACAGAAATGTAGCTGTAAGCTAAGCTTTGCTGAGTGTAACATAAACACACAAAAAATGAGCGACACACTGCGAATTCCACGCCTATGTTTTTAGTCCCTTTTTTATTATATTGTTCTGTAAATGAAGTCGGGGAAGCGTCCAATCTCGGTTATTATTTTCACAAGCATTTCCCTTTTGTGCTCGTTATTTGCCTCTTGAACGTTCTAATTTTACAGCCGCAGACCGTGGTGCCTGAAAGTTGCATACGAAACGAAGAGAGGTTGTCAAGTGGGCAGAAAAAGAGAATGCCAGATCAAATACGTACTCATGAAATGGAGTTTCTGTGTGGTTTTCTCAATCAGGCCTACCAATTGGTCACTAAATGAGACCAGCTGTATCCCAGAGCCACTTAGAGCTGCCGAGGAACGTCGAAAGGACTGGAAAATAAAACGGAGGACCTTCCGGCAGACGACGTGGATGAAATAAAAGTTTTACCTGCAATTTGATGGACTCCGTGATGTAACTTTGTTACATAGCATATTCTGTGCATGTAACCCTACACGGACTCTAAAAACAAAAGTGAACGAGGTAACGAACTAACTTTAGTCATTACGTTAGTTGCTGAATAATGCAGCAACTGCGTGGCGCATGCGTGTACTTTGAAACTTGGACATGCTCGAGATGATGTAGAACTCGTTCTGGGAATCATAGAGACGTTGGCGGAAAAACAATTTGAAAAACTCCCTTAGGAAGCGCTACACTCTCAACAAGTTTCATGGCAATTTTCAATATTTTTCAAAGCAAACGTGAATAAAGGGGTTTAATTTCCCTAGATCACAATAGCGCTAATCCTCCTTCAACACCGCATAACAAGTAGCTATATCTCTGTTGAAAGCAATAGATATAACTCATATATAGCAAAAAAAATCAATAAATTATGTGATAGCAAGGAATGGAGGAGGAAGTTCCGTCGTGCGGCATTTTTTCTGCCGTCTCCAATAACTCGGTCGCCTATGTACCTAAGAATGGAGAGCTCTAGTCTAGTTCTCTAATAAATACAATAAACGCAGATATGTAAAAGCCTGAAGTTGCTGACAGTGAACTAGACTAGGTTATTAATTATAACTAAACACTAGTATCACAACTTCACTATTTACTTATCTTATTTAAATCCTGGGACCGGTTTCAAAGCAAAACATCTGCTTCATCCTCAACCACTCAGCTTGACACTCACCCACTAACTGACTGACTGACTGACTGACTGACTGACCTTGACCACTGCCGGAGTTTGAAGGATAGCTCCTTATCTGTCATCATTCTAAATTCAGAGGATAAAGCTATCAAGTTCACAATAGAAATTGAAAACAATGGTTACATCCCCTTTCTGGATCTAAAGATAATAAAAAATATCAAATTAAGTTTTGGCAACGGATGACTATATAAAAAATAAAAGTTTTAACCCTATGTCACACAAATTTGCTGTTTTTAATAGTTTGATTTACAGATTGATAAACATACCTCTAAACGAAGAAGAATTTAATGCGGAATATAAACGTATTATAAACACTGCTTTAATTAACGGCTTTAATAAGGATTTTATAATCGGAAGAGTAGAAAACTTTAAATATCAAAAATGTTAATGATTTTCCACCCTTAAAAAAAGTAAACAAAGATTATATTTTCAAAAAATTTACTTATCATCCATGGAAAAATAAAAAGTTCCAAAAAATTTTCAAAGAAGTGGGTATAATACTAGCACCTCATAATAATTACAGTATAAAGAATTTATTACAGTTTTCTAAAAAAGACAAAATTTCAGACAACAAAAAAATCTGTTATTTATCAAGTTAACTGTTTAGAATGCGATAAGATCTATATTGGCAGGACCAAACGTAATTTAGAAACCAGAGCGAAGGAACATTTTAGAAATATTAAATATAGACAGAGAAATCGGCAGTGGCTGATCATTTTTGGTCATAATTATGAAGTAAATCCAGAAGTTAAATTATTGAAACAATTGAAAAAAGCGATAGATTTAATGGTTTGGGAGAAGATATTTATATTGAAAAATAAGGATCGCGTAATGAATTTTGATATCCCTCCAGTAGATGTCATCAATAAGTTAGATGGCAGTTAGATAAGGAGCTATCCCTCAAACTCCGGTAGTGGTCAGGTTCAGTCAGTCAGTCGGTTAGTGGGTGAGTGTCAAGCTGAGTGGTTGAGGATGAAGCAGATGTTTTGCTTTGAAACCGGTCCCAGGATTTAAATAAGATAAGTAAATAGTGAAGTTGTGTTACTAGTGTTTAATTATTATTAATAAACGCAGGTAACTGAACAAGTTGCAGTTGTTTGAATCTGCTGAGTTATTTCTTAATTTGGGCACAAGACACTGGCGCTATCGAAATATTACATCCCTGTTTCAATATTTTACCGTTTGAAAATTACGTTTCGAAATACTTAATAATGAGAAGCCCTAAATAATCAAAATTCAACTCAGTGTAACTGCCAAATAGGTTACCGAGTGTGGTCTGCCGATAAGAGATAATAAACAATTCTATAAGGAGCACTTCTAGTTTATAATATCGGCTTATATCCAGACCACTTCACAGACAAATGATAAAAATCTGCTATAAGTTCGCGGAATTACACCCCAGTGATTAAGACCCCGCCTCTGTTCGAATCTCGGTCAGGGTAGCTTCCTGAATACGTTTTATGGGAATTTTCCTTATCTTGAAAGGCAAATGTCGGGTATCTCTAAGCTCCATGGACCTCGGACTCATTTGAGCTTCATTTCACCCATTTCATTCATCGTCCGATAAGAATCAACGTTGGAGGACAAACATCAAGAGCAAAGGTCATTACGGGTTCCACGACTAAGGTTAGGTCATTAAACTCTAAGGCCTTCTTCAAATGAAAGCTTAATCTGGACATTCGTAACACTTTTACATGCAAAATTCATTATTTTTATTTGTACTATTACCTAAAGTAGTCCTCCGGATCATAAATTTAAAAAAGCTACAATTGGTTGCCATTACTTATCATGTATCTGATTTCATAAATCGTTTGAGTTTTAAATCAACAACAAACCAAAGAACTTTTAATAACAGAGTGAGAAAGGATACAGAAATGAAAATGTATAAGGTAATGGCTATTCCAACTTTACTATATGGAAGCGAAACCTGGGTGCCAACACAAAAGGATTTAAATAAAATACTGACTGCAGAAATGAAATTTTTAAGTGTTAAAGGTTGCACAATATTAGACAAAATAAGAAATGAGGATATTAGAAAGGAATTGGAAATCGAACCAATCCATGACAAAATATCAGAACGAAGGCAACAATGGCATGAACTTATATTAAGAATGGAGGATGGAAGATATCCAAATGCAGTATTAAAGCATAATCCAAAAGGAAGAAGAGACAGAGGACGACCCAGGAAACGCTGGAGAGATCTATGAAGCCGGCACGGGTGATATGCCCAAACCATGGAATGAAGAGTAGCAGAAAGAAGAACTTGTCTAAAATATTGTTATGACAGATAATACTTATAATATTTATATGTCCAAATGGTAGGCCTTATTTTGTAACTGGCAAGCCTAATTCCCCTTAAATGTATACTTTGTTATGTCACAGGATTTTTGTGAAATAAAGGTTTGTGCATTTTACTATTTACAAAAAAGAATCTGATAGTCTCTTAATTTTAAATTATTGTAGTTGTGTACAATTTTAAGTCGCTAATAGGCTTTTCTCTTGCTCAAACAAACCGTATGGAATTTTAAAATTATGGAATAGAACGTTCTACAAGAACAGTATGTAGAAAATTGAATAGAGAAAGTCCTGTAGAACCGACATATCAGACCCTTGTTTTAAAATTTGGATACTTAAGATCTAGGACATGGATACTATGTACTTCTGGTATACCTGACGTTGTACAGTCAACTTTTAAAGCGTCAGGAAAGAATTAACTATCTCATTGATCTCCCAAGTCCTTTATCAATTTACTCTAAAATGATACGGATAAATTAATAATGAATCTCCAGTTTATTTATTATACATTTAGTTTCGTACATTTCAGACAATTCTAAATAACAGATTAAAGTTCTGCGAAATTTACATCAAAGGATCTCAATCATCGGCAGATAGTCTGGCTTCCTTAGCCACCCACATTCTGGAAATGCTGCATAGCATTCTGCTTCGACAGTGGAATGTTGAAGTCATTTGTATATAGTTACCTGCACCTCCCGTCCAGCATTTTGATCACTCGGATGCTGTTGCCCTGCAATGGCTGATAACCACCTCCCCATTCTTGAGGTGCAAAACTTCAGGAGGGCCTTGTCCTCCAGGTGGTTCCTGACCTACAATAGGCTACAGCGTTTGAGGTGCATCTCCTGGTTCTGTATGCATCCCAATTTGTTCACTAAAGATCCTCTTTGCTTGTTCAATTTCATCTGGGGATCCTCTAATGACAAATACATTCTTTGCTGGATTTGGAAGTAGCTTTCTATCAAGTTCACAATGTGATCCAGTTTGTTCATTTATTTGGTTTATTGTTTCACCACTTCTGTCAATTGCAATTCCGCAATTGGCAGCTGGAATGGTGAAGGTAGCTTCTTGTTTATCCGTTTGGCCTCCTCCCTGCTTAATGCAGTTGCTTATGCACGCGTGGTAGACAGCCTTGAAGATTGCCTTTGTGTTTGTTACCTAATTTTGCTGATATAAGAGTTGTAAAAGTGTCTTTTTATGAAAATAAAGAGCATATTGAATTTATGCAACCCCACATTTAAGTAGGTAAAGTTTTAAATTTGTTTACCTTCTCTATCATCACAAAGTTATTTAATAGCATTAAACATTAATTGTTTTCACATTATGTGGACATCCTTAACATAGGTACACAAGAAATAAGAGACTGCCATGATCATATCTTATAGAAATACCCATAGTCCGAGATTATGGTAAGAAGAATCTTCAAAGCTTATATAACTTACCGTTTCACCCATCTCGAATATAAGTAGATTTCTCTCTTTGTAGAATTATTTAGCAGGCCCATCTAAAAAAAGTGACTGAAAAAAAGCACGTGAGGCCATTAGAAAGCTTTTAATTCCAGAAAGTTAAGTGTATACATCTATATACAGTTATAATAATGGTTATTCGTAGGCTTTGTCTCTCTTTCATTAAGTATATGTCTGCATTGTTTCATAAATTGTTATTTAAGAAACAAATGCACCACAGGATCGATTGTCGGGTTCTGTTAAAAGTTCATTTCATGTCAATGAATTAAAATATCACCGGCTGTTGTTTTTATGCTCTGTGATGTTTAGTATTCTGTTTATTCTGTAGAGTGAAAACCATTTGTTTGACTCTCCAAGGCATTTTTAAC
Organism: Mantis religiosa; assembly: GCA_030765055.1. Lineage (NCBI taxonomy): Eukaryota > Metazoa > Arthropoda > Insecta > Mantodea > Mantidae > Mantis > Mantis religiosa. Next base: position 197,527,355 of record CM060951.1, on the reverse strand, counting down.
TTCTTCTTATAATAATATTGACGCCGAGGCATTGCTGTGCGACGTGCCGCGGCCAGCGTGCGGGTGCGGACCTGGACGCTTGCCGAGAGAGAGAGTGCACGAAAGAGACAGAAATAGTCCGGAATTTGCCGCTACCATCATGATTAATGTCTAACCATTCATTGAATTCTATAACAATGGCTGGAGGTATAAAAATCCGAAAGGCCGGTTGTTAGTTGCTATTGAGCTGTTAATTGTGTGTGAAGTACACCGCAAGTGATTTCTTTCATTTGTTTACGTGTATTGAAGCAACGAGAAACTTTGAGGACTTCTTTTGTGTAAGTTACGTCATTCTGCTGCTGTCAGGGTTGTACAAAGCTTGTTTTACTTGTAATAAATAAAGAGCATTTTAAATTTATGCACACAAGATATTTAATTTTACGAACCCACAAAGTCACAACATGTTTTATAACTCTAATGACTTTCTATTTAAGATTGCATTCTAACTCTATGCATTCTTTAAATAATGAATGAAATATCATAGCATAGTTCGTTATAGCACCATGCCCATCACAGCGACGTGTGCGCATTTCGGTAGCATAGCTGGTAGTGTGTCTGCCTCACGTTTAAAAGGTCCCGAGATCGAATCCTGGTCAGGATGATTTACCTGAATAAGGTATTTCCCGGGTTTACCCTTATCCTTAACGATGACTGTGGGGTAACTAAAAGCTCTAAGGGCCCTGGGCTTATTTGAGTATCATTTCAACCGTTTTATTGAACATCCGATACGAGTAAACGTTGGGAGACGTAAATTAAAAAAGAAGATGTGTTTTCAGTGGAAAGAACTAATAAAATAAATTGCGTGGTTTCAGGTATCCTATTTATACAAAGTCGCTTTCTAGAGTAGATTATGTTGTACCAATTTGTGATAAAATTTTCGTATAAACAAGGAAAAATTTACAGAACTTAGCCTCTGCTTTGTAACGATATAAATACCGCTCTGAACATCGTTACTAAACTTTCTCTTCTGCTGTAAACAAACCTCCAAGAGTTTACTCTTCAAAAGTAAACAAAAACAAAACGTTAACTGGGCCATTGGAGCCTGTTTAAAAGAAATAAGCCAGTGTGAAACAAAAATAAGTTGAAGCTACGTCGCTTGATATGTATAAAACTTCAGCGCCCTCTGCGTGGGGAGAAGCTATTTCTTTAATAGGCAATTGGAAGCAAAAAGTTGAAACAAAAAAGAGAGACATAAATGTGCCACAAACATGTCAGCTCTCGTGCGGTGCTAATCTTCGCCGCGTTGTAACGAGTTTCCACTGAGATTAAAGGGTGGAAATGGAATAAAACACGGGCTGTTGTGTGACAAACAGCACAAAGAGTCAAGTTCCCATGGGATTAAAAACAGGCGTTGTGCTGCCTATTGCCACTTGCAAAACACAAAGTTAAGCGCCTAAATAACTGCCTCCCGTCATTTTATAGTTAATCTGTTAGAACGGATGCATAAAACAAAGGGGCATACACAATATAATCATGTGACTTCCGGGGCAGGAACAATAAACCACTAGGCACGATTATTTTCTTCTGGTCTCTTGTTTTTACTTTCTCTACACTGGTATATAATACATAGACGAAACTGAAGATATTATAGAACATCTTTATTAGAAATAGGGATGCGATATGCAGGGATGAAAGGTGAAGAAAATAATGATGCATGAATTTTGCAATAGCAGGTGAGATTTATAGTTTTATATAGATACATGTACTTAAATAACTTTTACTGAGTAATTTTGTAATTATAACAATGTAATAAGGCTGGGTTCTATTCAGTAGCAAAGCAAAAGCAGTTTTATCACGAACCCTAGTAGGTCAGATCTGAGTGTTGTCATATTTCACACACCGTAAGTAGGATGTGACGAGCATCGAGTATTTGAAGGGCTCGGCAGTAAACAGTGGTAAGAGACACATAACATATGAAGGTGAGTCAAATGAAAACCTTAAATTTGTAATAACAAATCGAAATTTTGTGCCCTTATCCTGTGAGTTGGTAAGCGTGCTCCAAACAGCTGCCTGTAGGTGGCAGCATAGTGCAGGTGCACACAAACAGTTGCAGTATCAGTAGATAAATGGTCGCCCCAGTTTCGACTTGCACCAGGGAAGAACAGCGATCTGTTATTCGGTTTTTGCCTAGCGAAGGTGTGAAACCTATTGAAATTCATGGACAAATGAAGGTTCAGTATGGTCATGCCTGTTTTTCACAGCAGCAGGTATACGAATGGAGTAGGAGGTTCGCAAATGGTGTGACTTCAGTGGAAGGTGCTCCACGTCCAGGTCGGGGACAACGAGTTGTGACTCCACAGAACATTGCAGCAGTTGAAGCCATAGTGAAGGAAAACCGACGAGTGACACTGAAAGACATTGCAGCATGTTTGCAGAACAGCCATGTGTGACCACACCACATTGTGCATGATGTGCTGGAGTTTCAAAAAGTGTCTGCAAGATGGCTGCCACAGCAGCCGGCACTTGAAATGAGAGAACGACATGTTGATGCTTGTGAAGAACTCCTTTGGTGCTTTGAACGGGAAGGTGATGACTTCCTTGCACGAATCGTTGCTGGAGACGAAACCTTGGTTCACTTCCACCAACCCGAAATGAAAAGAGCGAGCAAGGAATGGCGCCATCCCTCATCACCAAAACCAAAGAAGTTTCGAACAGAACCATCAGCAGGGAAGGTTATGCTGTCTCTCTTTTGGGACAAAAAGGCGCCATTTCGGATCATTACATGCTCAGAGGGACCACTGTTACCAGTGCACCATACAGAGATTTCCTATAAATCATCTGCGGCCTGCAAACAAATAAAAGCGACGTGGACTGCTGTCATCAAGTGCCCTTTTGCAACACGACAATGTAAGGCGCCACACTGCCCGTACAACGTTACAACAATCACATACCTGCATTTTGAGTGTCTTCCTCATCCACCATACTCATCAGGCCTTGCCCCAGGAAATTTCCATAAGTTGGGACCACTCAAAGACTCAATGGGAGGAAAGAAGTTCCGTTCCGATGAAGAGGTACGTGGTCGGTGTATGAGTGGCTGTGCGGACTACCAAGAAAGTTTTTTCTAAAGGCATTTATGCACTTTGTAAGCACTGGAAGACTTGCTTTGAGCGTGGGGGAGATTATGTTGAAATGTTACACAGCTTTGTACCACTTCTTCACAATAAATAATATTTAAAAAGTATTTAAGCTTTTCATTTGACTCACCCTCACATTTAGAGAAACAAAGAGCTGAAATCATATAATCATATAATTGGACAAATCATATAATTATTTTGTTAAGTATACATAGAAAACAAACATATTTTCCCATAAACTTATGTTTAAAGAAATTCCACTTCCAATTTAAGAATTTTATGACTGCATTACGACTTTAAAAAGTAACGTTTTTTTATTAATTTGCAGTTGAACTTAACATTGTTTACATCAAATAAGAGGGTAATTAACACCGATCACATTAAATTGAAACACAGTGCTTATCAACATACATTACCCACCTTCATTTTGACCAAGTTCACTACTTCTTGTAGATGTACCAGTCATAGTATATGGGAGGGATCCATTTCAGACGAGAAAGTACTTCATTTAGTTTATTTGGTGTATTGGCAGTGCTTCTGAATACTGCTGTGGAGCCAAATATGAAAAAATATGGTACTTCCTTCTTTCTTACCTTCTTTTCAATACGCTTATCATCATCCCCAACATCATCTGCATGTTTATTTGGAGGTGCAATCCTTGTATAATCATTGGGATAACGCTAATGTTCGTACTATAAAGGCAGAAAAATATGCATAACATTAACATAAACTGATACCTGTTAATGTTAAGTGCTCATAGGCTTAAGCGTTTTACTCAATTTCCTAAATCAAGCAATGTTAACGTACAAGAGTTAACATTATTCACATAAAATGAGATATGAACCTAATTTATCTCATAGCTGATACTTTCGGGTGAATGGAGCAGGATGCTTTTATCTGGGACAAAGTCAAATCTTTCACAGAGTCACCACTACTAACATCTTCCACAGAATCTGTTAAATACCTCATTAATTGGTCTTATTTCATAAAGTACCTATTACTGTCAGCCATGTTATTGTTCTTTAACATTGTTTTCATACCAGAAACAAGAGAAATACAGCATGGTTAAGGAATCTGACACTGAATGCTGCTGCCACCTCTTGGCCAACCACCAAACAGTTTACTCATAAATGAACTGCAGACACCTTACCAATATTTAATCCCATTAAATCAGTTTTAGCGTACATGTCCCTTGCCGTTATTTACTCCCGAATCATTTATTTATCTCTAATAAATACCATTTGGGCTCAGACAAAAATTCAAGTTTCCCAAAAAGTGATCCACGAGGAAGCTAAGGTAATGTTTCCAACAGAAACGTAAAAGCTGCACACTTTTTACAAAAATATGCTTAATAGTACAAAAAAATGAGGGGCAGAGTGACCCAAATTTAGGTATACTTAGAATTTGTGGGTTCGTAGAGCTAAGTCTTATTTGCTGAAATTTAAAATGCCCTTTATTATAAGTTAAAAAGCAATTTTGTACAGCACTGACAGCAGCAACGCCGTCTCTCGTTGCTTCACCATATGTAAACAAACGAAAGAATGTACTCGCGCTACACTTCAAATAGCTGCACACAAAATTAACAGCTCAACTCGCAACTCCATTAACAACTGACTGGCACCTCACACTCTGCCAGCTTTTATACCTCTAGTCATTGTTCTGGAAACGCGCTGACTCTTTCAAGGCCTTTCGTGGCGCAGCGAGAGCAGAATGAAGCTATCTCCGTCTGTTTTTCTCTCAGCAAGCGTTCAGCGTAGGCGTCCCTCACTATGTCTCTTTCTTTCTGCTCTTGAGTAGCTCTGTCTCTTTCTTTCGCACGCGCCAGGCACTGGCTTGTCGCGGTGATTCAACAATACCTCGGCGACAATACACTCTTTGAACTGTTATTTCTCCACAACGAAATGAGACAGAATGCAGTTTTTGTTGTGTTTTATTTCCAAGCCCGTATATATTTAAAATGCCCACCTCCTGCCACAGAGGTGGATAGGGACAGAGCAACACACGTTTTGGATTATTGCTATTGGAATTTCATTGATGGCATCTTCAATTTGATCTCTCAGTTCCTCTCATGTTTGTGGTTTTGTGGCGTAAACCGTATGATTTACAGTTCCCAAAGAAAGAAGTCTATAGGTTTTAACTCAGGAGATCGTGGCGGGAACTTCGTAGCACCTCCTCTTCGTACTATCCATCTCTAATTTAAAGTGCGATCGAGAACACTTATCACAATGACATGAAGGTGAGTTCTGGCCCAGTTTTGTTGGAAGTAAACCTCATTTTTATTCTCAAATAGATCTTCAATACGTGGAACCATGATTTTCAACATTTTCAGTTAAATTGATGAAAATAACCATTTCTTCCACACTAGCCGTATGTAGGCTAAGGTTTGAATGAGTAGAGCCAGAATGAACAATTCAGTGTCATAGCCGGGATTTGAACCACCGATCTTCCGCTCTCCGTGCGGTTGCTGTAACCTGAGCTACAATGGTCAACATGGTGACATGACATTAAATTCTCCAACTGACGCATATTTTTCCCGGTAGACCACTAGGGGTTCCCATATGCGATGAGACACACACACTTTTTGTGGCGACTTTCTATGCCGTAAGCACTTGAGTTCCAGGCCCCATAGTTAAACCACTGTGTTATTCAGGTAAATTGATGGAAATAATCATTTATTACATTTCATCATTTCATTTCTGAAGCCTGGGCTGCAGATTTTAAGACAGTTGCCCACACACCATCGTGAGGAAACTGAGGACCAAGCCAGTTAGCGAACCCTGGTCTAGAAAGTCAACTTTCTGGCTAGGGGTGCCTTGATGGTGACCACATCTCTTACCCGTGTCGGTTGGATGATCGCCACCTCTGCCCTGCGTAAGTGGGCGTGAGGCCGGCAGTTTCTGACCCGCTTGTGGTCATCTTACGATAGGATTCAGAAACGCTTTAATTGTTTAGGGCCAACTCATGTCAAATATATACCCATTAACTTCATGAAATTTATCAAGTTCCCTGGTGTTGTGTAACCCTCACTCCCACCAGCTATTGTTCTTTAATTTACGTCCTCCAATGTCAAGTCATAACGCACGATGAACGAAATGGGTGAAATGATGCTTAGATGAGCCCAGGGTCCATAGAACTTAGAGTTAGCCGACATTCGTCTTTCAGGATAAGGGAAAGCCCCAGAGAAATCTTATCCAGATAACCCACCCAAACCGAGACTCCAACTCGAAACATCTTCAACGTGAGGCAGAAACGCTGGAATCTGTGCCACCGGGGCGGGCTCCCACCTGCTGCCATCGGTGATGAAGATCTCATTGTTCTTCATTGGAGCAGCTGACAGCAGATGCATAGGAGAAAATTGGAAACGGCGTCAAAAAAAGATATAAGTAATATAATGTAAATAAATAAATATGTAACCTAATACCAATAATAACAAATTATTTTAAATTATAATTAGGGCCCGGATTTTGATGAAGTCATCTTTTTTCTGAGTAGTCACAGACGATGCTTATTGGAAATTAAGTGCATTCTGGAACAAATACGTTATATATATAGTTTTACAGGTCATCAAAATGCATTTTTACACATTTTTATAATCAATTCATTTTTTAACATTTAAATATATTTTCCGGCCATTTTCTTTCTTTTTACAGGAATTTGGGCATTTTCATCAATAGCTCGCATTCGTGACGCCCAGGTTCGATTCCCGTAGCCGACCTGACACTGACCCATGGGCTTTATTTATATAAACACACAACTACACGTATATACCACTGTGACAATTTTCAAATAGTGAGAGAAGTGGTGAATAGCTTTGATAGGGTAGATTCTAAGGCAGAGCTCACAGGATCTGTTTTCTGATATTCAAATCCAAGATAAATTTGCCTTCATTAAGTCAAATTTTGCGATTTTTACGGATACCATAACCTGCTTGAAGAAAATGGAATGACATTAAGTCAACTGAGTTAGGATTGCTTAAGACAGAATACAAAATAAAAAGGTGATATTGGGGACAACAGTAGACAGAAAATAAAATTTTTGTTGGACAAAAGTAAATGATACCAAACAGTTTGTCCGATTGCCGATAACTACTCAGGAGAAAATTCCAGAACTGATATATTTGAACAGGATTTAACAAGCATTGACATATTTTTTGTTTAATATGCACCTATAACTTCTGTGGAAGTGGAGAGAAGTTTCTCAAAGTATAAAACAGTTTTAGCTGACAACCGCCGTTCCTATACTTTTGATAACTTGAATATGATTATGGTTGTGTACTGCAACGGTAAGTAAGGTATGTTTTGGCTAATGGATACAGAAACTTATTTTTTCATATGTTATAAAATTGAAAATAACCTGATGAATTTTGAATTTATTTATTATTTAGTATCAATAATTTTATTATGTACTAAGAAAGTTGATTTTAAAATCTGATTGTTCCAACCATATATTCATTATTTGTCTGTGACAGTTATTAATTTATTATTATGAAAGACATTGTTAATTTTTATTAGGTTCTTATTTTCAATTTATGTGCATTTTATAGCTCATTTTTAGATAAATTTTAGGTTAACAAGTTCCGGGCAAGAATTAGACAAATCTTCCAACGCCAAGTATTCTATCTCATTAAAACACGCAGATTATATGAAATAAATTCGCCTTTTTTAGATATTCGTAAATAATTTATGTGATGTTTTAAAACACAGGCAGACAAAGCAGTGTGAATGACATAGATCACAGTTCTATACTGAAGCACTTATTTGAGATAAATATTATGCTGATGTTGGATGTAAGCTGGTGTAACTATATTCTAATTTTACAGACAAGAGAAACAGTTCTCCTGCAGGTTCTACATCAGGAATAGTACACACTTTCCATATTCACGTACGATGGTAATCGGACACAGTTACAAATTAGATATTCCAAATATAGACAGCGACGGTTTCGTGTTAGAATTGCAAGTGAGAGAGACCTTGTAAACACGAAACCAGTGGTTCTATTCTGGTCCCCTCGGCCCCTTTGTTTTCGATCCATTTGCCGTTTACACGCGACCCAATAAAGCTTTTCTTTGTAGCAACCTCCGTAAACTATTTGCTGTGCTGTTTGTTTCAATTAGAGACTTGTTGAATGATTGAATTGGTTGAAGCTACGTCAATTTCAAGCAGTTAAAACACGCTCCGTCGTTAAAAAATTGAGCATCGCGTGTTATGAAAATGGAGATCGCGGGGATTTCCCAATGTGTTTACAGAGGGAATATTAACGTAGGTACATATAATTATGAATAGTAGTTGCTTTTCCACTCAATTCAGTATAGGCTTAGTAGGAATAATGATAAACAATTTAAACTCATAGCCGGGATTTGATTCAAAGAACCTTGAATTTCCTTTTGTCCTAAACAACTGAGTTGCATAACAGCATGTCGGCAGGACATTACATTTTTCAGAGTTTTTGTATTCTTTGTGTCAATATGTTTTGCTGCGACACTGAGGATTTCAAGAAAAGCGTTTCAAATATTAATTTCCTTTTAGCTATAAAGCAAAATTTCTAGAAATTTTGACTTTTTTTAAACTGTATTTTACGATTTTTAAAGTTAATGGACTTTAACGTCAAATCACACGTTGAATGAAATGGGTGAAATAATGTTCAAGGGAGCCAGGCTCCATAGAGCTTGGAGTTACCTGACTTTCATCTATCACACTTGGAATAAAGACCCCGGAAATCTTATTCAGGTAAAGTCTGTCTAGTCAACGTGTGTGCAGTTCGGAGTCAAAGGAACTTCAGCCTCCCACCCACTAATGACCGTCATAAATTTATCTCCACACTTCAGAAATGGAACGCTGTGGTTGAGGACCATTAACAACCCTGATTTTCTCGAAGTGACAGTCGCATGTTTACTCCACGTGGAGTCTCAGTTGCCAAAGTTCCAATTTCCAGTTGATATGTTTCATTAGGTGCAGAAATTCGTTGTGCGTCACGATGTGGAGACCGTGGGAGGGAAATGCGGTGGTAAATGCAAATGAAGTAGTAGATAACATTCAGTCAAGTGATGACAACAGTGTGAATGAATTGGAAAGTGTTGCTGGGCCGAGTTATTTTACTGGAAAAGCCTCAAAAAGCAAAGTTATAACGGGAACTATTTCTAAGCACCTTCAAGCGCTTGTTTTGAATACATAAATATGTGCTGAAAAAATAATCTTTGTAAGGGGTCATGCAACGAACCTGATGATAAATTCTGGGTATTCACAGAAACACAGTAAAAAAGATTATGACGAAAGGAATACCAAAGACCCTGATCAAGTGTGAAAGTGTGAAACGTTTCTCTAAAGTAGATAATTTCAAATGCGATTTAATTCGCCGAGAAATTTATAGATTCCATGCAAAAGGGAGAGCGCCCGTGTTTATATTTTACTGACAAGGAGTAATTATAGAATGTTATATAAGTGAAATACCTCAAGCATTTTACTCATTTTATTTTGGCCAGTTTTTAAGAAAACATCTTCAAATGTAACAAAAGTGATAAAGCTAAACTAGAAGAAAAAGGAACATATAATTTTGCACTATTTTTCGTCTATGGTCCACAAATTCTTTGAGTATTCCAAACTGCTGTTATCGTTTGATCTGCACTGTAGCTCTTTGGGCGCGTTCAAAGAATTATGGTCAGTGATGAAATGTAATGCTAAACCACATCAAACCCTCTCATCGTGTAGTCCTTTTTGAATGACAGCATTCGGATTACGTATCGACCAATGTGCTGGTTATGGTATTGACACCTCCATAGCGCTGTACATAACATTCGATTTTATCTAGTCATTCCACGTTTATGTGTTTCTCTGTGATGGTTTCCGCTGTGGATTTGTATTTCACATTTTAATATGGTTTGTAAAGTTGGTACTGAAGACAGGATTCATTTAATGTAGATTACATCATATGTATATGTAACCTGTCTATTTTATGGGATTGCATCAGTGATATTTCCTGAATATTCCAGGATGAAATAACGCCTGCATCTTGAATTAAAAATATGTTATGATGTATTTATGCACATTTCTCTACCTGCTCATGTACAAATTATTTTATAATCGCTTATTATTTCATCAAACTCATGTGATTCCAGATAAATATTCCTTAAATTTCTGTTTTTCAATACTTGATTTGTAAGTTAAACACTGTTACAGAGTATTTGGTTATGTAAGCTAAATTTGCAGTTCATTTGTCACTTGCCATGGCAACAAGGATGAAAAGGTCATAGATACCAACAGGAAATGACGTAATAGCAACAGAATAGTAGCAATTTTAATTTATAATTGCTTTGTACCTTTCTTCAAGTAATTGGCTAACCAACAAATCTACGAGGGCTGTTCAATAAAGAATGACCATGATATTATTACGGTCATAATTCTTTGCTCTAAAATTCAATCTTATTAATTCTGTTAGCCTAACGTGAAACAAACATTTCGTAGTAGTTTCATTGTTGGTACTCCTGGTTCCCACCTGTGAGAACCAGGTAAATTCAGACATGTTAAGTAGCACCTACCACTTCAATAGAGGTAACATGCAGTTAAAGTTGATGTTAGTGGAAGATCCGGAGTTTCACTCAAACGTAATCACTGCTGCTGAAACTTGGCTACATCATTTTGATCATGACAGCAAACAGCAAAGCTCAGTGTGGAAATCTCCTTCATCAGCAACCCCCCAAAAATCCAAAAGTGGTTACTTCTGCTGGGAAAGTTATGGTCATGTCATTCTTTGATATTCATGGAATGGTTTATCAGCATGTTTTATCTGCACACACATCAGTAACTGGACAATACAACAGGGATGTCCTGAAAACATTGCAAGTCCATACAATACCACATTATCGTGAAGCAGGCCTGGATGCTGTAGCACGATAATGCGCGGCCGCATGTTTCCATAGTTGTTGCTGAATATCTTGCAAAAATCAAAGCGAAGTAAATCCATCACCCTTCCTATAGTCCGAATTTAACCCTATGTGACTGTTTTTATGCCCTAACTTGAAGAAACGCCTTCTTGGGAGGCACTATCCATCATCAGAAGCAGTGGTGGAGGCTGCGGAGGCAATTTTGAAGGATCTCCCAAAAATGGTTTACAGCATATCTATGAAGACTGGCAGAAACGCTGGAACAATTGGATCGCATTCAGGGGAGACCGTTTTGAGAAGGACCATGAAAATTTTAAGGATGAATAAAGGTGAGCTTTCAAAAAATGATTGTTATCATTCTTCATTGATCAGCCCTCCTAAGTTACTTACCAGATCTCGAAGGTTTCAGAACCGTTGGACCTGCGAGCCTTGTATGCACCAAATGTATTGTCGACCTGATAATTGTCATTTACCTACAGTTCTTAGCACGAAATAGATCGCAATCCATAAAAAAGATCCATAACATTTGAACCAATAATAGGACACGTGTGCAACTTTGGGAGAACATCGTACACAGCTGGGAGATTACATTAGACAATTTATATCTCAGAGAAAATGTTGGAAGTGTCCTCCACCGGAAGCTATACATGTTTGTACTCGTCTCATCATATTCTCTGAAGTTTTACGGAGATGATATCGAATTGAGAGAATGTGATTTCTAGCAAGATGGGGAAACGAGCCACCATACATCTAATGACACCATGTAAGTTTTATCCAGTTTCCTTGATAATCGAATAATCTCAATAGGTCTGAGGGCCCCCAGATCACCCGTCCTAGCCTCACCGGATTTTTTTATTGTGGTGGTATATAAAAATAGAGTGTACAAGAATAGGCCACGGACAATTGATGTTCTCAAGGAATCCATTCAAGCCGAAATACGTGACATTTTCAAGGATACTCTCCGTAAGACTCCAGAGTGCAGACATGTATAGATGCTGGTGGAGGACACTTCTAACATTGTCTCTGAGATATAATTAGTGTAATGAAATTTCCCAATTGTGTATTATATTCTCCCAAAGTTGTACGTGTGTCCTATTATTGGTTCAGAAGTTATGGCCAGTTAAAATGGTTCAGCTTTATATGGATCACACTATGTTATGCTGTACATGTTCTTGTGTATATAAAGAAGATTATGAGATAGTCAAAATATTTTAAGTGAGTGCTATGGTGTAGTTTTGAAATTCGTTTCAATTTATATGGCCATCTGAGGCAGAGGCCATCCTTCCACCAATTACTCCATGATTCATCTCTTCATTATCCCAGGCATTAGGCCAACCCTTCAGCCGTGGTATCTCAATTCAAATACTTCAGCTCCCTCGCTCTGAGAGAACTCGAGCGACTCCTAGCATCAGCAATGTTGAGGAAGGGAGAAATGAAAGAACCTCATTTCAGAAGGGTGTACATTTTTGAAAATTAGAATTAATAACAAGGACTGTCCTGGTCTTCGGACTGGTTATGTCCACAAAAATTGATATAAGTCGAATGCCTTAACAAGATATGCATTATTTTGGAGTTGCATTTTATCTTACACCTTAAAGTTTCGGTAAAAATCGAAAAGTTACTCAGAATGAACAGGATTTGGGAAGCTATATGCACAAAATTCGAGATGTACTTTAATTTTCCTAGAAATATCTTAGAGATGGATATTTTGTTCAGATATTACTTAGAAAATCATACCTAGAAAAATGCCCATATAAGGTTTACTTAAGACGTGAGGACTCTCTGGACCGGATTGGATTGGACTGCGCTACGAAGGGGCCTCGGCACAGCTATGCAGTTATGCGCAGAGAATCTGCCCTAAAGTGAGTGATGGAAAACTCCGAGGCTCTTTCCATAGGGCGATATCTGTTTTCTTAAAAAGGCCCCATCTACAACATCAAGACGGGATGGAAGTATATACGGCACTTACGCGCGTCAACCCCGCAGGGAAGACTACCGAAAACCTCGGTAGGCCGCCTGATGATCTAGCACACCTTCTACTTGCTCTGCAAAACTAGCATCCTGGACCTATCAGGCAACCGTCTACCCCCTCCCGGCGGCCTAGGCCTGGCCGGAGGTACCCGATTTCCCGGGTATCGGCAACACACTGCCACCTCGAGTCCAACCAAATCCGAACAACTCCCCGACGGGAGGGGCTTGGCAGTTCGGCCCGAGGTCTGCAGCGCCCGCAATGTGGCATTTCAAGGGGACGGAAATGTGTAGTGTTTAACGCCCGCCTTTACTACATACGGCACCGCATGCGATGACACTGATGATACATGAGATGAAGATGGAGCACCGGTGGAATGAGATGGCGGGGGAAACCGGAGGTCACGGAGAAAACCCGCCCCAGCGCCGTGTTGTCCAACACAATTCTCACTTTGCGGTCGCCTGGGATCGAACCCGGGCTGCCTTGGTGAGAGTCAAGGGGACGGATCACCTCGGAGGTCCTAACTTGGTCTCTTGTATCCATACCTCCAAGTGAAGCACTCCTGGAGAAAGGTTGAGGTGAGACAGTAAAAAGAGAGTCCGATCACAGGAATCACGACAGTGCCAAGGGCAGGGACGCTACTATTGACCGGTTTGAAACTTCCCGCCCGCCAGTACAGCCGGCAGCCTATCCCGCGAAGTTCGGAAACGGTCCTACCGGGGTTCGGAGACCAAACACGGTCATTCCGTAAAAGGAAATGTTATCAATAGCATATCATCTCCGCCAACACTTCTACCCAGAAAGAGATCAGCAGATGAGAGATGAAATGAAGTGATAATATAGCGACAGTAAATTTGGAGGATTCCCCTGGCGAACCGAGAAAGCCCTCAGAAAACCCAGTGTTTCAGTTACGTCACCCGTAGGAATCAAACCCAGACCTCCCGAGTGCAGGCCTCAGGCAAAACCACCTGAGCTATCTCGCTTGGTGAAAGGTTTGTTAAAAATTGTTTTTTTTTTTTTTTTTTTTTTTGATCAATTTAGTTTTCATAAATATGTAGCAAAGAACGTAATATAAAGTGTGTAGAGAAAGTTGGATCTGTTGTTAACTGAAGTTTCAGTTTAGACATTAAATGAACCAGCGACCTCCCACACTGTCATTTGTCCACAACATCATATGCTGCTGATGTAGCAGTTGGGAGAAATACATTGGTGATAGTGAAACAAAATCGATATTTGCACTGGACAGTATAAACGTCAAAGTTGCAGAATATTCCCTGTCCAAGCAAAGGACAACTTCGAACAGAGTTTCACAAAACCAAGATTAGATTCCCTTTCCACTGCTCTTAGGGTCTGTACTGGGTCAGCAATATCAGCAAATGCGGTAGTCATAACGTATTGAAATATAAGAAGCTGAAAAGTTCCACGTAGCTCTCCGGTAAAATCTCGGCCAAGAACGAGAGAGGAACCTGATGTGTGACTTTCCCTGCTCATGCTACAGGCTCATGCCTCCATGTGAGGTAAGCGTGGGTAATTCGCATCAATAAAACGAAGCTCCACTTTTACGTAAATAAGAAAGCCTTTAACTTATATTTATTTATTTTAGTGCCAAATAAATTTCTTCTTCTTCCCTTCTTGGTGTAGGCAATCAAGTGCATGTTCCGCCTTCGAAGTCCTCCAGCCATCGTTTCCTGGGCCTGCCCACCGATTTCGGAGGTTTTAAGTAAGTAAGTTTCCCCATTACGGGTTACCAGCCCATAGATGGGTAAGTCATGTGAAGGGTTTGCCTTCTCGCGGCTCATGACTTCCGGCAATTTTTAATCAAGTTTGTCTTCCTTTAGCCCATGGTAACCCAATACCTAACTACAGGGCAGTACCGCCAAAGATGTCTTCTCCGCCTCCAAATAAATTGCATTTACTGGAATTGACCCTAAGGTTGCTACAAAATACGAATGAACATAAGGCGGGGCTAGGCGTGGCTGCTCTATCGCTACTAGCCGATGCGGTGCGTGCAACGTTGTACAGTTAAGCACGCATACTTGTTCGCCTTGCCAAAACATCCGGCTAATTTCTTTGTGCGCTGTAAAGATACGAATTAAAGAATTATTTGTTTACCCCATGTTAGAGAGCTAATTTTGCTGCGGATTACTGTCGAAACCCCATGTTTGTAGCACATCAGGTTTCGGAGATATGATACATAAGGCACCTGACTAGAAACAAAAGAATTATTAATTTTCAGTGAAGAAAAGCACACACGTGGTCTGCTGCAGTTGCATTTTTTACCTTGCATTTAGTAAAATGATGACTTTTTAAGAGTGCACAAGTGCTTTTCAAAGTTAGTAGTTAGCTTATTTCGTATTTCTTATTACAATATCTAGCATATATAACTGCGTACATATATAAAATAGTCAATATACCATAAATACAATATCTTACATACTGCCTATTTTGGATTTGCATTTTCCCATGCCCCATTATAATTAACCCAGGCTGTGTATATAATAGAGCGTTTTAAAACTTGGATCTAGAATTTTGTTTCCCTTTATACCTTATCTAATTTCCCAAATTGTTCTCATTAGTCTTCCCTGTTTTCCAAAGCCATTTTTGTCATACCTCGCCAATAAATTTTCGCAGTTTTATTATGTTTTCTTCTGATCTTAGTTTCAAGATTCTTTTGCCTCTTGTTTCATTTGATACGTTTTCCTACTTATGCGAAAGAAATTCACCTCTACAATATTTTTTTTTTTTTTTTTTGACAACCAAAAATATAATGCCAATTACTATCTTCTTTTTCACACATTGGATATCTTCCCTTAATATATCCATTTCTTATACACCTTAAGTATATTACTTCTGTTCTAAACCATGCCAACCCTTCTCTTCCTACTTTATCACAGATGTCAATATATTTTTCTCTGCCCCAATCATTTTTCAGTATTTTATATACTTTCAGAGATATTTTGTTATTAAGATCGGCCCGTAATTCTTGTTCATAGAAGGTATGTATCTCATTACATATGAGAACCGCTAGTGGTCTACCGGGAAACATACGAGTCAGTTGGAGAATTTAATTTCATGTCAGCATTTTGGCCATAGTAGCTCAATGGTTAAGAGCAACCGGAGAAAGACCGAGAGATCCCTGGTTCAAATCCCGTCTGTGGCTTTGAATTTTTCAGTCTGGTTCTACTCATCCAAACATCAGGAATAGTTTTAAATTTGTTTTGGAGATCCTTTCAATTAAATCTTTCAGTGGAAATAAGGTATTCGTCATAAGTAGTTGTGAAAACGTTTCTCATTAATTTTTTAACTATTTTTATAGACAATATTAGGCCAATTGATTCAGCTCACATAACAGGTATATATTCAGCGAGATCCACAATTTTTCTATAGATAGATGATGTATACTTGTTATGGCGCAAAGGTTATTCAGAACTTCCGAGTACATTCTCATAAAATTTGAAGTATGAATCATGCACATAGCTTAAGCATACCGAGTGGGATGGCTCAGGGAGTTTCACCTGTGGCCCGCATTCCTGCGGTCGGCCTACATATCCATATTTTTATTCGGGGGATGCTGGATAGGTTAATTAAACCCTGCGGGTATCCCGTTACTCCATTTCATCTCCATTATCATTTCACATTTTCTCTCAACTGGTGGCGTGTTTCAATGTAGTGTGGGCGGCAGTGTCGGTGCTGCATGGCACGATGATGAGCTCCTGCTAAATACCTCCTTCTACACTAGGGCGGTCGCCAGGTAGGCTTAGTGGGCCATTTCAGGAGCACGGAGTTTGGGATAGCGATTATACTGGAAATACTTTGATTCTTCCTATCATTCTCCCCTTTTATCATCATCATCATCATCATCATCATCATCATCATCATCATCATCATCAATCTTCAAGATAGGCCAGATAGTCCTGTTTCGGTTCAGAAGGGATCTTCCCATCATCTCCGTGGTCTTACAACATCTCTAATACCAACTGGATTATACTGCAAGGCCTGTTTGGTGAGTCTTTCTTCTGGCATTCGAGAGAGATGATCTTGCCATTTCAGTTTGTTCTCCCTGAGTTTGTCATCTAAAGTAAATATTTTTAGTTGTTCTCTTATTGTTTCACTTTTAATGGGATCTTTAAGACTACAGCCAGCTACGTACCTCAAAAATTTAATTTCAGCCGTTTCAATTATTCTTTTATCAGTTCTGTTCAAGGTCCAGGTCTCAGCTCCATAAGATATAACAGACACTGCCATAGTTTTATAAAACTTTAATATGGTATCCCTTCTTGTTTTGTTTTTCAATGTTCGTTTTATAGTGTCACATATGTTTTGACATATATAGATCTTTTGTTTTAAATCTCTGTCACATTCATAGGAAATATCACATCCTAAGTAATTACAATATTTAACTTGTTCTAGTATTTTGTTTTTGAGGAGCATTTTGGACCGTGTTGGGTATTTACCAATAAAATCACTTTCGTTTTCTCTGCTGATATCATAAAATTATATTTGACATTGGTTTGTCAAGTTGGTACAAAGCTATTTGTAATCTGTCTTCAGTTTCGGCCAGAATGACCTCATTATCTGCAAACAGGACTGTATTTGATTGTACGACCTAACTTAAAATCTACTTTCAACTGAGCTTGTCATTCGACAACTGCTGCGTCGATATAAATATTAAAAAGGGTTGGCGACATTGAACAGCCCTGTCTTACACCTAGGTTGATAGTTTCTGTCTTAAAACCGTTATCTATGCTAATTCAAGTCCCTTCGTACTTTTTTAATCAGTCATTACATCCCACAGCTTGTGCCGTATAACTTTGTCAAATGCTTTTATGTAATCAACAAATAGTATATGGGTCTCTAAATTAAATTCTCTTCTCTTTTGCATTGTTTTATTGTTAAGACGCAATCAGCACACGATCTGCCTTGCTTGAATCCATGTTGCTCATTATTGAGTAGTGATTCAGTTATTATGTTTAATCTTTTTGCTAAACGTTTTGCAAATATTTTATAGCTTGTATTTAAGAGACTGATTCCTCTATAGTTTTTACATTCATTTCTGTCTCCTTTTTTAAATATTGGCATTATTTCAGCCATTTTCCGTTATTCTAGACCAACAAACATTTAAAAAAATTTAGTAGTAGTATTTTAATTTTTTTATGCATACGTTATCAATTCCACATTAATTTCATCGTTTCCTGGTGTTCTTTGATGTTTAAATAACATTAATATAGATTCTCTCACCTTTTATTAACTTAACAATCTTAACTGACAATATACTTCCTCAGATGCTGCATAACTCACTTCAGCCGTATTCTTACCCGATTTAATAAGCATTGACGGAATTAAATCTACAAACCGTACCCGAGCACTACTATTGTTGCTACGAGAACAAATGTTAGGCCGTACAATAAACATTGGCGTGTGAATTTATGCACGAACGGCGCTAAGTTAATTTGCACAGCATTTCGTAAACATCCCACTTGATGTGATATCGCAATTGTGTATGCACAGCGAGTTAATTGTTGTGATAAAGATTTAAAGTTACATTCATGGGACTTTTGCCTAACGAAGTAACAAACAGAATATTAATTATTGTATATTCTAGTTAATGCAAGTTTACCAGTTATGGATAACATAAATTGTATAAGCTTAATAAGACATTGTTAATAAGATGTTTCTGTAATTATAAATTGAGAGAAAGTGTAAACGTATAGTGAAATATTTGGCAAGATAAGGGAGAAATGGATAAGATATATAAATGCTGCAGTCGTTTTAATTTATTATTTTACATTTTGTACTACATAACCAAGCAACGTCATCCTCGCATTTACGAGATCCCACGTTCGATCATTGTCACCGCTCTGATCATTTTTTTACTGCTATTCCCTTGACTATTTCCTCTCCCTGAATCATCTTATATAACGTCTCCAGAACTGTATGTTGGTAGACGGTGGTCAGATACCGCAGAAGCTTGCGTTTTAGAGCTTCTCGGCTTCATCAGGGCGTGGTTTCTCCAGCCTCCACTGCTGAATGGAGCTTTCTGTGGTGTCTTGTGGTGATGACAGCCTCTGAATCAACCTCTGGTGATTTGGGCAGATCGTCGTGAACTGCTCCCCCTCAGATGGTCAAGATTCAAGAGAGTTAAAGAAATTCTGCAAGTTTTATTTAGAACTTCTCGGCTCCATCAGGGCGTGGTCGCTGCAGCCTCCGTTGCTGAAACATCGCTGCTTATTATACTTATACATCGAGCAGCAAATATGCTTTACAGATGTTTGTTACTAAGACACTTAGTAACAGTACTCATAACAATTGAGGTAGCCGTGAATGACTCCTCTAGCTAAATATGACAGGATCACTATAACACAAATTGAGGACTTTAAGTTTGATAGGTATCACTCGTCTGGGTCATCTGTGCCGGAGAGCTCACTCAGGAGAAGATCTTGTGGCAGTCTGCGCTTGAGGTGAGTTGGTTGCCGAGTGCGAGCGCCGAGATTGTACGTAACAGCTCCAGAGACCTCCTGGAGATGCTAAAAGAAAGGTCGTGCCAGCTGGCGGATGTACTAGTGAAGTGGTATAAGACCAAACTCATGATGGAGTTGTTGGTTTCTGATGAACCATGGAGCATTTGTGGATGTACGGAGCACCCTGTTTTGTAATACCTGCAGACGGCGGAGATTAGTTCTGCTGGTGCCACCCCAAACTGGAGCTGCATAGGTAAAAATGGGACGGACTAGAGATATGTAAAGAAGAAAGGAGGATTCATAACCAAGTGAGGTGCGCCTGTTGAATACAGGGTACAGTTTTGAGAGCCGTGCAGACGCAAGTGTAACAGACCGACAGATGTGGGCGTTCCAAGTTAGTCGAGTATCCAGTAGCACCCCAAGATACTTCACTGGCACACTGGTTAGTAACCATGAGAGTTGTTTCCCGAGCAGCTGTATTGAAGGAGGATCCCCATAAGGACGTAAAGAGAATATCTTAACCTCTGTCATGTTAGTGTTGAGGGAAATGCGCCAGTTAGAGAACCAGTGAGCTAATCGATCCAGGGCAGTTTGTAGTTCATGAATAGCATGGCAGATATCGGAGTGAGAATAAAAGAGAGCAGTGTCATTGGGATACAAAGCCGTGCATATTGTAGCTATAGCAGGAATATCATAAGTATACATATTAAAGAGGAATGGTGCTAGTACTGAACCTTGAGGAACACCTGCTAAGTTGGGCCGTCGGGTGGATGTCAAACCATCAATGCGCACCACAAAAGTTATATCTGTGAGAAAACTTGCAATGATTACGTAATTTTCTAATTTTCCAAATATAATGTACTAAAACAGTTTCCTTTTATAATTTTATCTTTCTATTTAATTTATCATATTTACCATTTATCTAGAATGGATATTAACATTCATCTCTATCTGTTTGTGACATACTCTATTCAGTCATGGCCACCTATATGTAATTCCAACCAAAAAAACTCTCATTACTTTAAATATATCAATATGAATCATAAATCAATAAATCCACCAATATCGCTCTGGCACTTTAGATTTTAATATCTGTATTAGATATAACTTAACGTGGGAGGACCAAATTAATAACAACTATGGGAGCTGTCAGGTGTTGTACTCCGAAACGTACTGTTGCCAAACACTTCAAGTTATCATTATGTGAAATATTTAGTTTGACCAAAAAGTTTACTAGAATAGTTCGAAGTGAGTACATATTTTTAAGCACTCTGTACTACTGCTAGTTCTTCGGCTAAAGTAACATCAGCATCCAAGGCGCCGTATCCCCGTCTATTCCTGCATCTCACTTAAGACACTATCCGAAATTTTGCACATAATGCTAAAAAGAAAGTTTTATCGGAATACCAACGTACAAAACTTTTTAGAAAAGATCCGTAGAACTGCTTCTCCTAAAAGAAAAACAAATATTTAGCATACATATTTAAAAGAAAACGCAATCTGCTAAATGGTGTGAGAAGCACATTAAACATCGAGATGTAGCAAAGCAACAGAATGAAAGACGTTAAAACTTTACACCATAATCCTCCACGAAGGCGCTAGTGTTCCGCTAATCTTTACCAGGCACGTTCATAACAACAGCTGTAAGTGGAACAAATGAAGGTGTGCAACATGGATTCTGGCCAGTTTCCAGATCCATTCCGGTCGTTTCCTGCAGCGCAACAAATCCATTAAAACGCTAACCATCGTCCGAGAGTTTAATTTCCGAAAACTGCGCTCCGTGGGCGTGATATCGCACGCCTACACGGCAATCGATGTGTCCCCGTTATTAACAATGCTATTAGCAACTAAGGCACGACTATATCGGAATTAAAGAGTCTTTACAAAGGGATAAAAACTGCCTGTAAATGAAATAATAGGAGCAATTAAGGTTTAGCACAGGTGAGCCTTTATCGAAAAGTGGGATTTTCTATTGGTTTGGGTAATTCTAGGTTCCTGCACTTCTTCCTCTTCATCTGCTCAAATAAAACGTTTTATTATATGGTATTTCTAAGCACTGAACTTCTGCATAGAAGATTCTTTCAATTACATCCTTTGCATTTTACAACATTTAGATAGCAAGTCTTTGAGATGAATGCTATAGGTTCTCTTGAAATAAAGTATTTTAATCCTCTGTAATTCAAAAACGAATTTTCATAATCAGACTTGCAAAATTTCGCCGCTAAGTCTCTTAGTGATGATGCTCTAGCTGTTTGAGCTACCACGTAAAGTATCCACATGCTCAATTAACTTGCTCATCTGACTGAAATATTACGGTAAGCTTTCAGGCTGATTTCAAATATTCGATAAGTTGATAATGCAACTTTAAACCGTTTTTTTTTCACTTTTCACTTTGTTTTACCTTTTAAGAGGCGTTCAAACGATTGCTGACTTTTCTCACAAAAGTCTGAGATAGCTACTACAGGACTGATCAAAGTTGGCCAAAATAAAAACAGCATTGGTACTTTTATAGTTTTATGCTAAATTACTACATACATATTTCGTTGAAGATGATTCAATTTGCTACGTGATACCAATGTATTACAATTATCATAATCATATGATAACTACTGAGCGGAAGACAAAATTGAAATCACTTTTCTCCAAGAAATGTATATATGACAAAATAAAGCTATGTACTTCAAAATAAAATGTTTTCCATATAAACGGCATATCTAATACTGCGATATTCTGCAAAATATGCGATGGATTTCAGGTTTCAGGTTTTTATTTTCAGTTTCATGGCCTGGTGCCGGTACAAAGGGGACCGGCTTACAGGCTAAAATTTTCATTGAGGCTATATTTTGGGAATTAAATGCTTGTTGTCTACGTGGCTATATATAAAACCCATACGGTGACCTTTCTTAGCCCACCGAAAACAGTTTTACTATGTTAGTGTCTTACAGTGTCATTTTTTCTGTTATGTACAATATTTACAAGCGCTTATTTTGCACTCTTATTTACATATACACACACGCACACACTTCACTATTTACACTGCTCCGTGCGGCAGCGTGCTGCTGTCTCCTGGGCTGCTTTGGCGGCGGCCTCTGCATATGGGGAAAGGTCTGGGCCGGAAGGACTTGGGCGCAGATTGTGGTATAACGGTGGCATTGGCATATTTTTATGCGTGCATGCCTACGGTGTTTTGGTTCCCCTTTCCCAATGTTGTTAATTTTTGGTTTGCTATGTTGCCGTTTGCGTGCCCAGATGGAAGAGGCTCGTTTTATTACCGCCTCGGGGATGTAGGGGATATGGGTTTCTTGATGAAGGCTGACAGTAGTCGCGCGGATAGGGACAGATAGGATTTTACGTAAGGAGAGGTTTTGTAAGGTTTTTAGGTATTTTAGGGCGGTTTTCGAGGTGTTGGTCCAGATCACGCAGGCGTACAGGACCACGGATGAAATAAAAGATTTTTAGAGCATAATCTTAGAGCGCAGCTTTAGCTGTTTGCTCCTAAATATGAGTGTGCATATCTTTAATCGCTGCCGTCCTTTGTTGGCGCCATCTTTTAGGTGGGTGGTCCACTGCATCGTGCGTGTCATGGTCACGACGAGGTACTTGACCTGTGCGATGGATAATAACTGTAGAAATAATAATCAGAAACTTAAGGAATTTATTTATTTAAAAACATAATATTAACTTATCATTTAACAATGAAGAATTTTGAGGTAAATGAAAATCACAAGTCTCTACTCATCAGATCAAAAGACCTGCTACTATAACCATAATAAAGCTTAAAACAAATTTCATTCACACCAACTATACAAGGGCATAAATGAAGTAATAAGACTAAAGGAGTATACATCTGCCGTCTATTGTCAGAATTACAGAACGTATATTGTGACTGCATGGGTTACGTACATTCGGAAATCAAACTTGCGGAAATATAAAACTGCTGCTGTGACGTTCAGCTGTCTTCAAGGCTGACTCGGTGTTTTGCTGCAGGAAAACAAATGATTGAAATCACTGCTGTACACTTCAATACACTGCCACAATAACCAATAATACTGCCGTTTTTAACACCTTGCAGGGTATTTATACTCTCCAGCCATTGTTTCTAGAATGCCGCAGACCTTCCAAGAAATTTCATGGTAACAACAATGCACCGAACGCTCTGCAGGCTCTCTCTGTCTCTTTTTATCCTGCCCACGCGCCCCGTTCCGGCTTTCGGCAGACACATTGAGTTTCCAAGTCTGATCCGAATTATATTATTAATTAAATTTATTTTAATAACTCTGTTTTGTGAAGTTAGTATAAAAGGTTATTTGAATATAAATGGAATTGCTTTTCCGAATAATACTTGAAAATTATTAACCTTTGACTACCAGTCTAGCAATTTAAATGAGGTAAACATTCTTAATTGAAATGTACTAGTTAAGAATAGCCTTAATTTTGAGTCAACTTCAGCCCAATTTGAGATGCATCACCAGATGTTGTTGTCTTCCGTGACATTTCGAAACCAATACTGGTAGTGGCAGGTAAACTGTTTTATGTGCACGAAAAACAAAGTTACACTATAATAATCTTAGTTTACCTAAAGTAGATGCAACTTATTTATTTCTTGCTATATGTTCGTGGTAATAAGATCTTAACAGGTATAAACATTAATGCTCCTAGATTATAAATAATATATGGAATTAAAATTGAGATAAATAGGACCTTAAAAGAGTGTCACATACCAGTTACCCCGAAAATAACTTAAAGAGTAATACTAGAGACAACTAATAAACGTCTATAGAAATTCTGAATATACATGATAAATACAGCTTGTAAATATGTACAATAACCGGAATGTACAAAACAAGTATGCCAGAAATGAATGAAATTTATAGAGAGTGGATTAAAAATAATCTATTACAAAGCTTTGTGCTACAGGTACTAAAACAAATGAGTGGGTGAACGAAGTTAGACATCAGATTTTCTTCTGTTTTTTTATGCTGAGTATTGTTAATTGTGACATCTGATTGTTCCAGGGTACGCGATTGGCAGTACCACCAGCACCGCCCCGCTGTCTACCTGTGCCTGCAGGAACTCCCGGGGGCCCTTCGCCCCGTTCGTATGGAGCAGCGGATTGTACCCAACGTCTGGATAAGAAACTGAGTCCCGGTACACCAGTTAGCATCACCACAGATCCTGACTCTCCTAGTGATAAAGGTAGGAACTAACGTAATGACTTACGTCATGATTTGGCTTGAATATATAAATCTTTAATGAACTGATATATCTTCAGCAAAATGAAGCTATCCAGAAATGTCTATATAGTGGGTTACATCTTTCCTGGATTTTGTGGACAACCTTTTACCACTATATCGCTGCTTGTCAAACAACCTGCACCCCTCCCCTTCTCATTTGTTGTCTGCAACACAGAAGCGGTCTTCTAACTCAATGAATGGAATACTTCTGTAGACAATTAGCTTGCAGTCCATAACAAAGCATCTGATCAACAAAGACTGAGGCTGATTATTTTCACAGATGTTTATTATTGCAAATCAATGTTTATATTAATTTTTAAAAGTAGTCCCCTCATACTTCAATGCACTTTTTATATCGCCTCTGCCAGTCCTCAAACACATGCTGCAGACTATGCTTTTTCAGGTCCTTAAGCTTCGCCTCACTTTTCTTGAGCACTGCTTCAGGGTTCTCAAAGCGAATGCCTCTAAGCTTTGCCGTTAGTGATAGGAATAAAAAAGGTCACAGAGTGCAAGATCGGGGCTATAAAGTGGCTGTGGTACACAGGTAATATCGAATCGTGCAAGAAACTGCATGACTTGATTTGCGACATGAGGCCGTGCACTGTCATGATAAAGTGGCCACCCAGTGCGAGAAAGCTCAGGTCGATACTTTGCAAGGTGCTTTCTCAGTGTAGCCTATACTGAAGTGTAGTATGCTGCTGTTACAGTAGTGTGAGGGGGGACTGCATGCTAGTAAATCAGCCCATTACAGAAAAAATGTGATCATCACTTTCCCTTCTGATGGAACAACTTTTGTCTTTCTTGGTGTTGGAGAACCTGGCGATTTCCACATCGTGCTGGCTTGCTTTCCTTTAGGATCATAATGATGCAGCCATGACTCATCAGCGTTGATAATGGAAGCTTAAGGATATTCGATTTGAGAACTCTCAAGCCACCCAGTTTGCGAAAGCTCTGGTCGTTTCTTTGCAATCTGCTTCCTCAGTGTAGCCAATACTGAGGTGTAGTATGCTGCTGTAACAGTAGTGTGAGAGGAAACTGCATGCTGGTAAATCACTCCATTACAGTCAAAAATATTATCACCATCATTTTCCCTGCAGATGCAGCAACTTTTGCCTCTTTTGGTGTTGGAGAACCTGGTGGTTTCTGCTGGCTTACATTCCTTCAGGATCATAATTATGCAGCCATGACTCATCACCGTTGATAATCGAAGCTTAAAGGGCATTCGACTTCAGAACTCTGAAGCAGTGTTCAATAACAGTCAGGCGATTTTCCAGGACCTGACAAAGAATGTTCTGCAGCACGTGTTGAAAGACTGACAGAGACGCTATAAAAAGTGCATTGAAGTAGGAGGAGACTAATTTGAACAGGATCATGTAAACATTGAATTATAGTAATAAATGTCTTCATTGATCATTCCTCGTACGTGATGAGAATTGTAAACAACACAATGCAAGGAGAATTATGGGAACAAAATTCGGGTAGAGGAGAAAACTTTTCTTGAATTCACTTATCGACCAGTATAATCCACGAAAAAACCCCATGTTCAAAATGCTTCCCCAGGAATCGAGCCTAGGTATTACTTGCTAGATTTATTTGCGCATAATAATTTTTGTAAATATATTGTTTATAAATGCATTCACTTTGGAAAAGTAATACATACAAGTTACAGTTTTTGGTTGACTTAGGTTTATTGGATTTCCTTGTCTCTGCTCAAGAGAAAACAAAAGAACAAGCTTAGGTAGCATTTTCATTTTTGTTTTTATTTGTATTTCTTGCCAAGTTTTCCCATCAGCAATACTACACCGAGGCTATGAATTCCTACACAGTTACTCTAGCTTTCCCTTAACCGTGCTGGTAGAGTTTTCAATTTATATACACAGCAGGGGTTCGTGTACGTGGGCACCCCAGGAGCACCACC
Organism: Mantis religiosa; assembly: GCA_030765055.1. Taxonomy (NCBI): domain Eukaryota; kingdom Metazoa; phylum Arthropoda; class Insecta; order Mantodea; family Mantidae; genus Mantis; species Mantis religiosa. Next base: position 197,500,787 of record CM060951.1, on the reverse strand, counting down.
CCCTCCCCTTTACGACTCACGAGAAATGTGACGGAAAATGACCAAGAACGCAAAGGAAATCCAGAGGGAGGGGGGAAGAAAACCAAGAGAGATTTCATGGCAAGTCTGCTAAAGGACCAACTATTTTTATGGCACGTGCGTATATAGATGCTCTTTTTTCTTTCTCTTTATTTCTGCAGTGTTTACCTCTTGAGTTGATCGTGAGGGTCTCGAGAGATTCATAGAGGAAATATAAATAAACGCCACTTAATTTCTATATTTACCAATTATTCATTCAGTAGATGCTAATTAAAATATGAGCGTTGGAAGAAATAGTTTTACTATGTACATAAGAGCTTAGAGTATTCCATACGATAGATGTTTTGTAAATTGCACGTTCTTTACCTAGTTAAGAGAGACAAAAGAAGAGCTCTTGAAAACAGATTCTCTAAACTACTGGAGGGATTAATTAACACTTTAAAACAATATTTTTGATTATGGTACATTGTGCTGTATTTTAATAACTTCCACATTTTACCCTTTATTTTTTGCTTAACGTTTGCAATTTCTCATCGACCACTGCATTCACATTGCCTGTTCCAGCCCTCTTATATAAATTATTACTAGCAAATCTTACTGCTTTATCAATTTTTAATCTATATAAAAGTGTGCAGGAGTATCTTTATTATAAATGTCCTTGTAGGTATACTGTTAGTCAAAGTGACTGAGGGCACTTAATTAGCTGTTGTTAAACAATGGATTTAAAGTTCCACTCTTTACTTGAACCCAAGAGAGCAAGAATATCTACTTAGCTTTTGAAGTAGTACCGTTTGTAATTTCAGCAGGGGCGGTTCCTCCATAAGGTTGCAGGTTTGCGTTACACCCACTGATTCTGAATATCCAACAGGTGAATTTTGCACATTAAAGCTGTACTTGTTTGCATTGTTTTATATACAAATATAATTCAATTACACTTATTGTCTGTAGCTGCCCATGGCCGCAGAAGTCGAAAAAAACAGAGGTTAGCTGTAGGAGCCGCAGGTTTGCAGCGAAGTGTTAACCTAAGAGTTCGCCCAAATGTAGGCTCTCTGAGGGGGTTTCTGGAAGCTGAAGAGATGGAAGTGGCTTCGTATATATTGCTTAAATGGAGGTTTATAAACCTAGCTCCTCCTACTCTTAGCAACGGCTATAGCGTGAGCTTCAGGCTTAGCTTCTGTGTGCTCTGCTTTTCGAACACAGGGAGAATTTAATTAAATGCATGGAGGTTATTCAGAAGAGAGCTCTGTTAAACAACAACGCCAATCTTGTTCAGGCTTCTGGGTTTATGGCCACTTTGAAAGATTATAATTTTGTATTCTGGTTGTCTTTCTTCTACAAGATCATGCCACATGTGGACATTTTGTAAAATCAGCTGCAGAAACGAGACTGCAATGAAACATTTGCCATCGTCCAGCTAAACACATTTAAAAGGGAAGTGCAAAAGGTAATAAATAGCGTGGATATCGAGGAACACGAGGAAACTGCAATTACGAGGAGAACAATAGAAGACCATGATGTGAAAAGAAGAGAAGCTCTTGAAGTATGTGACATTCTTAGAGAAGCAAAGGACAGATTCAGCTTCACGGGGCATCTGGTAGCCTCAACTTTGTTTCATCAAGAAAATTTCTAAGACATTTCCAGAGGATTCCCTTAGAGAAACAATAAGGTTATATCCTTTTATCATTGGAACAAAAATTGTAGAGAACTGACTGTAATTTACAGTCGAGAGGAATTTCGAGGAATGTCCGGCGCTTTGTGCTTGATGGACTTCAATAAGGAAAACAATTTATGTGCTACATTCAGCTAATATGTCAAACTCCTCCGAGTACTGTTAACTATGCCAATGTCTCTCGCTGAAGCAGAATGCTGTTTCTCAACTTTAAAAAGAATAAAAACTTTCCTTAGGAACACAATGTAACAGGACCGATTGTCAGCATTAGCAATGCTTTCAACTGAGAGAGATTTTGTTATGAAGATCAGCGACTTCAACGCAAAAGTTATCGATAGATTCGCCAGGCCTAAGGAGAGTACAGCAGAGAATCTGTATAAATAGGTGAGTCATTACTACTCTGTATTTTATTTTTCATTTGTGCACCACCAATAATTTAACCCACCAGCCGCCACTGAATTTCAGTGAAATTAGAAATATCTCGGAAACCATTAATGCCTTAATAATTGTTATAAACGATGTGTTTAGCAAAATGCACTCTTTTTTGTAATTTACGTCCTCCAATGTTAAGTCATAACGAACTGTAAATGAAATGGGCGAAATAATGCTAAAATATGTGTGGAATCCATGGAGCTTAGAGTTACCCGACATTCGTCTTTAAGAATAAGGAAAAACCCCAGAAAAAGTATCCAGGTAACTCACCCTGACCAATGTTTGAACTCGGGACCTCTTTAACGTGAGGAAGACACGCTACCATCTAAGCTAACGAGGTGGACAAATACACCTGTAGAACGAAGTAAATATTCATACTTATGCTGTTTACCTATTATGCATAATTAATTCACAATGAACAATAATTCGCAGTATATAAAGAGCCTATGTGTATCTACTTTATTTTAATTAAAATTGTTAGAAATATTAGTAATAAAATTAAGATAAACGGATATTTCTGACATAAAACGTTTGGGTGAATCAATCTTCTTGCTATCCTTAGAGCTTATCTTTTCTTGAGATTCTCTGTAACTTGCACTTACAGAGAAATATTTTTTTCCCTGGCACGACAGACCTAAGATGTCAAAGTCCAACCAACTCGCCTGCCGCCCTCACGCGCACTAACGCACCACAGAGGTGGGCGATCATCCAACGGATACGGAAAGGAGATGTGGACAACATCTCGACATCCCCCAGTTGGAATGTTAGTTTTCGTGACCAGATCCGCTTATCTATCGTAAACTCCTCACTTTTCTACGCCTCTCACTCCTCACTCTTCACTCCACACTACTTTCCTCACTCCGCTACGCCACGTCGCAGGACACAGAGAAATATAAGTATACAATTTTTAGTGCAATGCTATACACTCTCTGCTTAAGTTATTGGTAAAGCTAAAAGCAAATACTGAAAATTAAAAGAATAACTGAATTGAAAGGGTAGAGCCAGACTGAAAAATTCAGTGCCATATCCGGGATTTGAACCACGGTCAGATGGAGAATTGAATGCCATGTTGGCACGTTGGCCATAGTAGCTTAAAAGGTTAGAGCAGCTGGACGGAAACCAGAAGAACCGTGGTTCAAATCCCGGCTATGACATTGAATTTTTCAGTCTGACTCTACCCTTTCATAGTGCGTCCTGCACACGGCTAGTGTGAAAGAACAATTAACTTCCAATAACTGAATTGTTGTAAAATTAGTTAGAATTAATGCTAAGTAGCAGAAATGCAACGTATGCTGAAATTAAATACTGCCCAAATAAATTATTTGTTCTTAACCATTAACACAGTGTGTAAGTGTGTGTCGAAGTCGATTAATTTCTTTTCTAAGTAATAAATGTTTACATAACAAGTTTTAAAAAGAGGAAAAGTCGTGTATATATGCCACGTGTATTTTTATTTTGCCCCATCCATCACATTCCTGTTGTTTCCGATAGAACTACATCTGCATACAACATAAAAAGTTTATGAAGATTTCAAGAAAAGAGAAAGCTGTTTTCTAAGGCCTCCAGGGTAGCCATAGGGAGCTTTCCCTGCAGAGTTACTGCGGCATATGCAGTAATATCAATAGTGATGAATGTTGCAGACAAGCAAACACATTATGACATCCGTTTTACACTTCATATTAAGGCTGCAGTACTTCCAGTTCTGTCATCAGACTTGTAGCTTCCAGGTTTCTTTATTAATATTGTCGATTATATTCATATATCAACTGTATCAAATAATCATTACATAAATCAAACCCATAATTATTTAATACTTTATTGAAGTGATAACACTAGTCGACAAAACTGAACTTCTCTCTTTCACAAGAATGAAAATAACATTTTCTAGAAGTATTTTTTGTGCTGAAATCAAATATAATTTTAGTTTTTCTTTATTTGAATTGTATAAATTACAGAAGAAATCCGTAACTAGCTATCTAACTCAAAATTATAACTACTCATTCTGACTTACCGAGAAAGTGGTAGATTGTGATTTTCAGGCACATTTTGCATCTGGAACGTGTCTTTTTGCTCTAACAGTAGTCAGCCAACATATTGGAACTCCAGTTGCCTTAGTACCTCTTTTCCATACCAAAAATTTGCTGATGAAAACACTCACCTTCCTCGTCGCTGACAGCTCCAAGATTTTCGGGGGAAAAGCCTAAGTAAGAGTTCAAGAAGTGAATTTTTAAAGTCATGTTGCATCCCATAGCTTTATAGGAATGCAGATCAGTCACTATGAGACGACAGTTTTCTGCTTTATGGTTTCCAAGAAAATTGAAGCATAAACTTTTGAAATACTGTCAGCTTGCTTCCTCCAGTGGATTTAACAGTCCTTGGAAATGCTCATAACTCACTAATGACTGGATTTATGATCCTATAAAAGTTCCTTCTTTAAGTTTAGCATCACTGATTTTGGGGAATTTCCATTTCAGGTACAACAATCCATCAGACTGTTTAGCCATAGCTTTGACAAAATTTTTCACTTCTCCTAACTTAATATACAATGGAGGTAATAATATTTTTAGGGATCCACTAAAGGGACATATGGCACATTTTTCTTGCCAGGGATAAGATATTCTCGTTTAGGCCATGATTTTTAAAATAGTGAGACTTCCTATTTCTGCTGTCCCAGAGGCCAAAAACAGCAAAATTTTGGTGAATCCAAGTTGCAAATCAAGCAATAAAGCAATGATCTTTTAATCACAACAGATATACCATTGATATTTTCTCTAAAATTATTTTATTATTATGGTATGTATCCTTAATATCAGGGGTATGCTTTACAGGTATTGATGGAAGTTCATTGCCAATATGTAGCAGCACAGCCTTCAAACTAACTTTAGACGAATCTATGAGTAGTCGTTACTTATCTGGCCTGTGTTGACTCCCAAGAGTTTCCATAACTCAAAAGATATCGCTATAAAACACAATACCATTTTCTTCAAAGAAGCAGTCCTTAAAATAAATATGGCAGCCACGATAACTACATATTCTTACTTCCTTTTGGAGTAGACTCCACCCTTTGAGTCTGGAAGTTAAATCTTCAGTTTGCTGTTTAGACAGATGTAAATCCCGAATCAGACCATTAAGGTATTTCTGAAAAAGTATGGGAAAGTATGGATCTGATGAACAAATATTGGCTTCATATGTAAGATCATTTTTTATTTTAATCTGAAGCACTTTCAGTTTCACTTGGGTCGGAATCAGATTTATCACCCTAGGTCGTATCTGCATATACTGGTACAGGGAACTATTCAATATGTGAGACAGATCTTATTTCAGATTGCAAATTCGGATACCTAACTGCATGTTCTGTTTTATATGTGATTTCTTTTATATTTGTGAAACAGAAATAACAATCACTTAAATGATCATTCTCTCCAAATCATAGGAATTGCAAATGACATAAGATGTGTACAATTTTTCCACCCAGAGAGCAATCTAACACAACAAACATTTTTATCCAAAACATGTCCAAACATGAATGAACCAGCACAGCCTTGCTATTGGTTCTTCAACATAATATTACAAATCATTTCCTTTTATACAGCTTGGATAAAATCGCAACAAATGAGGTAAAGGTTCCTATAACAGGTGAAAAAACGCTAAAATACGATTTTAAAGAGTAGCTGTCACAAAAATCTGTGCCTGATAGAAAAATTCTGAATACATATCTGAATTCAGTATGAAAAAATGTACTAGATTCATAAAACAGATTTTTTTTTTTTTTTTTGAAGAAAACCTTGTCGACTAGTGTAATTCTTCATCTTCATTTTTAACGTATCACTGTCACATATTGTTCACAGCCGCCATTTTTAAATTGTGTGTGTCATTATACATTACAAGAGGTTTGATTAGAAACTTATATTTTAAAGTATTCAAATTTAGATATTAAAGTACCAAGATAAACGTTTGTGTGTGAGGGCCACTCAAAGACTAAATAGCACTGTGGAATGGCATTAGCAATCGATCCATGAAACAGCTTTATGAAATAAACAACTGTAAGACTGCGAAACATGAAAGACACAAATTTAAGGAAGACACTGTCTTTTATTAACGTTAGTACCGTATATAGAAAGTTTTCTAGAGGAGTGTGCGGGTACAAAAGGGCTGACAAGTAGGGAGGAAGGCCTTAATGATGGGGAGAAATAGAAATCACTGGCATAGAAGTTTAAAGGTAGAAGAGCACATGGTTCTAAATGAGTGTAGAAGATAATTAAATGGAAGTAATTAAATTTAACAGTTTCTAATGCTGAAATTGGAGAAGCTCTGAAGGAAAATGGGAGCACAAAATAGATCAAGATTCAGAGAAGAAGTTACACAAAGGGGTGAAAATATAAGGATGCAAGAGATTTGGGTTAGCTCTAGAGATGAGTTCTCTAAAGGAGAGAAATTCCCGGAGTAGGAGAGAAATTCCTGGATTATGTAGTAATTTGACAAAGAAGGATGACTTGGATGAGATCAGGGGCATTGGTTTGAAATATTGTAGAAATGATAATAAAGATATCGTTGAGGAAATATTCCATTATTTATTAGAATGTAATTAAGGACTAAAGCGCCCTCCTCGTCTGTCTTAATTTCAAGAGGTCCCGAGTTCGAATTTGTATGGGTGATTTATCTGGATAAGGTTTTACCCGGGGATTTCCCTTATCCTTAAAGACGAATGTCGGGCAACTCTAAGCTCTATGGACCCCAGTATCATTTGGGCAACATTTCAACAATTTCATTCATTGTTCGATACGACTTAACGTTGGAGGACGTAAATTACAACAACAACAACAACAACAACAACAACAACAAAAAGAAGATTGAAGAGAAGATATACCAGAAGCACAGTGGACATATTAGACAAAGAAATGATAGCATCTAAGATGTTGACTGACTGCCCCAAAAATAAGTTAAACAGATTTGCAGAACATGTAGGAAGATTACAAGAACAGTGGATAAGGAGGACAGGAAGAACCGGGAAATATATGTATACAGAACGGTACAAAAAGGTACGGCCAAACTTTCAGGAAACATTCCTTACACACAAAGAAAGAAAATATGTTATGTGGACATGTGACCGGAAACGCTTAATTTCCATGTTAGAGCTCATTTTAGTATTTCTCTTTAAATGTAAATTGAAATCATTCGTGCAGACAATTGTCAAAATACCCCATTGTTTCGTTTGTATGTACTGTACTTCCTCGATTCACCGCCAGTTGGCCCATTTGAAGAAAGGTAATGTTGACTGCAGTGCCTGTGTTGACATGCGACTCATTGCTCTACAGTACTAGCATCACGCACATCAGTACGTAGCATCAACTGGTTAGTGTTCATCACGAACGTGGTTTTGCAGTCAGTGCAATGCTTACAAATGCGGAGTTGGCAGATGCCCATTTGATGTATGGATTAGCACGGGGCAACAGCCGTGGCGAGGTACGTTTGGATCGAGACAGATTTCCAGAACGAAGGTGTTCCGACAGGAAGACGTTCGAAGCAATTGATCGACGTCTTAGGGAGCACGGAAAATTCCAGCCTATGACTCGCGACTGGGGAAGACCTAGAACGACGAGGACAACTGCAATGGACGAGGCAATTCTTCGTGCAGTTGACGATAACTCTAATGTCAGCGTCAGAGAAGTTGCTGCTGTACAAGTTAACGTTGACCACGTCACTGTCTGGAGAGTGCTACGGGAGAACCAGTTGTTTCTGTACCATGTACAGCATGTGCAGGCACTATCAGCAGCTGATTGGCCCCCACGGGTACACTTCTGCGAATGGTTCCTCCAACAATGTGCCAATCCTCATTTCAGTGCAAATGTTTTCTTTAAGGATGAGGCTTCATATCAACGTGATCAAATTGTAAATTTTCACACTCAACATGTCTGGGCTGACGAGAATCCGCACACGATTGTGCAATCACGTCATAAACACCGATTTTCTGCGAACGTTTGGGCAGAAATTGTTGGTGATCTCTTGATTGGGCCTCATGTTCTTCCACCTACGCACAATGGAGCCCGTTATCATGATTTCATACGGGATACTCTACCTGTGCTGCTAGAAGATGTGCATTTAAAAATAGGACAAAGTTGGTTCATGCACGATGGAGCTCCTGCACATTTCAGTCGAAGTGTTCGTACCCATCTCAACAACAGATTCGGTGACCAATGAATTGGTAGAGGTGGGCAAATTCCATGGCCTCCAAGCTCTCCTGACCTCAACCCCCTTGACTTTCAATTATGGGAGCATTTGAAAGCTCTTGCCTACGCAACCCCGGTACCAAATGTAGAGACTCTTCGTGCTCGTATTGTGGACGGCTGTGATACAATACGCCATTCTCCAGGGCTGCATCAGCGCATCAGGGATTCCATGCGACGGAGCATGGATGCATGTATCCTCGCTAACGGAGGACATTTTGAACATTTCCTGTAACAAAGTGTTTGAAGTCAGGCTGGTACGTTCTGTTGCTGTGTGTTTCCATTCCATGATTAATGTGATTTGAAGAGAAGTAATAAAATGAGCTCTAACATGTAAATTAAGCGTATCCGGACACTTGTCCGCATAACACATTTTCTTTCTTTGTGTGTGAGGAATGTTTCCTGAAAGTTTGGCTGTACCTTTTTGTAACACCTGTATATATACGACTACTGTGAAGAAATGAATTTCCATCAAGTAACTAAGGGTATAAAGTTATTTGAAAAATTTATTGCCACCATGTTCATAGCTACTAGACCAAAGTGTTTCTAAGTCTGAAATTCCTAATTCAATATTTACTCCAAAACTCGATAAATTCTAAGAATTGTTTTAGTTTACTAATGCTATAGTTTAGGAAGTTGTATCTGAGGGCAATTCCGTGATTTCTGAGCGTACTGAGTTCTTATTACCTGAGCTACCTATTTGAGACAATATATTTTTTATTTATCTTAGTTACGCTGACTTGTAGCTAATTATATTTTTTCCTTTTGTAAATGATCTAAATTATAACTCCTGCTTAATATATTATCCAGGGACGTTAAGATACACAAATTATTAATTGCAATTGCTTGCCTATTTCCGCATCATTGATTTTTCAAATATGAGTAAGTAATCCTGGTAATACACTTAATTTAGTTGTTGGTGGGATAGTTTTAAGCAGAGAAACATCTAAGTGATTTCTCACGTTTCCTCTGCTAATTACTTTATTTGATTGTGTAAAATTATATTATCTACGGCTGCAACGTCATCAAGTTGATGGAAAGGCAATTATTTTTTCGTACCGTGGATGTATAGCCCAGTGGGATTTATTTTAACGGAATGGAATGCTTGAAATGAGAGATGAAAATAAAAGAAACCAGTCATGTGTTCTAAAAACACTTCATCTCTCTGAAACACTTCTACTGCTCCACATCTTCACACTCTCTGAGAGGGAACGTTGTTTTAACAATTTTGAAACTCGCAATGTATACATCCACTACTTCCTCGTTGCAGATTATGTTTTCACTTTTCCGACTGTAATATACTGTCACCATGAATTCCTGTAGAGTGAACAATTTTTTTTACTGCCGTATTTCCGCGTTCTCCGTGAAAATTGACGATTTGTCTTCGTCAGAGAAGGGCATATGAACCCTTTCCCACAAAGCGTCCTCTGCGAATGCACGGTTTTAAATCTACACAACGGGAAAAGGAAATTGAAAATGTCGTATAAAGCGAGACGATACGCTAGGCATACAAATAACGTTGTATTGATGCTTGTTTGTTTTCTCCCGTGCCGGGAGGAATGCATTTTTGTAGTGTGGATTTAATTTGTTTCGAAGTATATTTCATATAAATACATAACTAAACGTTTCATTTTAACTAAGTAATAGATTAACTTTGCAAGTGATTTACATTACGTATAGCTACTAAAGGAAGTATTTCACCCGAAAACCACCCAGTGAGACTTTATTCTAAAAAATACAACACAGTATAGCCCAAAAAGTTAAGCAAAATATTACTTAGCTGGTATTTAAATTAATTAATCTGCAAATATGGGGCACCAAGATTATTTTAACGTACTTACACAAACTACCCTTTATGTTCAACATTTTGAAATTAGCTTTAATTAAAAGAATAAGTGCAATTATTTTTAATTGCCTACCATATATTCAAGCAGAATGTCTCAGGCGGGTTCATCTGTGGCAGGTCCGAGATCACTACCGTGGCCGGCTGACCCATGGATTATTCGAGGATTTCCCCTAGTCGCAAGGTGACCGAATTACCTGTCCCTCCGTTTCACTTCCATTACCACTTGTCATCGTCTATAATCTGGAGGTTTCTTTAAGGGCAGGATGAAATGCTCCTGGTAAAAACTTTCGTGATCCGGACTCCAGCTTAGTAGGCCGTTTGGTGGGATTCCATTGGACTAGAATACCGGGAATTTCTGGGCTCAGGCAGATCGGTCTTCAGACTCCGAACTGGCTTAGTGGATCATTTAAGGGCCATGGCAGGTGGGATTTCGGTTATACTAGACTGCGGGAGTTTTCACACTCCGGCAGATCGCTCTTTGGGCTGCGAGCCGGCTTAGAAGGCCGTCTCAGGGCCATGACAGGTGGGATTCTGGTTATACTAGACTGCCGGGAGGTTCCAGACTCCGGCAGATCGGTCCTCGCCCTCCGAGCCGGCTTAGTGAGCCCTTTAGAACGATGACAGGTGGGATTCTGGTTATACTAGACTGCGGGAGTTTTCACACTCCGGTAGATCGCTCTTGGGACTCCGGGCCAGTATAGACGGCCGTTTTAGGGCCATGAAAGGTGGGATTCTGGTTATACTAGACTGCCGGCAGTTTCCAGATCGGTCCTCGGACTCCGAGCCGGCTTAGTGGGCCGCTTTAGGGCCATGACAGGTAGAATTCTGGTTATACTAGACTGCCGGGAGTTTGCAGACTCCAGCAGATATGTCCTCGGACTCCGAGCCGGCTTAGTGGGTCCTTTCATGGCCTAGGACATGTGGGGTCCCATTGTACTAGACTGCCGGGGATTTCTAGACTACGGCATACTGGTCTTCGCACTCCAAGCTGGCTTAGTGAGCCGTTTCAGGGCCATGACAAGTGGGATTCAGGTTATACTAGACTGCTGGTGAGTTTCCAGAATTCGGCAGATTGGTCTTCGGACTCCGAGCCGGCTTAGCGGGCTCTTCAGGACCATGACCGACGGAATTACGTTGTACTAGACACTGGTGATTTTCCAGAGTCCGGAGATTGGACTTCGGACTCCGAGCCGGCTTAGCGGGCTCTTCAGGACCACGACCGACGGAATTACGTTGTACTAGACACTGGTGATTTTCCAGAGTCCGGAGATTGGACTTCGGACTCCGAGCCGGCTTAGTGGGCTCTTCAGGACCACGGCCGACGGTACTCTGGTGAGTTTCCAGAGTCCGGCAGATCGGTCTTCGGATTCCAAGCTGGCTTTGTGGGAACTTAAGGGCCACGGCCGACAGAATTACGTTCTCCTAGACTGCTGGTGAGTTTCCAGACTCCAGCAGATTGGTCTTAGGACTCCAAGCCGGCTTACTGGGCTCTTCAAGACCACGGCCGACGGAATTACGTTCTCCTAGACTGCTGGTGTGTTTCCAGACTCCAGCAGATTGGTCTTCGGACTCCGAGCCGGCTTACTGGGCTCTTCACTACCACGGCGGGTGGTATTACGTTATACTAGACTGCTGGTGAGTTTCCAGACTCCGGCAGATTGGTGTTCGGACTCCAAGCCGGCTTAGTGGGCTGTTCAGGACCACGGCTGGTGGAATTACGTTATACTAGACTGCTGGTGAGTTTCCAGACTCCAGCAGATCGGTCTTCAGACTCCGAGCCGGCTTAGTGGGTTCTTCAGGACCACGGCTGGTGGAATTACGTTATACTAGACTACTGGTGAGTTTCCAGACTCCAGCAGATCGGTCTTCGGACTCCGAGCCGGCTTAGCCCTTCAGCACTAATCATTTGTTTTCTGGTTACACTAGACTGTCGGGTGTTTGAAACTGCTCAATTGTAGGAATACTGCCCTTTGCTATATCATATGTGTATATGGTCGGCCGCCATTTGTCTTCTCTCGCCCTTTCCGTCCTCCCTCCCTCCCGCGGATGCCACAATTAAACCATAGGTACAAAAGTTCAGTCTGGTCGACGAATCCCCTCCATAAGTTCTGTGGTATCCCATAATATTCCTACCACATATATAAAAGTTTTCGTAAAAATGTTCTAAGATACCCTACTTTATGTGAGAGCTTCTCCTATTCAGGGGAAATGATTTTGAATTAAAATATAATATATTTAAATTATTTTCAATAACAAATGAAATATAGGTGTATCTTGAATTTTCTGAGAATAGTCGCCGTTGTCCAATTATGACCTTTGAATAATAACTGGTACACCGTAAGTGAGGACATCTGGTTAAAATACATCCTTCACTCCAAATATACTTTTTGTGTGGAGATAACCGTTCAAAAGTAATTCCTTTTTACTTATTTGAATTTTCAAACATTAGCCTTTGTAAAATAGAATGATATTCAATTTTTATGACATGATCATGAAATTAGGATGTAATTTAGAAGTCATAAGATAAAGACCAGTTATAAAAGCTTTGACCATTGCTTAAGGCTGCTGCATTCCTTTTTTGTTACCGTATCAATGAGGAAATGTTTACCATGGAATAAAATAATGAAGAATAGATTGTGTAAGTGTGAGTGGGGGAATAAGTGTAAGTAAATAACAGAATGACTAAGTCTATAAGCCGCATTAATTTAATGATTTTGTCATGCTGTTCAGAATTCTGGTCCCCTAGTCCCTTAACCTGAGTACACGGTAAATCTTAGTTTGGAGTTTAGGTACTGCCGCTGCATACAAATGAAACACTGACCTGGAATTTCTCCATGACAAACTGAGAATCGAGAATTCATCTCTTGACTGCTGCTCTGCAGTTATTTGTCCTTCTTCTCCATCTTTACCTTATTATTTAGTAAGCAATGCAGGACGGAGATGCTCAGGAAAATATAATGAAAAGCGGCAGGAAAGAAAGAGCATGTCCCCTTGTGATATCTTTGTTCTTTCCTCATCACATTTTGGTCAGGTCCTCCTTTATCCCGAAGACACAAGAGAAGGAGCAGGAGGTTATCTTAATGGTTTTATTATTATTTTTGCGAGAAGAAAGCAGTGCCACGGAGGTCCTTCGCTGTAAGAAAACAAACTTGCGGGAGCAAATGTTTTGGCTTCATTTTCTTTTTTTGCGATGTTATCAAAACGATTTTCATGGCGTTTGAACAAAAAAGTAGACATGCTGCCAACTTACCACGCTCAGATAGACAACGAAATGCACTGAGCTCGTCAGTAAAGGAGATGAGAAAGGTTACAGACTTAAACATCAACTTTGCCAAAAAACATACAAGATACATTCTCAAAGGTATAGTAGCCTCGTCCATTGAATCCCAAGCGATGTCAAAAGCTTTCCCTTCTGACCACGCCTCCTCACATGTAGGCAATTATATGGGTTTTCCACCCTTAAACATATGTGTGGTCCTTCTTAATACGTTCACCAAGTTAGAGCGCTGTTGCAATATTTTTCTTGTGTCCTCAGAAATTATCTTAGACTGTGCAAACGTGCTTCCTATATGTGTTAATTAAGCTTATATTTATAGAAGTTACATAGTGTTTTACTTAGTGTAGTTAGTGTAGCTTTATAAATGTATTAGTGTTTAAAAATTATTGGCGTTTAGCACTTGCGTAATTTAATTAAGATGTGGAGACCGTGGGTATCGAACCTAACATAGCATTTCCATTCATACTTGTAATATATATCTAACAGTATTTCTAAACTTTCTCGAGTTCTAAAGCGTTTATGACATATTTAATTATATGCAGAATGTACGTGATTATTTCTTTAAATTGTGTTTAGCAGAAGGACCCCCCCCCCCCAAAAAAATGCACTGCTTAACTTTATTCAAACTTGTAAAATCAGCAGACATCTTTGTGAAAAGCTTCCAAAACTTGAAAAGAGTAATAGAGTTTTCTTAGTAGTTTTTCTTTAATTCCTTGGCTCGTTCTATTTTTTTTTTTTTTATTTTTTTATTTTTTTACTTTTGAAGTATTTATTGCTTTGTTAAATCAACAGAATTTTTTTTTAATTTATCCAGATTTATGAACCCTATTCTACGCAATGGTATATTAGGGTTATAGTTGATACATAAAAATACACAATTTTAACAAAAATATTTTAAATACTAGAAGGAAGAAAATATGTTATAATCTGATGCATATTAATTTAAACTATTTCAGACGTTTAAACACTTAGTTTATAAACATCATGAAGTACTTATACTGTTGTGGCTTCATTAGCAAAGATGTGAGCGGAGCAGAAAATTCAGTTCCTAGAGAGTCTAGCTTGTATATTAATTCTTGTCTTTCTCTCCAGAAAATGAGACAACGGAAAAGGAGATGAACCACAGTTTGAAATTCTTCACCACACATGCACTTGGGGTTAGATGTTAAGTGAAAACGTGATAAGTATTCACCAAATTTACCATGTCCACTTAAAAATTGTGTCAAAACAAAATTTGGTACAAGAGTTTCACATTTTCCTCTGTCATATACACTAGGGAAAAATAATGTTTTTGTTAAACTTCCATTTGGAGTTGTTAGCCATTGTTGGTTCCATTCTTCAAGAATATGTTGATGTATTATTCTCCTTACAGTGGAAGTAGGAGATAAAGAGTATGTCACAGGAAGATTGGATTCTGCAGCCTTCTTAGCCAAGCAATCAGCTCTCTCGTTACCTAAAATTCCACTGTGTCCTTTAACCCATCCCATGCAAATAGGTACTGGATGGTTTTGAAGCAAAGTTCTGATTTCTTGTGCTAATGAATTTAAGTTGTATTTATCATTAATAGCGAGTAGAGGTTATTGTGAATCACTAAGAATACGGGCACTGTTCCCATTAACAGTACACCATTTTATAGCTTCTTTAACTGCTAAGAGCTCCGACTGGAATACAGAAAATTCAGGTAATCAACAGATATTCACCACCTGTAGCTGCCATAGAATACAGGAAAATGTTTTAGGATAAATCGGCTCACGATTGCAATTAACAAAGCCCTAAAGTGCAATATTTGCTTATAACTTATTGTTAACTACCAGAATATCCAAAGTGCTTCTTTAATTCGCAAGTAAGTATCCCTCGCAAATTCATGCACAGTGATGCAATTTAACCCCTTTAAAATTGTAATGATGTTTTACTAAACTTTCCTTAGATATTATGCTAATAATACTCATTTAGTTATTGTACGTAATAGAAGTACCAATACCATAACAGCATAGGTAACATATCTCTTTTCAGTTATGTTATAACGAGTTGTAAAATTATGTATTATTATAGGAAACAAATAACTTAAAATTTATTTGAAAAGATAAATGACGATTTCTTACAGTGAATTCTGCTTTATTTATTTATATTTTGCCTCTAAACTTTATTTTAAACAACGGCAGCCCTGGGTGTTCTCAGCTGTAAACACATGCCTAACATCCTTCACCTCTGACCCAGGTTGGTGTTTCCTAAGATGATTATGACATTGTGGTTAAGGGGAAGAACAGTTTTCCCTAAAAAGAGAACCGGTTGGGGATGGTTTAAGCGCGGTCACTATACACAGGTGCGCTTTATTGTCTACCTGGTTAAAGTTTATATTAATTTGTTCACTTATGGTCGCAAATAATTAGTAATGAAGTAAACTTTAAAAACGCCGTACATTTAAGCAATTTATATCCTGATTGAAATAAACTTTGAGGCAAATAAACACTAGAGTTAAACTATGAAGCCTTGGACTCAAGTAAGCTAGTAAGTCGCCACAGACGGTGTATCTCAGATGCGAAAGCCACTAGTGGACTACCGGGAAAATATATGAGTAAAATGGAGAATTTAATGTCATGACGGCATGTCGGCCATGGTAGGTCAATGGGTTAGTGCGACTGGACGGAAACCAGGAGATCCGTGGTTCAAATCCCGGCCATGGCGTTGAATTTTTCAAGGGGATTCGTCCCCTTCAGCTGCCGAGGTGCGGGCGCTGCGGACCATTAGCACTCGTGGTACCTCTGATGTTACTAGAGGAACCTCGAGCCGAACTGCTGAGCCCCTCCCATCGGGGAGTTGTTCGGATTAGGTTGGACTCAGGGGGCAGTGTGTTCCCGACACCCACGGGGAATTGGGTACCTCCGGCCAGGCTACGGCCGCCCGGAGAGGGTAGAATGTTGCCTTATAAGTCCCGGGTACTAGCCTGTAGAGCTAGTAGAAGGTCTGCTAGATCACTAGGTGGCTCCACCGAGGTTTTCGGTAGTCTTCCCTGCGGGGTTGACGCGCGTAAGTGACGTATCCACTTCCACCCGTTTTGATGTAGTAGTCGATGGGGAGGCGGGCTTTTTATACTCAAGTTATTGCCCCATGGAAAGAACCCTGGAGTTTTCCATCGCTGCAAGGTAGAAGGAGGTCCGGGTCCTTGTTCCTACTGGTCCAGGCTAATGGAAGTACAGCCTCTGGAGTTAAAATGTTGACCCTATGTAACAAGCAAAGTATATTAAGGTAAACCAAGCGGTATGGTTCAGCATGTAGCCTCCGTAGGTCGTATTCCGGAGCTCGTTGTTTCGAATTCGTGGCCGATATGATGTGGTATGTGAGATGAAATTTATCTGTATATTGGGGTTACAGACCTTACCCCCGCATCTCCCTACTCGATAGAGACAGGCAAAACAAAAAAAAATCACATTTCTGTTACCAGCATCAGTATCTGCTCCAGTCACTTGTTTCTTGTCTCTGAATATTCTTACCCAGAAGAACAAGAGACTTCGTGCCTATGAAATCGGAAGGGGAGTGGGGAATCAAGTCACAATGATGATGATGATCCGGAATGCCTATACTGTGCGGGCCTTTTACCGGAGGACCGAGTGGGACAGACATAGATAGGCAGCTGTAAATATTTCAAATGGGCACACACGGTTTGTGCAAGTGATGGTTCTGCTGTGAAAACTGTGATAAAGGGAAGTAAATAAAAAGGACTAGTTATTAAGGACCAAAATAGGATAACATGTCGGGATATGAAACTTGGACTTTCACTTCGGGTATCAAAAAGTCATATTTAATACAGACATTAAGTAGTGTGAATTTTTGTACTTGTAAAACTGTAAATTAACGTCAGAAAATATATCCCTTATTAGGAACATCACCAACCAATATTATAAAAATTCCATTTTGGTATTTTAGAGAATTGCATTTCATTTGCATAACAGTGTATTTAAGCTCGAGTGTTAATTTCTATAAGACACTTAAAGAGTTGGAGTATACAAATATATTACTCATAGTCATTGATCTGTGTTATTATTGGACATACAACAAAAAGAAAGAAATGCACTCCATATTAGGCAGCTTCCCCTAAAACAATGATAATATCTGTAGTAAGTGTTACAAATTCTGTACACATATTACAGCCTGTGTGGTAAGTTTCTCACCTCCTTTTTTGACTAAAAGGAGTTAAAGCTTTGAGGTGTGTTCAATAAATAAAAGACGATGGAAGGAGTGCTGTAAGAGAATGAAGACTATCACGCGTGCATGCACATAGGCACGAACGCACGCACACACAAGTCAATCTATTTGGGAACCATACAGATCGATTTCTAATTTCTTGGAGTGGTAAGTAAACCCGGAAGAGATTATGTTGCGTAGCGTAAAAGCATTGCCGAAGTTATCCATCTTGGCTTGCTTTGAGCCTAAATGGTGACAACATTAACTTTACCTAGAGTGTTACAAAATAAAACAAGATGTAAAACTATCACAGCGAATACTTCTCAGATTTTAAAAGTGTTTAGTACAATATGAGAATTATTACATTTATTTTTACATGAATTAATTTTTCTGCCTTTTTACAAATTACCTTACAAACATTTTTTCCTCTATTTCCTTAGGTTAGTCGACATAAATATTCAGAGTAATTAATTAATTGTTAACAATTGTAGGGGCAAAGAGAACATAGTCGCTTCCATCAGTAGGCTTTGTTTTAAGAGTGATGCCTTAAAAGTGTGTTCAATATGCATGGTGTATAAAATTTCTAGGGCTGTTCAATAAAGAATGATCACAATTTTCTTTGACAACGTACCTTTACTCATCCTCATAATTTTGATGGTCCTCCTCAAAATAGTCTCCCCTGAATGCGATACACTTGTCCCAGCATTTCTGCCAGTCTTCAAAGATATGTTGGAAACCATTTTTGAGAGATCTTTCAAAATCACCCCCGCAGCCTTCACCACTGCTTCTGATGATGGATAATGCCTCCCACGAAGGCGTTTCTTCAAGTTAGGGAATAGATAAAACGTCACATGGGACTAAATCCGGACTATAGGGAGAGTGAGGGATGCACTTCACGTTGATTTTTGCAAGATACTCAGCAACAACATTGGCAATATGCGGCCGCGCATTAACGTAGTGCAGCATCCAGCCTTCTTCAGGGAAATGTGGTCTTTTGCGCCTGATATGGACTTGCAATGTTTTCAGAACATTCCTGTAGTATTGTCCAGTTACTGATGTGTGTGCAGGTACAAAATACTGATAAACCATTCCACGAATATCAAAGAATGAGATGGCCATAGCTTTCCCAGCAGAAGCAACCACTTTTACTTATTTGGGGGTTGGTGATGAAGGAGATTTCCAAACTGAGATTTCCTGTTTGCTCTCAGGATCAATATGATGTAGCCAAGTTTCATCAGCAGTGATTATATTTGATAGAAACTCCGGATCTTCCTCTAACGTCACCTTTACCAGCACTTTGCCTCACGTGCAGCGGTAAGCGATACTGAACATGTCTGAATCTGCCTGGTTCTCACAGGCGGGAACCACGAGTACCAACAATGGAACTACTACGGCGTGTTTGTTTCCCATTAACATAAGAGAATATAATAAGATTGAAATTTGATGCGCAAAATCATGTCCGTAAAAAATCATGATCATTTTTTATTGAATAGCCCTCGTAAAAATATAAAGCGCTTTCCCACTTTGAGAAAAATATAGGTATTTTAAAATTAAAAACAATAAAATGGGCATCTGGAAATTTATGGCTTCAGAATAGAAAAGGAATACAAATTCTTTTTTTGTAATAAGGTTATCTTCTGTAAGTTATGGTTCACCCATAACGCACAAGCCATAGATATTTAACATAAATTCAGAGGTTATTCCAATAAAATTCCTAATTATACAACATTTGTATTTTAAACTTCACGTATTTCTGAGAAAATGTAGGATTTTAAAGGCGTTCGTCTGCTACAATATTTCCCCTCCACATAGTATACAAGAAAAACGTATCTAATGAGCAGTTCCATTCACAAGCGTTTGTTTATCTGTCCTTTTCACAAATTATTCTAAAATCAGCTTATTTTTCTATTATCTGTGTGTTGTTTAACACAACCCTGTGCAGAACTATCTGGTTAATAGTACATTTCGTTGTTGGTACAGTGGCGTATGTTGCCTACAGTGCGTTTTTATTCAGGTTATTTTGGCATAACAGCCTTATGATCTCTTCTCCACGCCAACACTGAATGAGGCAATCTCTTATTGGTTTGGATTTAAGTCCGACACACTTGCATTTGTCCGTGGACAACGGATGAGCCAGGTGTGTGGTGAAGGCGGAGAAGTATGTAAATGTTCCTCCCTGAATGACAGGAAGGCATGCTTTACAACACGTCCACACAACGTACCGGATAAGTGTATGACGTCAAGTGGCCAACAATTAAACATTCACCTCAAACCTTTTAGCTTCTAACTAAGAGAGGAAGGGAAAGTGCAAATGAAACAAAAGCTTAGTTTGATGCTTCGAGACAGTGAGGGTGTGCAACTGGATGTAGCGTTTAGTACTTCCTTACTACATAAACCATTATAGATTAGACATATATGTTTCCATGCTATTGACTGTAAAATAAGAAAAGTTTAATAAGTTTTCATCTGTTTGTAAATTTGTTAAACTGATGGATCATTCATTGGTTTCTTGCTGTCTCTTATAAAAAGGTGGCACTTCAAATTTAGTTATTTTCCTTCCATTAGGAAGGCTTTTGATCAGAAATAAGTTTACATATGTTGTCCGCATATTTGATAGCACTTCCTGATTAATGCGAAATTATCGTAAGTAATACTATATCTTAACTAACCCGTAGGCCCAAAATGGGACATCGCTGGTTGGAAAGAAGAATCGAGAGGGTGGCCGAGCTGTGGACTCAGGACAGTACAGGGAGCAGGGTAACTACTATTTATCGGTTCGAAACTCCCCCGGCAAGTCAATTCAACGGAATCCCACACATCGTGGTCCGCAAACCTTCACTAGGTCGGTTCAGAGACCGTTCAAATTAAGGAGTAACTATTAGCCAGGAGGATATGAAAAATCCATGCACCGCCGACACTTCTACCCTGAAAGAGACCCCCAGATGAGAGTTGACATGCTGTAATAATGGAGAGGAAATGGAGGGACCACCTGACGATCCGGGAAAACTCCGAGAAGAGCCATGGGTCAGGTAGGTACGCCATGGGAATCAAATCTGGGACTTCAAATGCAAAACCACCATAGCCATTCCACTCCTTACCTTGAGTAATGTATCACTTAAATTTAGATCCCGGAATTTTATCGAAATAAGATTTCCAAAAAGTTTACAAGAATTTTTAGAAAAAGGGGGATGTATACGACATATTAAATACCTTATTTAGTATTTTCGTTCAGCATCTTCCACGAATGCAGCACAGTATTCAAATAGAAACACTCAGACCAAACCAATGGCTACACACATAGCAAAATATTCCTTATTTCTACTCGCATTTTCTCCAAAAGGTCTCTACTGACTTTGTTTGAAATGCGAACAAGTTTTAATTCAAATAAAATATTTATAAAGACTTTTAGAAACATTTAAATTACGAAAAAGTGTCTTCTAAATGTTAAGTATGGATGGCAATATAATCTGAAAACCTTCCTATGTCCTTTTGGTAGATGCTGAACAAGTTTGGTGTTAAGAAACTTTTCCTAAAAAATGTCGTAGACATATAAACACACACAGAGATTTTTCTAATAACTCTTGTTTTGCATTCAGAGATTCTCAAAATATTGATCATTAATGAAATGTTGATATAAATGTTTAGATGGAATGCAATCCTTCACTATTTGGTTTCCAGCAGATATAGGAAAAATTGAGCTCAAGATTTCGAATTGCATGACCAAAACACAGTAACTAGGCAATCTAATACAGTAGGCGGTGACCAACGCTTTGCATACTCCGATAACAACATACCCGCAGGGCTGTTAGAGACAATAACGGACTCTATTCCAAGTACTGCCCAAAACGGGCTCCAGCTTTGCATCGGATACTGCCTTGGGTGTTCATTTCTTGTGGGATATTGCTGCGGACCTTTGAGTAAACATTCGGCACTTATAATGACCGGAGGGGCTAATATATCTGGGAACAAGGATTGCATATGGGGGAAGAGGTTTGCTTTCCTGCCAAATTGGCCCGAAATTCGTGACTTCAACCAGCTTTGGGCAATCCAATGCATTTCGGTAAACCGGCTTTATTGTGTAGAGATGGGATTGCATGTATAATGTCATATTTGTATCCGAACAGGCCATTGCTCCACCAACCGTGCAGTATTTCAAGATATTGCTCACTTAGATCGTAGCGTTTCTCCTGGTCATTTGTTAATTTAGCGGCAACCTTAGGGAATTTGCAAATTTTATTGATTGTTTTTTTGCAGTTGATTCATTAGTGCTGGGATTCTTCTTTGGTCGTGTCCACGGCTGCTCATCTGCTATGGCTTAAGTAGAGCATGTTGTATGGAGATCTCAGGGAAGTGCGACGGTACAATAACAATAAATGGTAGACTAATCACTGTATATTCGAATTTACACCAGTTATTGTTGTGTACACGATAAAATGTTTTCATTAATGATGCACCATGAATTTCCTTATACTTTCGTACACCTTTCATTTCGCAATGATACTGACTACCCGCGTTGTTTCCCAGCTTCATTTAAACTGTTTACATCTCTTTGTAATGGGTTTAGTGTCAATGAACTACCCCAAACCTTCGCTCCCGTTATGCACCATAAGGATTAACACTTGAAAGCCTAAAGAGCATTCTTGCAGATGGAAAATATTTGTAAGGTGAAACTTTTATCAACTCATATGTTACAATTCGCCTTTCTAAATTATTATTTAGATTACACTTATATTAATCAGATACTTATAAATGCAGCCTCATGATACAGATGTGGTCTCAAATGTTTCCGACCTAATAAAGAAAAAACATATTTTTTCAGAATTTTTTAATTATTTTTCAACATAGTCTCCTTGTAACTCTACACACTTCACCCAGCGAAGTTCCCATATCTGTAACCCGTCCAAATAGTACTCCGCGTTTTTCTCTGCAAAATAATTGTTCACGAAAGTTATTGCCTCTTATTTTACGAAACTCTGTCCTCCGAGCGCCATTTTCAGATGAGGGAACAAAAAGAAGTCGCTGGGGGCTAGATCTGGTGAGTTAGCCGAATTGTCAAGCAGTTCAAACCGTAATTAGTGGATTTTTATTATTGCAACCGCTGCGATGTGAGACGGTGCGTTGCCTTGGTGAAACCGGATTTTCTTTTTCTGCAAATGTAGCCGCTATTCCCAAAGTTCTGCCTTCAGCTTGTCAAGTAATGATGTGTAGCATTCTCCTGTAATGGTTTTTCCTTTTGGAGATAATCAATTAAAATAACTCCATGACTATCCCAAAAAATAGTCGCCATCACTTCCCCAGCCGAAAAAATACAAATTTTGGAGCCGTTTCCCCCTTTGCAGTTCACTGTCTGGACTGCATTTTTGTTTCGGGCATATGATGGTGTATCCAAGTTTTATCTATAGTAACTAATCGGCACCATCATTAGTATAAAAATTGAACTTCTTTGCATCAGAGAAAATAACCCTCTTCCAATCCTCAGCAGTCCAGTTCTAGTGCACTGCTGCGAACAGTTGAACCACAATGGTGTGTTTCAGTGTGAGATGTGGCTTTTTCTTGGGCGTTTTCTTCGTAACATTCATGTCTTTAAGGCATCTCAAAACTGTCAGGTATGATAGTGATAAACCCAGATCCATCTGAGCCCTAGAAGCAATCTGCCTGGAATTTGCTTTTCAGTCATGTTTAGTCATAACCATAATTGCCTTGCACATCCGTGGACTGGTAACTTTTTCCGCCCACATTTATGTCTCAAACTAGATATTCCAAATTGCTGTTGTTTTTTTATCAAAATATTTCCATCAGTTTTATGATCAATGAATAGCCTTCTTCCAGTTTCCCTGTTTCCTGTTTCTACCCTGTATTCTTGGTGATACGTCTTTCAGCTTTTCCATGGTCTAGAAGAGAAAACCCTGTTTATTTTCATTGAAGAAGAACTATATCTCAGGCTAGCTTAATCCTGCTGTAAACAACAAGATTGCGCTGAGACTCAGCGTCTAACACTCGCCACGTGTTAGACGCTATATGCACGCACATAGGTTTCGCAACATTAGCAGTATATATGGCAGCGCTAACTTCTAGACAATAAATAATAAATTACACCATTAACTTATTAAATCTATGAGTTGATTCATTTCTTAAGAAAATAATCACGAATTTTACTGCGTATAGCACTTTTCGTAAATCGTCGTATTTCTCCACAAGCTATTTGCATTTACCCGATTTTTCCGGTGTTCTTAGAGTTCCACATGCTTGCTGTTTCATTCAACCTATGTACACTACTTGCGGAAACACCCAGGACATCATCAGTTTCTTTCTCGATACTTTTTATAGACGATTCCGGGTTTCTCTCTTTAAGCACCGCGAAACAATGCACGATCATTCGCCTCTCGGCACTTTTTAAAGGTTTGCTTCGATTGTGCTTCATTTTGGCTGAAGCACCGGTCTACCCCATGATGAAGAGGTAACTGATTTTAAATTGCATATACATAAGTGTTCTTGGGCTTGTGAGGTAGGAGAGATGTACAGGAAATACAGTGTTAAACATCAGAAGCAACTCCACACTATAAACAATAACATCTTAATCAGCATTCAACTCAATACAGACCTCGTTTATCCAGCTATCTAATATAGGAATGCAAGTGTGCCTTAGTAATTGTTAACTAAAATGCATCTTAATTTAATAGAATAAGTTAATAGTGTGTATAATTTCAACTGTCTTCTGTCTAATCTGTATACAGTATACAGAAGACATCTTTATGGTATGTGAAGCACAACGATAAAATGTGGGACTATTACGTTTATAATAATCGAAACATTTGAATACTTTTCTCTCTCCGAAATTATTTCGCACAGAGCAGTGATCAGAAAACTACTTACAGTACTGTACTCAAAGAAGGGGGTTATCGTACATGCAAATAAAATAAAACGTCCATTAACTTCGCTAAACAGATCAACAGCTTAACCGTTTTATGGTACAATATCTCTGTCTCTGTCTCTCTTGCCTCCCAGGTGTATACAGTAGGATTAAACTTGGTTGAGATAGATTGTACCCCTTGAAATGAGATTGAAAAATTTATTCAAACTTACAACTGCTAAACTAGTTTATCACAAAACTTACCAGTTTTGTTTCTTGTATTAGGAATTGTATGCTACAGCAGAGTCATTCCAGTAGTCTAAAGGAAATTAAATCTGAGACATCTTGTGGAAGATTTACCAAATTTGATAACAAGCGCTGGCATCTAGTTACAGTCTACTGCATTTACTTTTTGGTGCTTTACTTTAAACTGGCGTTACAATTGGGGTGGTAGCTAAATATGCCAAAACTTTTATTAACATTTTGCATAAACATTATATTAAATATAATATATTAAATTCTCATAGATGAATCTAGTGCTACAGTTAATATTATATTTGCACTGAAATATCTTTATATGTTTTATAGATTTAGTTTAGGTGTAGAAAGTGGGAAAGTTGAAGAATACTGTGACTTTGTGGGTTCGTGAAATTAAAAGTTCAGTTTTCTGAAATTCAAAATGCTTTTTATTTCCATAGAAAGGCTCTTGTAAAATTCTTACCTCAACAGAATGACATAACACACACAAATACAGCCTCCCGTGGCTTCTGCACACGTAAATAAACAAAAGAATTCGCTTTCAAATGCCCGCCTCGGTAGCGTAGTGGTAGCGTGTCTGCCTCACGTTCAAGAGGTCCCGAGTTCGAATCTCGGTCACGCTGAGTTATCTGGAAAAGGTTTTTCCAGGGTTTTTCCTTATCCTGAAAGTCGAACGTCCGGGAGCTCTAAGGTAAATGGACCCTGGGCTCATTTGAGCATCATTTCATCTATTCCATTCATTGTCTGATATGACTTAACGTTCGAGGACGTAAATTACGTAACACACACAACCTCGCTTTCAAATCACTACACGTTTATCTATTCTCAATTCGCAATTTGATACAGCTTAAATGTACACACACACACACGCACACACACACACATACACATACACACACGATACTACTGACTGCTACTACCTACTGACTCTTAAGTCCCGTCTACACTGCACCATTGCAACTCGTCTCTCGGCTCCTGCCGAACAGACTGCTTCCCTGCACTCTCTAGTGGCTTCCTGCCGATACTGGCTGCTAGCAGTTCTAGCTCACCATTTATACACAATTAGCCCTTTCACTAAGGCTAGCCAAACTTCCTGACGCTTCAGGAACCCTTGCGATGGCGAGGGAATTGTGTAGATATTTCTCTGTCTCTTCCTCTCCCAACCCCGTCACTCCTCGGTGCGTCATTAGCGCTGCTTGGGCCGGTCTGTGAGTGTGGCTTGGCGCTAAAGCCTGTCTGGTCAACGGGCGTGCAGTTCGGAGTCAAAGGAACCTGACCCGACCGCCCACTAATGACCGTCATTAATCTATATCCACACTTCAGAAATGGATCACTGTCGTTGAGGACCAATAGCAACCCTGATTTTCTCGAAGTGACAGTCGCATGTCTACTCCACGTGGAGTCTCAGTTGCCAAAGTTCCCACTTACAGTTGATCTGTTTCATTACGTGCAGGAATTCGTTTGTGTCACCATGTGGAGACCGTAGGAGGGAAATGCAGTGGTAAATGCAAATGAAGTAGTATATTACTTTAGTCAAGTGAAAATAATCAATGTGATGACATTAATGTGGATAAATTGGAAATTGTTGCTGGGCCGAATTATGTTACAGGAGAAGCCTAAAAAACGAAGTTATAAGCGGAACTGTTTCTAAGCAAATTCAAGCATTTGTTTTGAACACATATACATATGTACTGAAACATAATCGTGGTAAGGGGTCGTGCAATGAACCTGATGATAAATTCTCGATATTCACAGAAATACAGTAAGAAATATTTTGACGAAAGGAATACCAAAGACGCGGATCAAGTGCGAAAACAAAAGGAAACGTTTCTGTAAAGTAGATAATTTCACATGTGATTTAATTCGTCCAGAAATTTGTGGATTCTATTCAACAGGGAGAGCGCCCACCTTAGACGAATTGGTTGCACATTTTAAAGAAATTTGTGATTTCCCTTATGGGCGCTTCACCTTGCGCGGTCTCCTAAAGGAGCTGGATTTCAAATACCGCACTTCGATAAAGCTAAGGGTTATTATGGAAACCAGTAGATTTGTAGCTTGGCGATATATGTATTATATATTTGTCAAAACTAAGCAAGAAGGAGGGTCTGTCTTGTAAAACGATTATAAGGGTTCGTCAAAGGCAGAGGCCGACGTGCACACGAGTTAACTAAACAGACTTCACCTGTCTCTTCCTTTTCCTGGCAGCTGACTTCAGCCTGTCGCAAAACAACCTCGCGACAATATATTAATACATTTTAACTGAAACCAGTTGTTTTTTGTCCTGAAGGCTATTTTCTACTATGAAACTGTTTGCCGCTTAGATTAAACATTGCTCCCAACACTAAAAGGACCGGCGAGTAAGGTCTACCGAGAAGGAACAACCCGTCATTTTGCCGGGTGCAGTTTTATTTGCCCTTTTTAATATAGTAAACAAATTTAAATGCATACCAGTTTATCTAATATTATTTATACAGTTTACCAGTATATCATTTTAATTTTGTCTAACGAATTACACGGGAAAATGAACATTTTAAGCCTAAAAGTTAAAGCAAATAAATACGATAACGAAATGTGAAATGGACAAATTCTCTTAGCAAACACACGTGTTTTAACATAAAAGTTTTAATGCCACAGTATATAGTAGAAAAACCACTTTTAGACATGATTTCGCTCATACAAAGCTAGCTGCAGCATAGTAGCACCTAACAACACACGTGTGTTCAGCGTTGCCTAAACATGGTCCACAATCATACTTGATGCTAAGTTGTATATGAACCGAGGTCTGCTTACTTTTTCACCTGTTACTTCCTGATAGAGTACCCATGTATTAATAGCTGCCAAGGGCAGCGCATTCAAAAGACATGTATAGGCTACCTTCTGCATCCAAATTTCACTGTGTACCATCGAGCCATTTGATCGACGATGTCAACGCCGTACTTGGTGTTATTGTAGTATGCCACTGATTCGGTTAGCTTATTATGATGTTGTTTATTCATAGTAACTGTGTCATGCATTGAACTCAGAAGGAGCACATTTTTGTTCTTTTTCCCCTGATAGCATGTCAGAGTTATGTCACCTAACTTATAAAGTACAATTGTGTGCAAGGGTGGTGTAGTACATTTTGCTGAATGAGGGGTTCCCCTTCTACATTTCTTTAGTGTGGCCTCAATGCTTGTACTTTTAGGCTTCAAAATTTCTGCAAGTTATTTGGTTGTGGAAAATTGTCACATGTAATATTTCTTCCTGTAAAAACAAAGGGTTGTATAAGACGCATTACAACATGCTCTGCAAGAGGAACACCTGTGGGGCGCTGCTCATCTTTGCTCAGGTAAGAAAAACCATTCACTAGATACTTTGAATTTACATCAATTACAAGCCAAAACTTTATTCCAAATTTGTCCGGTTTATTACTCATATATTGAATGAAAGAGCATCTAGCCTTGCAAGGAAACAATTGCTCATGCACAGTGATATTTTCACTTGGAATGTAACACTGCAAGGAATTGACAATAAAAGGATTCCAGACAGGAGTAGCAGCTGCAAAGCGATCTGAAATTAAGTCTTTGGGAACGTGTATCCGTGCCATCAAATCACATAAACCACAAAAGTTCAACGAATTTGTTTCTGCTTATTGTTTTCCTGAAAAATGGTGGTCCCAGGTATTCGACCATAAATTCAACGGAAAGTTTTTTGCTCCAACACCTCATAAGTACATAAGTAGTAGCACGAAATGGTCCACTTGGGCAATAAAGCTTTCTTACTCATCGACAAAGAGTCTGTAGAATGCCATAAACCAATCAGGAAGGAAAGCAACAACAGATGTGGACAGATTTTTTATTTATTTACTTTTTAGTTTAGTCCTCCAACGTTTAGTCATATCGGACGATGAATGAAATGGATGAAATGATGCTCATGGCGTCCGGGGTCCATGGAGCTTAGAGTTACCTGACATTAACCTTTCAGCATAAGGGAAAACCTCGGAAAACCCTTATCCAGGTAACTCACCCTGACCGAGATTCCATCTCGGGACCTCTTGAACGTGAGGTAGACATGCTGCCAACTACGCTACCGAGGCGGCCGATGTGGACACATCCCAAGGCTACTGTTAAAACTTCCGTACCAGTCATTCCGAAGGATGACGGTCCTTTTAGTAGTATTTGTTTGTACCTGTTTTTAGAAAGGTCAAAAATGCTTAATTCCTTGTGGACGTGTTTGTAATAAGTATTTATTAAAAGTTGTAGAACATGGGGAGGGTGGAAAGAAACATAAGCAAGAAGTGTGTCTTCTTAAGCAAATTTGACGGGTGCGGTCCTTCTAGTGTTAAGATCACAAAATTAATTCTTAACCTAAAAATAATGGGTATAATTTAGAATATGAAACTTCTTAATGCAGTCATATGACTTTCTCAACTCAGTTTTGTTACAGAGACTTAATCTTGTCTCTGTCTCCTCTAAATCGTAACATATCACATTTTAACCATTTCGTTGGTGATAATATGATTCTGAATACTTGCCAAAACAGCTGAGTAATACCAGCATATCCATAATGCAGCGTGAAAGTTTTGGTATCATTAAACATAAAGCTACATGCTCTTTATTCCAAAAGCCTTAGTTTCTTTCTCAACACAGAGAACATATCGTAAACCGGATTGCGATAACAGGCAAACTTTCAGGAAAACTGCAAATCCATTCATAACAAGGGGAAATGCTCGTAGGCGTAAAATTCTCCTCCCCTCCCCCCCCCCCCCCCCCGCACGCACATGAGACCCAGGACTTCACCTTAACGACGATGACGTCGCTATAACCGCAAACATTCTGTGTGCAATAAACGTCGGAGTTGACCATCCCTTCCAGTTGACCTTTTTCCGATGTCGGCCCAAGGCGATACGTGCTACTCGACTTTTTGTTTCATAAGCTTCACGTGGACCACGAGATGGAATTTGTCCCTAACCTTCTATAATACCCCGGCTTGCTTCAGTCTTTGGACGAGATTTTTATTTATTTTCACGGAGACACGTAAACGTATTACTTATCTCACTTTTATAACGTCATTTTTCCTTGTACTCAATCTCCTGTTCTTTGAAGCGTCAGTATTTCATAAAAAGAAGTTCGTTTCTTGCAAAGTAATCTTCTTTCATAACTTCCACTGTCACTCTATTATTTTATGACAATGGGTGGCTTAGCACCTTGACTTGATGAAGAACTTTTGTGTCTAAGGCACTTGATGGGGCGCTTCCCCAGAGAGAGGCATAAGGGGAGAGAATGCTAAAGCGTATTTTTGTCACAGCAATGTGATCACATACAGAGTTACTTGATATTCATCTATCAGGATGTATAAGGATGGATAAGAGAAAACCCCGGGGAAAAACTTTATCCAGCTAACTCACCCTAACCGATATTCGAACTCGGGACCTCCAGAACGTGTGCAGACACGCTATTAATCAACATTATTTGCAAAATTGTAATTTTTAGGTTAAGTTTTATGTTTCCTCACACGAAAATGATAATGTAAATGGAATAAAGAGTTAAAAGTACATTTGTTTATAACTAGAGCCCGGAAGCTGTTGACCTAAAAGTTCTCTAAAATTGAGCTATAAAGATCCCTTAAAATATTCAAAAGTGTGCGTAAAATGTAAACGAAATGGCTTTAAAATTTCTTTCATAATAATAAAAAAATAATAACTGTCACCGACAAATAATGAATATATGGTTGGAATAATCACATTTTAAAGTTAACTTTCTTAGTAAATAATTCCATTATTGTTACTAAATAATAAATAAATTCAAAACTCATCAGGTCGTTTTAAATTTTATGTATGACAAAATAAGTTACTGGACCCATTAACCAAAGCATACTTAGAGTTGTTCATCTTCATGTTATCAAAAGTAAATGAACGGTGGTTGTCAGCTAAAACTGTTTTATACTTTGAGACACTTCTGTCCACTTCCACAGGTGTTATAGGTGCATCTTGAAAAGCAATGTACCATTGCCTGCTAAAACCTGCTCAAAAGTATCAGTTATGAAGTTTTCTCCTGACTAGATATCGGCAGTTTGACAAACTGTTTGGTATCCTTTATTTTTGTCCAACACAAATTTTAGTTTGTCTAATTTTGCCCCCAATCTCACTTTTTACATTTTGTATCCCCTCTTCTGCATTCCCTACTAACTCAATCGACTTCACCAGCACTGTTGGGACGTTGACCTGCATTAATTATATGTTTACAACGCTTATTTCGGAAATGATGATATAAATAAATTTTAAACACATTTTATTTTAAAACCCCTCAAAAAGCCCATGGGTCAGGGCCAGGTCGGCCAAAGAATCGAACCCGGGCCTTCCGAATGCAGGCTAGACATGAAAATGCCCAATAAATTCGTCAAAAATAAAGAAAATTACCGGAAAATGCATCTGAGTGTTAAAAAATGACTTTATATAAAAATGTTGAAAAACTGCATTTTGATGACTTATGAAAACCATATATGTCTAATGGTGCTGCTGCCTGTTGATGAGGTTGCTGATGTGGAGGCTGTTAGGTGGTCAGCTGCTGCTGAGGAGATGCCTGCGCTGGTGGGACAGGCGATGGCTTCCTGCAGAGGTGCAGGGGCAGAGTGCCTGCCCTGTTTAATGGTTGTGCCCTTCACAGGAGGCACAGTAGGGGTGACGGTGTCGATCGTGTTCTGTGCACACTGAGGTAGTGGCACATCGCCTCGGCTGCGCAGGACATGGTTGTATGCCCGTAGGCACAGCAGCGGCTGCATGGAGCTAGTCGCGTCTGTCGGCTGGCCTCGATCCTCAGCACCCACCCTAATAAGCGTATGCCGGTAACCAAGGGAACTTCCAGGACGGTGATGCTGGCTAGCTCCACTCTGATCAGTGCTTTCGGACTGACATGCCAATTAAAATAAAATAAAATAAAAAAAATCTGCATATCTAAATAGCCTGGTTTCTGGTATCTACACCAGGCTTTATTATGCAAACTTAATTTTTAACTTTATTAACTTCCAAATCAGATTTAACAAAACAATTTACAACTTTTGCAAATATAATCTACTTTCTACATTAACGAACTAACTAAATCTACAGATTACTGGATACCAGTAACCTTACAAATATAGCCTATCTAAAACAGTCTTTTTCTACTTTACTTCTACTTCAACAATATAAATCAAATCTACATTTCTACTACAGCTTTAATTCTTATAACAAGCTACGAAAGGCTGTTTCCTACAATTTTAAAACTTGCTCTTCTGCAACTGGTATCCAAAGCTTCCTCCTATTGGTATTCATCTCCTGAAGGAACTCTTATCAATAGATGGAGCTGGTTCGTCAGTTCCAGACATCCGGGTAGTCATCTCTCCGCTTCTGCATAATCCGTTGCATCTGTCCGCTCTGATACTCTCCATATATATCTTCTCCCTCCTGGTATTCTCTTTCTTTCTATGGTATTTCTGTCTTTCGGTCTTCTTTATGATGTCCATAATTGGCGACTTAAATCAGGTCTTCAAGTCTGATAATCTGTATCTTCAGTTTCTCTTGGTCATATTTCCCTCCGACGATCTCTTAAGTAATACTATTTTCTCATAGATTCAAATGTCCTTACAGTTCTTTCTTGAAATATTTTGTCGCGGGTCATATATTCGTCCAAAGCCTTAACGGATATTATTTTATACATATTTTCTAAATGTACTTAATCTTCTGCATCTCTTAACATGTTACATAAACATTTTCCTTGAAGTTTCTTTCGACAGTCTTCTACTAGTTCACTATATTTCTTACACTCAAAAATAACATCTTCAGGCGAATCTAAACAGTTACATTGTTCACATATATCTGAGTTATTCTTCCTTATTCTTTTTAAATATACGTTGTATGGGCCATATCCTGTAACACAATGAAAAAATCCTTTTCTTTGTTTTATATGTTCCAAGTTTAGACTCTCTTTAATGTCCGGAAATAAATCATCGGTTTGCCCCCATTGCTGAAGGCCACTGTTGCTGCGTTGCAGCAGGCACGAAGCGTGCTTCAGATCCAAGGATACTCGCTTCAACACTATGCTGCTGCGATGTGGAGGTGGTGGCTTGGAGGCGGAAGGTTGGCGGCCGCTGGTGATTGTCCTGCTCCCGGCTGGTCTCATTCTGTTGCAGCGATGCTGCTTCGGCAAAGGCTCGAAGAGAAGTCCAACACTCCTTTGTTGACAACTAGTCAGTGTGCCAAACGGTTTACTATCTCAAGAGTTTTCCCATTACTTCCTGTTGTTAACTAGCTGTTTCACTACTGAATAGTGAGGGAGTGGCATGATTGGGAAAAAATGTTTAAAACTCTAGAAAATTGCCAAAGAAAACACTCTTAAATATTTCCAAATTGGACTTGAAAATACGCTTAGCTTTGCTCAAAGGCTCTGTGTATCTTTTAATCATATAATTTGTTCTATAATATATATTCACTCTGTTTTCAAAAGTTTCTTTAATAGACAGAATTACATAAAGCATAGTTTTATCTGAGGAACACCTAAGTAATCGTTGATCATAACTGAAAACTCGTAAGTTCTAATATGCTCTTAAAGTACTCCAGCGGTGGAATGCGCTAAGGTCAGATGATATTATTTATACTCTGGCACTGTTTACCTCTAGTTAAAAGAAGATATCTCTTACTAGTATAAGAAGGTAGAGGAAAGAGTAATACGCTGACCAGCCACTTACCACTTAAATGGAGCCATGTGAGATAGGCAGTAGGTAATCATAAAACACGCTTTAACCACTTTCTTTTATCTTTTATCGTCTTTCCAAGTTATTACTCTGGGATAACTGTAACATAATGGAACATCTTAAATGTTATATGAGCTCGCAGGAAGTGCTGGTCATAAACGGAATATTTATCACAGCATTTGGATTTCATGCCCCTAGCAAAACTCTCTAAGCAGAAAATTTCCTTCTTCCAAGAGGATATTGTGATCACATTATTGAACATAAATCGTTATTAGATTTTTCTATAGCCATTCATAAGCTTCCTATTTCTTCTTTTAATGCATTCTGGCTTCCTATTACATCATTCAACAAACTGTGATAGGTCAGATGGTAACGGAGTTGTTGCAGCACTTCGACCAGATTGACCTGGCATTCCCAGGAGGAACAACGAGAGGAGAGGGGACAGAGTATGATAGACTCCAACGCCCACCTCGGTAGCGTAGATAGTAACAAGTCTGCGTCACGTTCAAGAGGTCCCGAGTTCTAATCTTGGTCAGGATGAGTTATCTGGATAAGGATTTTTCCGGGGTTTTCCCTTATCCTTCAAGAGGAATGTCGGGTAACTATAAGCTCCATGGACCCTGGACTCATTTGAGCAAAATTTCACCCAATTCATTTACCGTCCGATATGACTTAACGTTGGAGGACGTAAATTGCAAAAATAGACCCCACGGAGCCCCGAAAGAGCAGAGGGCAGGGTCCCTACAGTTTATCAGCTTGAAACCCCTCGGCAATGCAGTACAACCGGCATCCCTCCCGCCGTGTTCCGAAATAGTCCACCAGGGCGGGTCGGCCACCGGAGGTCGCCATGCCACACTTCGGAAAACTACTGAGAGATTTGCACAGCTGGCATCTCTCCAACCGTGGCCCAGAAACTATCTTCTCGGAGACCGGACACTATACCACCGGGACTGTTTAACAGGAGTATATCATCGTGCCATGCTGCGTCGAGACACCAACCGACGCTTTTACCCTGAAAGAGACCACCAAATGAGAGTTGATGTTGTGACTTTGCTGGGTTCGTCAAATTAAAAGTCTAGTTTGCAGAAATTCACGACGATTTTTATTTCAGTAAAAGACGGTTTGTACACCCTGACAGTAGCAAAATGACGTACAAATGTACTATTTAATCTTGACAAAAATCCTGCGCAGTAGGAATGAGTAGTAAATGTGGCGAAGATAGCGCACCTATTGCCACAATGCGTCACCGCGTAAGATTACGAGAGGGGAGTGCGGTACACACGCTGTCTAAAAACAAATCTCACTCTCGAAGCCAATACTGTACCTCTTATAAAGTAAGTTGTAATTCTTAATGTGGTAGTAATATCCACGCTTTTGTTGGATCTTAAATAGTACATAGATAGGCGTTTGGAACAAAAACCTTGTTCTACTCCAGTAGGCATGATAACCAACTGTCGGCTTTTCGACATCGCTGTAGAGTCCCTGTAACGAATTTCACTCTAGGAATATGGTCTAGTATGTGCTGCATTTATATAAGTTTCATCCATATAAACTATACAAACTTCACTGCGATATATCTGAATATTTCGTAAATACTTAAGCCTTTTTGCTCCTGTGGTGCAATGTTCCATTATAATTTGTCTGTAACGCTTGGTTTTCTTCTATATAAATCCTTGCTTCAAAAGAACTCTTCTAAATGTTCGCACACTGCCTTGGAACTCAATAGAATTTTGAAGCTTTATGGGCACTTTCCTAAACAGTTGGTTTTTTGTTATTTTCTGTAGTGTAAAAATTATTCACAGTTCGCTTAACTACTTCTGAATTAAAGCCATTCAAATTAGATTCTGTGCATGTTTTTAATATTTGTTTTCTGGACTTAGACAAGGATTTTGCTGCACTAGCACCAAGGCTTTTCTTTCCTTAATAACTCTCCTAAATTGCTTTCAGACACAACTGTTACCTCAGATACCCTTTCACAGATTTTCATGGCAGACCCAGTCCATTGTACCTTTTTGATAAATTTATAGACATTAATTATTATTTCTCATGTGTTTAAATGTAGCAACTTATTTGCTAATGTGCTGCTGGGAGGCGTCATTTCTAAATGTTCTCTTGGAACCAGGAGATGCACACACTTTGAAACAAGCTTTAGTGTTACCGAGGAGTTCTGCACTTGTTTACTTGCTCGTAACTGATACACAATTGAACTGCCCTACCCTCCAGTTGCAAAAGATCGGAAGTGGACTCGTCCAGATACCACTGCGCATCACTCTCCTTTTGTACAGATACAAAAATACATCTGTACCTGTGCCCCAATTGGGGCATTCCCAGGAGGAACAACGAAGGGAGAGGGGACAAAGGATGGTAGGCTCCAAGGAGCCACGACAGTTCAGAGGGCAGGGTCCCTAGTGTTTACCAGGTAAAAAACCCCAGCAATGCAGTACAACTGGTATCTCTCCTGCCATGGCCCGGGAACAGACCACCAGTTCATGTCGGACACCGGAGGCTGCCATGCTAGACCTCGGAATACTACCGATGGACTTACACAGCTGGTATCCCTCCTACCGCGATCCCGAAACGGCCAGTTAGACCGGCTCGGAGACCGAACACTATACCTCCGGGACTGTTTACCAGGAGCATATCATCCTGCCATGCAGCGCCGAGACACCCACCGTCACTTCTGTCCTGAAAGAGACCACCAAATGAGAGATGATGTTGTAACTTTTCTGGGTTCGTAAAATTAAAAGTCAAGCTTGCAGAAATTCACAAGGCTCTTTATTTCAGTAAAAGATATTCTGTATAACCCTGAGAGTACTAGAATGACGTAACACACACGAACGCAATCTTCAAGGTCTCTCGTTGCTTCACCACACGTAAACAAACAAAAGAATTCACTTCAAAGTTCCACACAGCTGCACATACACAATTAACAGGTCACTAGCAAATGACAACGCTTCGACAGCCGCGGCGCTTTTATACCTCCATTCACTTTTTCTAGAAATTAGTGGAACGCTTGGTAACAATTACGATGCAGCGGGAAATTGCAGACCACCTCTGTCACTTTCTCGGCAAGCGTTCAGCGCTGCGCGCCAATATCTGTCTGCCAACGCGTAACTCCGGCTTTGCGCGGCTTCAAAGAAATAATGCGATCGATGCCACTATTAAATCATAATGTAGGTGAAATGAGTGGATAGGAAATTCGGTAAAGTTAACTAACCTACGCAGCATTCAATTGACGACCGAGAAAATCGCCGTAAAAGCCTATGGGTGAGCTGGCTGGCCACGAGAATCAAATCCAGACCTCCCAAATGCGGGTATATTATTACTTCACAGCCAATGCTTCGTACTTTTATTCTCTCAATATTGGAATGATATGTTCTCTTTAAGTATTGGTGAATTCGTGACAATGTTCGTGAACAACTGCCTGTTTGAGTACTTTTCTGCATAAAGCCTATGTATTCATGATGCATTTCCATTTGCGAGACCATAGATTTAGTGCATACCTTTCTGTTCAGTCACAGAATACCTTTTATTCTGCCACCTGGGTTCTACAACAAACAAACCAATCAAACAATCAGTGGATTACAATTTAAGTGAATTAATTATTCCCTGCTCTATAACAAAGAGTAAATACAACATACAATCAGCAGACAATTTAATTAAATTCATTATGTTTGATGTTAACAATGGAGCAAATTCTTTAATAAACATAAAAGAAATACCTTTATACCCACGTTCCAGTTAATTTGTTTTGTTGTTTTGAACTATTTGATATCAAAGATATCTCCTGTGAACTCGTACGAAGGAATTGTCTCCCTTTATTATATAAGTATAATTAACAGAACAAGTAGACAAATTAATTGGTGAGTTGAGAGATTTGTTTGATGAAAAATACCTAGAGCATCTGAGTAGTAGTTTTTATCGTGAATTTGGCCTGTGTACCTTAATGAACATCGGGTTGGGTCATGAGTCATTAAAATCCGGTCTTTAAGTACATATTTTGGTTGTAATTGGAAATTCTTGACGTTCTTAATGAACCAAGCTGAAGGAACGTTACATAATCCAAGCACCACCGTGGAGGTAGAGTGGGGTGGACCCCACCACCACCACCATCCCCATTTTTCGTTGCGTTACCATATGACGAAAAGGAAGAGATGAACAATGGGTTTGCAGAGTGTGAGCCAGAATTCATTAAATGACCTCTTCAGCGTAATTACCCGTGTTCAAACAATTCCAACGGTTAAAAAGAACCGAGGGAAAAAATCTGGAATGGAATAGCCAGACCCATTTATTTCAAGAGGCTTTTTAATGTCTGCTATGGGAACAGATCTCCCGGGTTGTATCGATTACCAGGTAGTTATTAAATAGGTCGGTGCATATGCTTTGCAAGTGACACAAGTCATTCTCAGGGGTATCATCAAAAATTGTTCTCACATTACTTCCTCCATCACTCTTATACAAATTCATGTAAATATTTATTCCAGGTTTTACCACACAGGGAAATGAATTGATATGTCGGAGCACTTCCTCTGGTGCAGTGGTTATTACTAGAGCCCGGATTTCTAAGCAAAATCCTTATAAATGCTTATAAATGCCTTTCTTGCCGAAATACGTTCTTTGCTTGCTTATTTTATAATTATTAATTAAAATAACTTATGTTATCCAAATCATATTGTCACCTAATTATCGGAAGGCACGGCCAGCTAGCAGCTGGGTGGGTGACAGGAGGCATTCAGACCACGCCAACCCATTCATCTTGTAGCGTTCTCTGAAGGGGATGGTGAGGAAAGTGTCACTGGTCGCTGGCCGCCTCTTTCCCCTCCCCCTGACGTCTGGATCAGTCGGGATATTTCATCAAACCCGGAACTTTCTAGATAGATCAGTTGGTCTTATATAAGCGTCGCGCCGGGCTGGAGAAGAGTTCTGTTCTTGGCGAGCAGACGTGAGGAGCGCCATGCTAGTTAACGGACTGGAAGACTGTGTACGTGTATCAGAGGAGTTTACGTAATTGTGAGTGTAGAGTGAACCTGTGACAAATGAACTGGTGGATTGTAATTGTGTGCGCTACGTAATTCTATGTAATCGGCAAGTGTACCAACTGTAATTTGGTGGATGTAAAGAACATTTTGAGCTTGTGCAATTGGACTTTTAATTTCACGAACAAAGTCACAATATTAATTTAAAGTATTTGATATTTGATTTTATTTATTTCTACAGTTTCCATTACATTTTCAGTACAATATAATTTAAGATTGACCATGG
The DNA here is from genome assembly GCA_030765055.1 of Mantis religiosa. Classification (NCBI taxonomy): domain Eukaryota; kingdom Metazoa; phylum Arthropoda; class Insecta; order Mantodea; family Mantidae; genus Mantis; species Mantis religiosa. The sequence continues at coordinate 197,462,063 of CM060951.1, read as the reverse complement.
TGTATCATACATCCTGTACAAATATATGAAATTGATGACCCTAAGGTTTACTCGCTGACTCAGCTCCCCTGGCCATAAACCTTTGGTTCACCTGAGCAGCTTGGTGTCATTTCCTCTTGACCTTCGCTTCATTTACCCTAATCCACTTTTCTCTTATCCTATATAAGAAATCTCCTATACATCTATTTTTCTTTTCTCCAATCCCCATTGTGGTGGACAACACGGCGCTGGGGCGGGTTTTCTCCGGGATCTCCGGTTTCCCCCGCTGTCTCATTCCTCCGGTGCCCCAACTTCATCTCATGTATCATCAGTGTCATCGCCTGCGGTTCCTTATGTAGCAAAAGCGGTCGTTAAACACTACACATTTCATTTCCAATCTCCGTTATCATGCATTCCGCCAATATCACTTTACTTACACTGTCCCATTTCTTATCCCATATTTTTGTCCTGTAATTTGTTAACTCCTTACATTCTATCAGGTAATGAACAGTGTTCTCTTCGTCTCCACAAAATTTACATATCCCTACCTCATTACTTCTCAACACTTTTAGATATATTATTCCTACTCTCATCCATGTTATGCCTTCTCCTCCAGTTTTGCCACATTGATCTATATATTTCTCCCTACGCCATTGTCTCTTTAATTTCTTATAAAATTTCGAAGATTTCTTTTCTTCTATACTTTCCTATACCTCCTGCCTATCTGTGTCTTGTACTCTAGTTCTCACTTCCTTCCAAATACCGCTATAACTTATCTCCTCTGCTCTCCATTCATCTCCCATACTTATCTTCAATACCATTCTTTCCAATTCCGACCTTCAGCTATTTGTATTTATTGCTTTTCTGTTGCTTTATGCACAGATTCAATAATTCCCCTTTAATGCATTTATACCAGAATTTCAATATTGTCTCTATCATTATTCCCCTCCTTTTTGTATTACCCAACTCTAGTAATGTCACTTCTCTTGGTGCGGATTTTGTCAGGCCTAGTAGTTCTTTGGTGTGCCTCATACCTTCACTGCGCACATTGTTCTGGCTTCAACGACCTCTTCATACATTCTTTCTAACCATCTAACTTACATCTCCAGTATATGTTTACATATTCTTAACCCTGTCATTGCCGCCCTGCCATAATTATCATTTTTCTGGATTGTTTAGCCCATCCTCCATTGCTACACATCCTTACACCTAAATACAAAACGGTGGACCAAAACTACAGAAGGTTTTGTAAAGAGCTACTAGGCTTACCAAGGTCAGCACCTAGGGAAGTAGCTTTAGTAGAATTAGGAAAGACAAGAAGAAATGGAATAATAATGGAAATAATAAAAAAAATTGGTATAGGTGTTTGGTTAAAGAAGAAGGGGAAATTATGAAATTATGCATGAGACAGCAGAAAAAGATTAGAGAATTCAAATAGTTGGTGGGCAGAGATAGAGGAATTATGAAAAAAATAGGAATGAGAGACAAATGGAGATTAGAGGAAAGGAATACTTGTGATGTGGGTAAATTAGTAAAATGCAGAATAGAAGATATAGAAAGACAGGAAATATGGGGAAGTCTATAAAATATGAAATCATTACAAGTTTACAAGCAAATAAAAAGAAATTGGGGACGAGAAGCATATGCAGATTACAGCAATAGGTAAGAGAGAGAAGGGTTAGCATGGATGGGGACAGGAATAATATTTCTAAGAGGGATAAGAGGTAGGGAAAAGGGAATTTGCGAATTGTCTGGGGGAAAAGAAAAGAATGCGAGGAGGTTGTAATGTGGAGAAAAAAAGTTTGGGAGGAAAAATGGGAGAAAGTAGAGAAGAGGATAGTAGCTATAAAAATGTTAATGGGCTAGGAGGAAAAGAAGGTAAGAAGTATTGGTGAGTTCTTGTAGAAAGTAAATGAAGAATGGGCCAGAAATGTAAAAAAATGTACGAATGGAAGATCAAGGGGAAGAAAGGGACTAATTAAGTAATCAATGGGGTATGGAGGTTAAGATCTACCTGGCAGAGCAAAAGACCAGAGTGTCATGCAAGCCAAGGTAGCAACAAGGTAACTACAAATAAATGTAGCCAAAAGTTTTATATTGTAAAATTTTGGAATATGTACAGTAAATATAGCATATCATATCTAAATAGTGATACTCCTTTACCAATTCTACCTTTTGATCTCCTATGAATCATTCCTCTCCTTTCCTAAGTATCGATCCGCTTTTTAATACGATTATTTTTTATTTTTTGCCCTTTATTCTTATTCTCCAGTCAGCGCAAACCTATGAATAATTTAAAAGTAATGCTTAACTCCTAGCATACATTTTCTCTTTAGACAGTTTACAATGTCTCACTGAAAGAGTTAGGAACCCATATAAAAACGTGGAACTTCTTGTCTCTAATGTACTAATGTACTGTCGCCGATTGAAATAATAAGTAAACCCTGGTGCGACAGCCCTAAGACGGCAAATGCCTACCTACCAGACTGCCGGACTCACACCGACTTACGCAAGGTGGAGGTGGGTGATCATCCAACTGATACGGGGAGGAGATGTGGTCAACAACTCGGCATGCCCCAGCCGGAATGTTGGTTTCCGTGACCCGGCGGCTTACTTAGCTTAAGCTCCTCAGTTTCCTCACGATGCTCAATGGGCACCGGCGTTACACCCGGGACTTAAAATCCGCATCCCATGGGTGGAGTTGAAGCTGGGCCACTTTACTGTCGCCGATTAGACTTAAAAAGTTTCATGAAGTCCTTCCAAAATTGTCTCAGTTATAACTCGATCGGGTTCTTGGTTAAAGGCTGTGTCATTCTACGCCGAACATAAAAGATTTGTAGTCTTTAGATGCAGAAGATGCAAGCAACATCGCAACAGTACAGGAATGTTTTACTAATATTGGCATTCAAGATAAGATAGAGTACATCCATAACCTCTTCTCCAAAATACCTGCAATTACAACACAGTTGGAAGCTCTAAATAATACCGTAGAGCATTCACTTTCTGTGATAGATGACATTTCAGTAACGTGGTCTTCAGAGACTCACGGCATTCTTAACCTGCCTTTGAGAAACTCAGTAAGATATTAACGAAAAACCCTGGTTACCAAACACTAAAACTTCTATAAAACTTTCTGATACAGAAACGTATATCCAAGGGAAATTCTTGATAGAAAACTGTGGTACATTTCACGTGTTGCAGTAACGTCATACGCCGTTGAGAGATCCTTTTCACGTATAAAAATGTTTCACTGTAAAACGTAGGAGGTTCACACAAGCAAATCTCAAGATAACTCCCTCGTGTAGATACTGTAACAAACGTAATTTGAAAATTCTACAAAAAATACGTGTATGATTACATTTTTATTTTTATTTGCTTATTTCATTTTCCATGCGTATTTGCTTGCTTATTACGTCATTTCATTGTGATTTACCCAGCGAAAGATAAATGAGTTCGAGTTTCCACCCTTTTGTGGTTTTTTTCTTTGTCTTTGTTTTGTTTGTGTATTTTTTTAAATATTTTGTCTAAGATTATAATTCTTGTTTAACTGTATGAATTTTATGGAGTAGTTTTACCTTTACAGTCCCATTAATCACAGTTATTTCTAACAAAGGTTTAATACTGCTTAACTCTAACATGCTGTCTAAATGGGAGCACTACAGTAGCTAACCCATTACCCCGTGATTCACCGTAAATAAGGTGTATATCAGCTAGTTCACAAATGCTGTACATGTTCTCCATGTAGTCCAACAGACAATCCTCAGACACAAACTGAAGTGTCCCAAAACAAGGAAATCACAGTGGTGTCATGAACTGGCCAATCAGGTTCACGCGCCTAGTTACGAATCACGCCACTTCTTTATCTAAGAATTTACGTATTAAAAGGACGAAAGAGAAAAATTAACTACATGACAGGAACCAGGTTTCGCCTCACAGATTGGTCCAGCAGAACATTTACAGAAACACTACAAGCGCAGGCTCCATGATGCAAGAAGGCTGTTTAAGCGCTGTTTAGTGTAGCACTGGCAACTAATTATTTCGGGATTTGAGTGTAAAGAAGCCCCAAGTTCTATGGATCCTGGGTACATTTTAACATCACTTCACTTAATTCATCGTTCGAGATGACTTAACATTACAAAAATTACTACAAGAATCAGGTTTCCACATGCTAGCTTTAAAATTCTATTATCCGCGTCAACACAGCAGAAAATCTGGGAAATATTAATGCCAGAAAACAACTTCACGTTAATTCTGCATGGTCCAATCTTAATGCCTTAGCATGTTTTTAAAATCAAATAAAATTCATGTAAATATTCGAAAAATTGGGCAAAAGAATTTTCTTAGCGGGAAGGCTTTTCGCTGGCTTTGCTTAATTTTGTTCATATCTTATTTTTAAAATGATTAGTTAAGTTGATCCAAATTTTAGAACATCTGTATTCATGCGGTGAACACTTCTGCAAACCAATTAAAATCTCATGCATTTTACCCTGCAAGAAATATCTTGGAAATGCAGTCAAAATAATTAAATACTTCATTTTGGTTTTTTAGAACTAAAGAGCCATTAATATTTATCATTGTATGGTTTCTGACGTTCTTTATGAATAATAATAAGTAAAAGTTGTTAAACATTTATCAGAATTTGTATTATTGATTAACACAAAACCGATAATTAAACGCGAGGACACATGAAAACATCTTTATCTAAAAATAATTTTGCATTGGATTGAAATATGTTCCTTACGTTGGACACAAAATATCTGGGTAAAAGAAAGTAAGTTTAGGGGCAAATGTTTTGCGTGGCGCTTGAACAATTGTGAAAGTTCACGTACATTTATTATGGTCGAGTATTAAACAACTTAAACGGTTCGAAAGTACAAATCTATGGCGCACATTCCTCAGGTTCTGTGTTCTAATCGCAAGATAGATCCAAAGGATGTCTCTGCTTGTGTTTTCTCTTTCACTATCAGATCTTGTCTTGCCCCTTAACTGTTATACAACAGTAAACGTGAAAATGATTAGTAATTCCGATATCACTTGCATCCCCCTACAATTATAGAAGTAGAGATTGAGTTATCTAGCATCTGATGAAATAAGATGTGGTAGAATAATGGACTCCTAATGACAGCTTATCGATTTGAAGGAACCTTAAAGTCATCTATCTTCTGCACGTGTAGAAGCAGAGGTGCAATTGCACAGCCATGAGTTCTCTGTGAACACGTGTCGAAAGAGGAAGTAAGCTTGAAGTGGTCCCTTTAAGACAATAACAACGAATAATAACAATAACAATAATAATAGTAATAATAATAGTAATAGTAATAATAGTAATAATAATGATATAATAATAGTAATAACTGCAAAGGGTTCAGGAAACTGACAGGACACAATCATTCCAGTTCCAAAGTCTAAATTTGATCTCATTTTGCGTTAAACCCCTCGAAATCCTTATGACGTGTTAATCATCTAACTTCGCTACACATATTGAGATGTTAGCACGGCAGCTGGTGAATGCTGTCAAGTCCGGTGAGTAAGGTGGATGTTATAATAGCTCCCGGCGCTCGCTCCCCAATTTTATTCAAACTACACAAATACTGCCACGTGGTAACATAGGACACGGTCTGCGGGGAATTTGGTCGTTTAGGTCCAACAGCTGGACACGTGAACTTTGTTATAATCAATTGCACGTTGAGGGTTTGGTTTCTCCATGTGTCCCCAAAACTTCACCATGGATCACATTGTGGATACAAAAGCTCATTATGTTTCAACAGAGCAAGAGCTAAAGGCATGTCTGCTTTGGTGTGCCTAAGGAGAATTCCTAGGGTTCCACTGTTGTGTAAAGCATGGGTAGTACATAATATATGACATCGAGCTATGATTTCAGCTACTAACTTTCATTTCATGTTGAATGTACATAAATTACTGAAATTACTTCTTCTGCTACCACTGCCTTCTCCTCGTCCTCCTCCTCCTTCTCCTCCTCCTCCTCCTCCTCCTCCTCCTCCTCCTCCTCCTCCTCCTCCTCCTCCTCCTCCTCCTCCTCCTCCTCCTCCTCCTCCTCCTCCTCCTCCTCCTCCTCCTCCTCCTCCTCCTCCTCCTCCTCCTCCTCCTCCTCCTCCTCCTCCTCCTCCTCCTCCTCCTCCTCCTCCTCCTCCTCCTCCTCCTCCTCCTCCTCCTCCTCCTCCTCTTCCTCCATCTGCTCCTCCTCCTCCTCCTACTGCTACTACTACGATTACTACTACTACTACTACTACTACTACTACTACTACTACTACTACTACTACTACTACTACTACTACTACTACTGCTCCACGGATTTAGGTCTCTGGCTATTTTCCTCTATAAGAAATTCGACTCTTCGTGTGCAGCTCCCGTACGTTGTATTCGTTATAATCACCGATAAATAAATAGCAGTTCCTATTTTCCAAAATTTAGGTCTGTTTAGTTCAGAAGGTTGACGCAGTTTTATCTGACACATCTGTTACACAAGTTTGGTTCAGATTGTTGTAGGAACTATTCACTCTAAACAAAGAAAACTGAAAAATAGATTTAAAACTTAACCAATAAGTAAAATACAATATGTATATAATATATACCAGGTGTATCACCTGCCCCTATTTATTTTTGAATGTATGCAACGTGCTAAGCAACATACGTGACTTACGCCATTGTTGAATGTCTCCAAATGGATGCGCTGTAGAACAGTTTTTAGAGAAGGGGTAGATAGCTCAGTGCATAAGTGTAGTAAGAAGTAGAAAGCAATCTCTATGTATGTCGATTCCAAAAACATCATACCCAGATAAGAGAGCCGCAGTAATAACTTTGGAGAGTTTCCGAACTTTTATTCATTATCGTACATTCGCACACACCTTTAAACACGCCCCTGAAGGAACAGGTTGAGTTGAGTCCAGAGGTTCTACTCTCATTAGTCCTGGCCTCTTTCAACCAGGGAGTATCCGAGTTGTCCAAAGGGCACACGGCGACCTCTGTGGGACTTTCCATAGGGCAAGACCTGGGTTACTAACAAGACCCCCACATCTGGTCCAAGGACACAAGACGGAATGGAAGTGGATACGCCACTTACGCGCGCCAGCACCAAAAGGTGAAGGCTACCGATTTGACCTCGGTGTGGCCGCCTGGCGATCTAGCACCCAGGCATATTAATGGCTTCCCTCAACCCCGTCCGGAGACGTACTCGATCACCCACGGGTATCGGGAACCACTGCCCCCTCCTGACCAACCCATTCGGAACAACTCCTATAGGGAGGAGCCCGAATGTTCGACACGAGGTTCCTCTAGTAACGTCAGAGGTACCACGAGTGCTAAGGGTCCACAGCGCCCGTTTCACGGCAGCTGAAGCGGCGGATCCCCTCCCCTATGGGACCCCTGAAGGAACAGTTCATTGCAGAGGTTCCATTCCCATAAGTCCTGGACCCGTAGGACCAAGGACCCGGGCCGTCTTCGACGCGGAAGCGATGAACACTCCGGAGGTTTTTCCATGGGCAAAAAGCCAAAAAACTCCCCCCATCGATTACTACGTCAAGACGGGTAGAAGTGGATATGCCACTTACGCGCGTCAACCTCGCAGGGAAGACTACCGAAAAACCTCGGTGGGGCCGTATGGTGATCCAGCACACCTTCTCCTAGCTCTGCAGGCAAGTACCCGGGACTTATAGGACAACCCTCTAACCCCCCCCCCCCCGGGCGACCGTAGCCTGGCCGGAGGTACCCAATTTCCCGTAGGTGTCGGGAACGCACTGCCCCCTCGACTCCAAACCAATCGGAAGAACTCCCCGACGGGAGGGGCTAGGCAGTTCGGCCCGAGGTTCCTCTAGTAACTTTAGAGGTATCACGAGTGCTAAGCGTCCGCAGCGCCTGCACTGGTGCAGCTGAAGGGGACCGATCCCCTCCCCTAGGGGATCCCTTAAGGAACAACCTACTAACAACCCATCACATGCATCAATTGACAACAACATTGGTATACAAAATGGTGGATCTCCACAGTGTGGCCAATTGGATTTAAATCTTCAGCCAGCTAGAATTTTCGTTATACAGCTATGTCAAAAAAAATGCTAAGAATTAGGTAGATAGTTTTTGTTTCTACCACAAGTTACGGCAGTTTTTAGCTCATACAGTATTTGTAATGGTGGATGCACTTTTTTTAATTGTGTTAAAACTACCACAACGAGCTCAAAACACTGTATGAAGGTGTAGAAAGCGTATAAAAATTCGAGCTGGGTCTTAGGGCAGCGGTATTTAATTCGTATAGGAACTTTCCCTAACAACGTAGCGTTGGCCAAATGGTATCATACAGGTTGCCCTTTCATCTAGGGTTTAAATCCTTCGTGACTATCTAAAACATTTATTACACTTTATTTTACCTCTTGGGGACTATAACTGGATATTATAATACAAATAACACATTATAACATTATATGTGTTTACAAAATACAATATGGCAATGGAACATAGTTATAAATGAATAGTTCGTACTAGATATATTACTATGGTTGGTATTGTGCTTGATCCATTCAACCAAGTTTCTAACCTTTCACAAATGCAAAATGAAACATAAGAGATAAGCATGAAACAAAAACTATTAGATTTAATGACGTCGACATACTCCTAAAAGTGAAAGCCAACTCCTTAACATGGTCTACAACTTTAGATACGTTTAAGATAATAAGGGCTCACAAGATTAAACATGATCGCTTATTGAAGATAAAGATAGACCGTAGTTCCCCCTTGACGGACAAGGGTCTCTCCAGTATGATGGCAGAGTGAGCTTGGCGCAACTTATATGTTAAGCTAATCTCTGTAGATCCCTAATTATCGGATTGTCATTCTTGTGTCTTTGGCTCAAAAGAGAATCAGTAGCAACAGTAAATATGTGAGTAACTAAAATGCAGACAATAAAGATTTGGAGAAAGATTACGAAACGCGAAACAATGTAACGTCGTTTCGAACCTAGCCCTTGCATCAATGGCGGTAGGCCAGCACCTAACTAACGCATTCACCCAGCTGTCATGTATTCTATATCGCTCTTTGGACAAGCACAATTCATCACCTTTCTAGTATTATACACATGAAAACCCGTCGTTTATTTAAACTTTTCACAACCACTTGGTCCTCATGCAGGGCTGTAAGTATTAATGCCGGTCAGAGCTGTAAAAATAGCCTTTGAGCTAAAACGGTCTATGTTTTCACATTAGACTAACACTGCGGGTTGCATAGATAAGAATAAATAGGGGCAGTTGACTCACCTGGTACATGTTCTATAATGAAATAATTAATAATGGTGCATTATTAAATCTCCTATAAAAGCATACCTAACTTAAGAAACCATTATCCACGAATGTGGCACAAGAAAGTATATATAGTAAGAGGGGTGAATCGGACATATGTTTTGAAAATCTGTCACAAAGCCCTATTTCGGCGATTTCTGCTGATCCTTGAGATTCCAGTAGGCGAGAGTATCCGTCCCCTACAGCTGCTGTGGTGCGGGCGCAGCGGACCATTAGCACCCGTGGTACCTCTGACCTTACTAGAGGAACCTCGGGCCGAACATCTGAGCCTCTCCTTCGGGAGTTGTTCGGATTGGGATGGTCTCGAGGGGGCAGTGGTTCGCGATACCCGTGGGTGATCGAGTACGTCTCCGGACGGGGTTGAGGGAAGCCATTAATTCTCCCGGGTACTAGCCTGCAAAGCTAGTAGAAGGTGTGCTAGATTGTCAGGTGGCCTCACCTAGGTCATATCGGTAGCCTTCACCTTTGGTGTTGGGGAGCGTAAGTGGCGTATCCACTTCCATCCCGTCTTGTGTCCTTGGACCAGATGGGGGGGGGCTTGTTTGTTACCCAGGTCTTCTCTTATGGAAAGCCCCACGGAGGACGCCGAGCGCCCTTTGGGGTAGCTCGGATAACTCCCTGGTTGAAAGAGGCCCGGGTCTTGTTCCTATGGGTTCAAGACTAATGGGAGTAGAACCTCTGGACTCAACTCAACTGTTTCTTGATATTCCCGTAGGGGAGGGGATTCATCCCCTTCAGCTGTCGTGGTGCGGTCGCTGCCGACCTCTAGCGCTCGTGGTACTTCTGACGCTACTAGAGGAACCTCGGGCCGAATATTCGAGCCCCTCACTGATAGGGACTGGTTTGGTTTGGGTTGGACTCGAGGGGGCAGTGGTTCCTGATACCCGTGGGAGTTCGGGTACGTCTCCGGACGGGGTTGAGGGAAGCCACCAATATTCCCGCGTACTAGCCAGCATAGCTAGTAAAAGTTGTGCTAGATCGCCAGGTGGCCCCATCTAGGCCATATCGGTAGCCTTCCCCTTTGGGGATGGCGCGCGTAAGTGACGTATCCACTTGCATCCCGTCAGGAGTCCACAGGATCACATGGGGAGGGGCTTGTTAGTCTGTAGGTCTTGCCCCAGGAAAGAGCCTCGGAAGCGCCGGGCGCCATTTTAGGACAGCTCGGTAACTCCCTGGTAGAAGGAGGGCCGGCTCCTTGGTCCTACGGGTCCAGGACTCATGGGAGTAGATCCTCTGTCATGAATTGAATTGTTCCTTGAGATATTCATAAATATTTGACGTCTTCTATTTATCAGTTGTACGTCTTGAATTGCACCATCAAAAGACTAATAACCTGTCTTGTCATTTTCTTCTGGCCCGCCTCGGTAGCATAGACGGTAGCATGTTTGCCTCACGTTCAAGAGGTCCCGAGTTCGAATCTCGGTCAGGAAAGTTGCCTGGATAAGTTTTTCCGGTGTTTTCATTTATACTGTTAGACGAAAGTTGGGTAGGATTAGGATTTCATTACAGAAGGTAGTCGGTAGGTAGGCCACCATGCTTGGCCCATTGTGCCACTGCCCCCAAGTGTGGCACCCACGGGAGCAAGGATGAGGTGAAGGAGACATAGGACCGCCGAGCCAAGGAACCACGACAGTACAGAGCGCAGAGTCCCTACAGTTTACTTAGATAGAGACTTCCCCCGACAAGACAGGACAACGGACACGCTCCCCTACAGCGGGACGGCAACGAACCCAGGTCCCTAGCTTATGGTCCGGAAATGGTCCCAGCAGAGGAGCGAAGACCGACAATCCACCCACCGGAGGAGGAAGTAGATTTCCTCAGAGCATATCATCCCGTCATGCACCGCCGAGACACCCGCCGACACTTCTACCCTGAAAGAGACCACCAGATGAGAGATGATGTGATTTTTTGTTGTTGTAATTTACGTCCTCCAAAGTTTAGTCATATCGGACGATGAATGGAATGGTTGAAATAATGCTCAGTTGAGCTCAGGGTCCATAGAGCTTAGAGTTAACCAACATTTGTCTTTCAGGATAAGGGAAAATCTTGGAAAAATCCTCATCCAAGCAACTCACCCTGACCAAGATTCGAACTTGGTACCTCTTGAACGTGAGCAGTCGTTCTAGCACCACGCTACCAGGGCAGGCATGGTGTGAAATGATCACGGAGATGAAATGGAGGGATAGGAAATTCAGCTGGCGACCCGAGAAAAGCCCCGACAAAATCTATGGATCAGGTATGTCGGCCAGGGGAGTCGATCCCGGACCTCCCGAATGCGGGGTACAGACGAAAGCACCCGAGCCATCCCGCTCGGTAAGTGTATGGTAACTCTAAGCTCAAGAGCTCCCGAGTTCAAATCTCCGGGTTGAGCTACCTGGATAAGACCTTTTACCGGGGTTTTTCCTGATCTATCGTAAAAGACAAATGTCGGGTAGCTCTAAGCTCCATAGACCCTTGAGACATTTGAGCATCATTTCACCCATTTCATTAGTCGCCCGATATTACCTAACGTTGGAGGACGTAAATAAAAAAAAAGTAAAAAGAGTTTCCTCTGGTCTTAATATTTCTCTCCGACGTACTTAGATAATACTCTTTTCTGTTAGGTTTTTATATTCATATATTTATTTCTTTAACTGTTTTTTCGCAGATCCTATATTCGTCTAACGCCTTAGGGGATACCATCTAGGCATATTTTCTAATTGTGCAAAATCTTCTGGTTCACTTAAGATTAAACATTAGCATTTTCTTTGAAATTGCCTTCGAATTTCATCTACTTGTTCACTATATTTATCGCAATGAAATCCAAACATTACTCACATAGATCTGAATTATTCTTTCCTGTTATTTTTTATTATTATTTTAAAAGATACATGTCGCAAATTCGGGACCTGTTTAACCACCTTTGCTTAGTTGCTTTGGTACTGTTGCAAGAGGGTATTGGGAAACAGAAAAACTTTTTATACAGTTTTTAAGTGCTAACTTGTAGAACAAAGTGTTTGATTTTTGACGTTTAGTATTACAGACTGGCATGTGGAATATACTATTCTCTTTCTACTTTTCATGTTTCTACTTCAATCAAATGCAGAATAATGCACCTCTGAGCAGTGTTGGTGACACGGAATATGTACTCTGGTTAATCCCCTGTTACATATGCGAATGCATCTTCAGTGTGATACTTTGTTGATTCAGCTATGCAAATCTGCAATATCGCCATAAGAATGCAATGCAGCGCACAATTCACAAAACCCTACACAAACAAATCTGTTGGGAAAATGTAGGTAGGTCCAGCTTGTTGAAAAATAAGTCCTGGAAATACTTGCAGATTAGATTAGATTGATTTGCGTTCAGTAGGTTCACTTGTAGCCAAAAAAAGGCTGTGAACATTGAACATGTCCAGAGGTATCAAGTTTAAAAGCATATATATGTACAAAAGATAACATAAGACACATATTATAGTATACAGACAATATGAACAACATTATGGAAAACAAAGCAGGAATAATTATGTACGATACAAAATCAAACACCTTTTAATTCAGCTTTCACTTGTCTTATGCCAGTACGTCTCAACCTTTTTGCAATGGATACCATTCTTGTTACTTATTAAATACATATACATTAAAATAAACTTCCAACATGCATTAAAGATTTATTGGTAATGATTTGTCATTGAAACAGTTACATACTACTTACAGAGCTACAGAAGCATTATCAGGATAATTTGTCAGTCAGATAATCTTGTACAGAATAAAACGATTTTCAGCAGAGGTACTCTCTAATAGCATTTTTATAAGCACCGAAATTATCAATTTTTTTCTTTTAAGAACATTAGGAAGTGCGCCAAATACTATGATAGTCTCATAATACACACCCTTCCTGAAGCAAGAAAGATTAGCACTGGGATAATGGATATTATGCCTTTGTCTAGTGTTTATTCTGTGAATTACATTATTTGTTGCAATTAAGGCACGACTGCATACAAAGAATTTTAGGATCGAGAATATATACATGCAAGGAAGCGTTAATAACTTCAATCTTCTAAAAAGATCTGTACAAGAACATCTGTTGGGGGAGTTCGTAATTATTCTTATAACCTTTTGCACAAGAAATATTTTTTACTTTCTACTGAGTTGCCCTAAAATAATATTCCGTATTCCATAGTAGAGTTAAAGTACGCATAATATACTAATTTAAGTGTGTCAATAGAACTCACATTAACCAGCTCTCTGACAGCATAACAGGCAGAGCTGAGTTTAGGTAAGATATAATTTATGTGAGCCTTCCAATCTAAACATCTGTTCACTTGAAGACCCAGAAATTTTATGCTGTAACTTCTTCTAATAACATATCATTAATCCCGATTTCTATTTGAGTTTGTAACGTAAGACTGGTTATAAATTTGACCACTTTTGTTTTGTCTAGATTCAAACATAATTTGTTTGCTTTAAACCAGCGTGACATGCAGCTCAAAACATAACCCGTTTTAATTATACACTCGTTTAAATTTGTACTGGTCACCAGGACACTAGTGTCATCGGCGAACAGAACTGTACTTGTAATATCCTTTATATAAAGTGAGAGGTCATTTATATAGATCAGAAATAATAAAGGCCCTAACACGGAACCTTGGGGTACTCCATGAGTTACTACTTTCCAGTTCGAAGCATGCACCATTTCCCACTGTAAACTCTGGAAGCAATAATGGTGCAATAACATATTGTTAATTGGGTGGTACCACTATTTACGTTACGATTGTCATGCTGGTCCACAATCACTGCATGCAGGTTTTCGCTCCCGCGCATCCTGCTTGTTCACCTTGCCACAGACATGAAATGTCACTAAAGGCTTTAATTGACAGATACCTGTCATCATTGCCAGCACGTAACAGCATTGTCTCTGTCTGGGACGATCCTCTGGGCTTAGGGCTCTAGCGATTTAGGGCAGTTGCGACTTGAAGGAATAAATATTTGTGCACAGTGCTGTAAACGGGGGAACTTGGCATTTCTAATTATTTAGAATTCATTTGTAGTCTTTCACCGGTCGATGTCATTGCATGTAATGTGAAGGCTACTTGCTTTAGCACATTGTGATTCAATACTGCCTGTTTGCCGGAAGTTGTGTGTTAGAGCGACTTGGACGGAAACCAGGAGATCCGTGGTTCAAATCCCGGCCGCAGCATTGAACATTACAGTTGGCTCTAATTAATTAAAGCATCCATATACAGGAGTAATGTATTTAAAAGGATTAATTCTGAATGGATTAACTCCTCAATATAAATTTAAATAAAATATATGTCATCATCATCATCGTCATCATCATCAACCTTCAAGATAGGCCAGATAGGCCTGTTTCGGCTCAGAAGGGATCTTCTCAGGGTCTCCGTGGTCTTCCAACATCTCTAGCACCAACTGGTTTATATTGCAAGGCCTGTTTGTTGAGTCTTTCTTCTGGCATTCGAGAGAGATGATCTTGCCATTTCAGTTTGCACTCCCTGAGTTTGTAATTTAAAGTAAATATTTTTAGTTTTTCTCTAATTATTTCACTTTTAATGTGATCTTTAAGATTACAGCCAGCTACGTATCTCAAAAATTTCACTTCAGCCGTTTCAATTATTCTTTTGTCAGTTCTGTTCAAGGTCCAGGTCTCAGCTCCATAAGATATAACAGGCACTGCCATAGTTTTATAAAACTTTAATATGGTAGCTCTTTTTGTTTTGTTTTTTAATGTTCGTTTTATATAGTGCCAAATATGTTTTGAAATTTACAGATCTTTAGTTTTAAATCTCTGTCACCTTCATAGGATATATCACATCCTAAACAATTAAAATATTTAACTTTTTCTACTGTTTTGTTTTTGAGGAGTATTTTGGACCGTGTTGGGTATTTACCAATAAAAGTCATCACTTTCGTTTTCTCTGCTGAAATGATAAAATTATACTTTGATATTGTTTTGTCGAGTTGGTACAAAGCTATTTGTCATCTGCCTTCAGTATCTGCTAGAATGGATTTAAGATTGTACGACCTAACCTAAAATCTACTTTAAACTGGGCTTACCATTCGGCAACTGTTGCGTCTAAATAAATATTAAAATGTGTAGGCGACATTGGGCAGCCCTGGCTTACACTGAGGTTGATATTTTCTATCTTAAAGCCATTATTTAAGCTAGTACAGGCCCCATTGTACATTTCCTTTATCATTAAAATTAAATGTTGAGGGTATCTGTTTTCAGTCATTATATCCCATAGCTTATGTCGTATAACTTTGTCAAATGCTTTTACGTAATCAACAAATAATATATGGGTCTCTAAATTAAATTCTCTTCTCTTTTGTATTATTTGTTTTATTGTTAAGCTGCAATCAGCACAGGATCTGCCTTGCCTGAATCCGTTTTGTTCATTATTCAGTTATTATATTTAATATTTTTGCTAAAATTTTTGCTAATATTTATAGCTTGTATTTAAGAGACTGATTCCTCTATAATTTTTGCATTAATTTCTGTCTCCGGTTTTAAATATTGGCTTTATTACAACCATTTTCCATTCTTCTGATATTTGTAGGCCGGACCAACAAACATCTAAAAAATTTAGTAGTCGTATTTTAAAATTTTTTGATGAATACTGTGACTTTGTGGGTTCGTTAAATAAAACTTCCAGGTTACAAACCCAAAAATTTGCTCTTTATTTCTGTAGAAATACGCTTCGTACACATGCACAATACAGCATACAAGGTCAACAAACACAGCTGCTTACCCGCACGCGTTCAGTTACCGACTGACTGTCTTTGGCTGGTGGGCTGGATTACTAACACACCAGAAATTTCTCAATCAATCAACATCCGGCAAGAACAAAGGAAAACTCTCGAGAAATCCGTCTCCTCCCACCCACCGTTTCGGCAAGCTTTTATCTCCGCAGTGCACTGCCGTCTCTTTGATCTCGTTGCCCGCGCCGCCTCCAATCAACAATGGCCTGGCGACAATACGTTATCAGTTCCACATTAATAACTGCAAAAGTTTTCTGCAATAATTTCTAGTAGATTAAAGAGAAACTGTCTTCTTCTTCTTCTGCTTCTTCTTCTTCTTCTTCTTCTTCTTCTTCTTCTTCTTCTTCTTCTTCTTCTTCTTCTTCTTCTTCTTCTTCTTCTTCTTCTTCTTCTTCTTCTTCTTCTTCTTCTTCTTCTTCTTCTTCTTCTTCTTCTTCTTCTTCTTCTTCTTCTTCTTCTTCTTCTTCTTCTTCTTCTTCTTCTTCTTCTTCTTCTTCTTCTTCTTCTTCTTCTTCTTCTTCTTCTTCTTCTTCTTCTTCTTCTTCTTCTTCTTCTTCTTCTTCTCCTTCTTCACTTCACGACATGGGCAGAGTGCCTGTTCCGTCTCACAATAATTGCTCCTTCCATCTCTTTTTGGGTCTACCAACATCTCTCTTTCCTTGTGGCTGATATTGGAATGCAATCTTAGGCAGTCTTGTTTCGGACATTCTTTGTATATGCTGCATCCATTCCTTTTGATATTTTTCAATTTTGCTACTTATCGAGTCTACGTTGAGTTCCTTTCTTATGTCTTCATTCCTTATTCTCTCAAACCTTGTGCATCCCTTTGTTTTCCTTTAAAAAGTTCATCTCTGCACTTTGAATTTGGCTTTTCATTTTCTTCGTGAGTACCCATGCCTCACTTCCATAAAGTAGTGCAGGGACTGCCATTGTTTTGTACAACTTTAATCTTGTATCTCTTCTTGTTTAATTTCTCAACGTTCTATGCACTGTTCCACAAATCATTTGGAATGTTGAAAGCTTTATGCTCACATCTCTGTCTGTTTTCATCATATTATTAAGATTACATCCTAAATAGCTGAATCCTTTTGGTCATTTTAGTGGTTTGTTGTCTAAAATTATTTTTGACCTTATATGTTGTTTTCCCCAAAAGGCCATTATCTTAAATTTTTCCGTCGATATTTTAAGATCATACTGTTGGCATACTTGGTTCAAGCCGTGTAGTGCATATTGTAATTTATCCTCCGTTTCTTGTATTAAAACCACGTCATCTGCATATAGTAAAATATTTAAAACTTTGTCTTTATTTATTTTTATTCCTGATTTAATAATACTTTTCCAATTTTCGATGATGTCATTTACATATATATTAAAAAGAGTAGGTGATAAACTGCACCCTTGTCTTACGCCTCTATTAATGAAAATTAGTCCGGTTTTATGAACTCCTGTGTTTATTATTATTTTGGAGTTGCTATACATATTTTTGATTACTTTAATTTTTGTGGATATCCACTATTTTCCATAATATTCCATAGCTTTTTCCTATTAACAATGTCAAATGCCTTCTTGAAGTCTAGGAATGCCAGATGTGTTTGTAAATTATACTCTTGTCTTTTCTCAATTATTTGCTGCAAAACAAACATATTATCTGTTGTCGATCGTCCTGTTCTAAAGCCGCTTTGTTCTTCCTCTATTAATGCCGCGGCTATTCTTTTCAATCTTTTACTTATAATCCTTGCATACACTTTATAGGTTGTGTTGAGAAGACTTATACCTCGGTAATTTTGGCATTCTCTCCTGTATTGAATATAAATAATTTATAATTGCAAGGGTAGGGCCTTCAGAAGTGTAAAGCGCCCTAAACTCGTATTACTACTACCACCTTCTATTACTATTACTACGAGCATTATCGGGTGCATTACTGGCATTTAGACCATTTTGATGATTTAATTTTTCGAGATTTCCCATGTAGATAGGCAAATACTGGGCCCTTCTATCACGAATCTCCTTAATATAATTCTCTGGTGCGTCATTTCCATTTACCAATGCCACTGTAGGACAGTAATTCATGTGTTGCCGCAGGCCGATGGAAAGTATTCGCTCCCGAAGGATTACTCTTTCACGTTTGATACGATTGCTGAGTCCCTTTCTCTATTACCACAAAAACCCCATGTCGTGCGGGTCTTAGACAGAGTTAGCCGATGTAATTATTGGCATCGCGCTGATATCGTTTGACACCCCATCTTTGCTGACGCACATTGTCGTCCGGAGAGCTCCCTCTTCCCTCTATTATGTGTTTCAAATGTGAAGAGTTCTCGCCTGTAGCGAATCAGATGCGTTAGAGCCTACACCGTTGCCACTTCGTTATCCGCTCTCTTTTTTATATTTCCCTCTCTCTGGTACACTTGCGAATGTTCATAGCGCTAGACGTAAGGGAACGCAAACTGAACTTTCCTAAGTTTTATAATAATGCAGCTGTTGAAATCAGAACTGCAACATTAATTTTCGTATATTATGCAAATATATTAAATATCTAGTTTAAAATTAATTATACTTTGTGATTTACTTATGTTTCTAATCCAACGAAAATACCTTCGGTGCATACGTATTGCTGTGAATGTTACGTTAAGGGATAATTCGTCATTGTCATTGTCTCCAACGTCTGAGTACTGCAAATTTATATGATGGGTTTCAAAATCTCGCTACGTACTATTTCTTTTCAAAAGTCGTCTTCTTGTAGTTCCTCTGATGTCTCTCGCAGTTTCCCCAGTCTTTAGTTCCTTGTCAATTTCTTTGTGAATAAGTCGTTCACGTCAGTCATTTTAAAAGTATTATTTCTGTTTGCAACATAATTTGAACCCAATTAACTCTATGGGATTGTTCCAGCAGTAGTAAGGGGACAAGGTGGATCGTGTCTCATTCATCCAGCTGATACACTTTTTCATGGAAGAGTAACTGAATAATGCTGCTTTGAACTAGTAAATAGAGATTAGGAACCATTCATAAACAAAGATATAATGTGACCAGACACGTTCTGCTAGAACAACAGGAAGTCTATTGTTTCCTCTCACCGAATTTAATAAATAACTTGGCTTATTCAAAGTACATATTTCTTTTAGCACGTCATGTCAAATGTTTACGTTTCAGTTCTGAGTAATTTCAAGTATACGTTCACGCATACATGTCAACCAATAATGATACTCATTACAATGCTTACGTTGCAATCTATTGTTATAATATAACGGTATCTACTTTATTTAGTAGTATTAGGAAAGCTGTTTGAGATAAACATATGAGGGGCTTATGGTTATGTTAAATACATTACTCTCTCCTTCCTCATGGATCAATTTTTGAAAAATTTGAATTTTTGTCTTAGCGCGAATAGTATTTATTAGAGATTGATTATTTTGACGCCCGTCACACACCACTTAGGGGAAATGCATACAACACCGCAGTACTCCGATTGGTTACTCACCTAATCCTTGTTTCACATAAACTTGCCCCGTATCTCTTAACAGTCACGTGACTTGTCACATCTCATTGGTTGCTATTGTAGTATAGACTGTTGTGCGGTAAAAATTAGTTCGATATTTAACATGGTGATATATGTTTATATGTTGGAAGAGAATTGTCAAACTAATATTTTCGTAACTGTTTGAATTAAATATATTAGGCAACAGAGTTGATTCATCTGAAATGCATGTTAATTCTTAAACGAAATAAAGAGGAGGTTCCTTTGCTCTCCTTTCATATGACACGATATCACGTGCTATAGCGGTAGTAGTGACATATTTGTTTATATGACTTATCACTGACGTTGTTTTGAACTGGATTAGTCATATATCGTCATTCGAAGGTTGGTTGTGCCGAGGGCGAGAGCTGCATTATTTTATTGATCGTTTATTGCGCGTGTATGTATTATATGTATAATGGCAGAGTCTACCGCCAGTTTTTCGCTGAAGCATCGCAAGGGAAAACATTTACAAACCGGCGAAAAATTAATTGTGGTGCATGTGTTTAATGCACTCTCAGAGAAGAATCCGTCTTTGTCAGTGAGATAAGTCGAACAGTTGTGCTCTGAACTGACAGGTATGCTAGATCGCGACGTGAAATTGAGACAACAGGAAAACTTACCACACCAGGGGAGATATTGCTGTATGGCGAAGACATTATTTAAGTACAATCAGATTGTACCGGGATGCAAATCGCAAAATAGACTGCGTTGACGAGATTTGGGTGAATGAAGAACACACGACAAGTATGGCATGGCACAACTTTTAAGACCGAAAGATAAGTTTTTTTGCAAGGTATGTGTGCTGGTTTAAAAAGTCTCAGTGGAAAAGGCCGAAGGCCTTTCATTATAAACTTGTTTCAGTTTCATTGCTCATTCATTCAGTTTCAACTTGCTCAGTTTCATTATAAGCTTGTTTTTTTTGCCCGCCTTCTTATTTTTATTTGTATGATTTTATCTATCTTCCTGGCATTTATTATGACGTTTACTGGAGTTTTAAATGTGACGGGAAGGCACCGCCTATGGTCTCTGGTGCGAAAGCATTAGCCAATTAGGATGAGGGGGACGTAAGTTGCACGCGGACTGGTACCTGTCAGCGGGGCAAGGTTACATGAAACAGAGATTAGTAGCGCTCAGGGACAAGCACCTTCCGATTTGAAACACAAATAATTCAACACTTCCTCTCAGGGTCACCTTGGAAACAGACAGTGTCTACTGTGCCCTACTTGTGCTGCTGTACTACGGCTTCTATTATTAACTGCTACTACCATTCTCCCATGTTCTTTAGGTTAATTTTAAGCATATAGTCATTATATTCATCTTTGGTGGGTCACTATCGTATCTGCATTTGAATCTCTTTTAATTATATTTTACATACATTGCTGCTCGCATCCTGTGTTTATGTAATCTGATGAATAATCAGTTTTTAGTTAATTCTACACGCTGATTTATAAAGAAATATAAATGACACATTGAACCAGTTTCCATTTAATTTTATTCGTTTACTGTCACATCACAATGTTTGTTCTCCTGCGAAGCTTGGTTTTCGAAAATGTTTATTTTTCCAGGACCGAGAATTTTGATTAGGTGTGTTTATGTACGCGCTATCTTTGTTTTGTCAGTGGAGCTGCCAATCTCCATTATTCTACCATCGCAACACAACACACGCGTGATGTAAAGTATTCCCCTCCGAGCGGAATTGGAGAATCTTCTGTATTGTGGCAACCAGTTCGCTATAAATAATACGAATTCCTCGAGCATTCCAAACCCCTCCAACACCACCCTCGCGATTCTCTCTCTTTCTCACGTTTAAAGGTACCCCAGTAATGCTGCATGGCGAGAAGTGAATGGTAGGTACGTCAATATATTCAGACGACTCATTGGAACATTGATCATTTACAAAGGAATCTTTAAGTGCAATCTTTTGTAGAGTTTTCTTGCTCGGTTATACTTTGACGAATATAGAAGAAAAATGTAGTTATTTTGCGTCAGTTAAAATAACCTTATTACAACTTTATATATTTTTATTGCAACTTAATACAATTATTCGACACAACTAAGCCATGTCATTTGTAATACATAGTCTCTCTTAAAAGTAAACGATTAGAAATGTCAAAAAGTGTCATTCATTTTCTCCCCCCCCACACACACACTAAACATAATTACTCAAAATCATCGAAGTTGTCATCAAAATTGCATAACAAGAATTTAGCCAATTTAGATTTAAACTTAGCAGCAGAAACCGTATTTTTAGGCTTTCCGGGAGCTTATTAAGTAGTTTTGGACCAAAGTATTGGGGCTTATGTTCAAAAAGTTTTAGCCTGTGACCTTTAACTTTATAGCTATTCTTTCCCCTTGCTTCATATGTGAGGACATCGAAATTTATATAGGTTATATTCCTGTTATGTACAAAAAGCATTGTTCGCAGAATAAATATGCAGGCAAGAGTAATGCCCGATTTCACCAGCAAATGTTAAGACTTAACACGAGTTTAGCAATAGTTAAGACAAATATAGCATTTCACCAACAAGTGTTACCGTAACACTCGTGTTAAATCTCATGTTAAACTAATAAGCCGAATTTCTAATGATAAGTCCTTAACAATTGTAAATAGTCAAGATGGCGGGCATGAACTCAGCTGTTGATGTGGATTTGCTATATTTAAGACCGTCTAAATGGCATTCATAACAGAGTACGGCCTATGAGGAGAAATGATTTTGAGGAAATATCCGAAGAAAAATTTTTTACGGAGGTATAGACTGTCGAAACATGTTGCTATGAAGGTTACTGCGGAAGTACAAGAGAGGTTAGAACATACATCCTAATAAATATGGCGATCTCGCCTTTGCTTCAAGTATTAATAACCTTGCGATTTTATAATTCACTGAATTATGTGGATAATACACTGTCCACCTGCCGTCTTGAAACGTTCAAGTCACTTGTCCTTCTTCGCACCTCGTTTTAAATTTACGTAATAATGAGTTAGAGTGTACATCGAAAGGAGTATGCCGATCTCGCCTTTGCTTAAAGTATTAATAAATTTGCGATTTTATAATTCATTGACTTATGTGGATAATACATTGTTCACCTCCCGTCTTGAAACGTTTAAGCCACTTGTTCTTCGCACCTCGTTTTATATTTACGTAATACTGGCAAGTTGTTTGGTGCTTGTAGTAGTGACACATGCATTTGAATTAAATTCGTTTCCAATATTTTCCCCGCTACATCTTTCTCTTTTACATTCACTGCATCCGTCCTCTTATTTTCCACGATATCCTTACACTTCGTCACCATTTCAAATAACAATTTTTCTCCGTCGATGAGAAATTTGTCTCATGGCTTTATTTATGATTTTGTTCATCCGCCATTTGCGCAGACGAAAATGAAAACAAAAACGCATCGGAGTTCGTTCAGAAAATCATTCATAGCCTTTTATAGCTGTGATATTTACAAGTTTCTTGGCGTTAACACAGGTTTGTTAACATTTTAAGAAAACAGGTTGGTGAAATGCAAGAAATTTAACATTAGTTTTAGCGCTGTGACAATTGTTACGTTACATTTGTTAACGTCGATTTTAACATCTGTTAGTGAAATCGGGCATAAGTATGTTTAATTTTTTAAAGTACGGCCAGCATGAACTCGTACGTGTTATTTTTGCCAGGTATCTGATAGCTCTTTTCTGTAGGAGAAAATTTCTGTTAAAGTTTCATTTGGAAGTGTGTCCCCACAGCTCGATGCCATAAGAAATGTATGAATATATTAATACAAAACATACTAACTTACTAGTATCTACTGAGAGAAAATTGGGTAAATATCGCAACACAAAACGTCCTGAGCTTAATTTACTTTCCAGTTTTTCAATGTGGTGTTTCAAGTTAACTTGTCATCAAGGATTTAACCTAAATAATTTACACTTTTTACACACTGGACTAGACTATATTAAGCTGAGGTTCGAAAGGACATCTCTTAAAATCAAATAGAATTAATTCGCTTTTTGTGTATTAGTACACAGCCTGATATCATTAAAATACAGTACCACGATATTGGAGCTCAAATTTCATCGATTTCTAGATTTTGTTACTTGCTGTTCCTGAAACCCAGTGTGGCATTTTCTGCATACAAACTTAGAGCTACATTACACTTTACCACAATTTTTATGTCTTTAATATACATAACAATCAATAAAGGTCTCAAAATATACCACCGGGGCATGCCAGACTGTAGCTCTACAGGTTTCGAAATAAAGTCACCTTGACATTTCAATTGTACATATTGTGTTCTGTTAGTCATGTAGGATAGTATCAGGTTACTACTTAGACCCCTTAAGTCCAATACGTTCAGGTTTATTTAATAGAATTTTCGTATCGACACAATCCAAAGCTTTTAATAGATCTAATAATACCCAGGTGCAAAATTACCTGCATCAAAGCAAAATACAGACACCTGTTTAAAGGTAAATTACATAGATTTGCTTGTCTTATATTGTCTTATTCAGTTAATATTAATGGAGACAAACATTTAAGAAATGTCATAACTACAAATGTATCACTGATTATATAGCATAAATATCCACAAAGACAAAAGCCTATCAATATTCGCATTACTGAACAAAAGATTGTTTTCAGTAAATTAAATGCTAAGTTAGGAGATAGCCTGAGTATAGAAACTTATTGGGTCAAAGAAACGTAAGTACTGAACTTGATGATCAAGCTGTATAGATCTGTGCTTCTTAAGCTGGTGGATTTCTATTTTTATGGCCGGTTTCCAAGAGGAGCTGAACTGAAGTTCAGCTCACGATTAAGCGTGCTCCTCTCGGAGGAAATAGCCAAAACCTCTTTAACTCTCCACTCCCAGTAACTGTTGCATTTTACCAAGATGTTCGATCACTAGTGCTAGGTAAGGGATACCCGTAATAGAGCAAGCGTCAGATAACCCCACCGGAAACCTATCCGACAGAATCAGCAAAAGTCTCGCTAAATACAACCTCAGGACCATCTACAAGCCACCTCCGAAGATTAAACATCTGTTAAGACCAGTGAAGGCAAACTGGACCTCCAAGTTCCGAGAGTGTATCGCATTCCCTATGAATGTGGGACACCGTATATAGGAGAAACCGGAATAACCATCGCTACCAGAATAAACGAACATAAACGAGCATTCGTTTAATGCAATCTGCGAAGTCTGGACTGAGAGAGTATTGCTTTGATAACGACCATAGAGCCAAGTTATGGGGGAAAACCGTCTTGGCAAAATGCAACAGTTACTGGGAGCGGAGAATGCACCAGCATTCATCTTGGATGAATGCACCAGCGCCCCTCGATGCTTCTACTGCGGAGACTCCAAACACACGTGGCAATGCGACCACAAAAGAAACACCCAATAACGAACCTTACTCACTACCTGCAATGAGACGGGACATTACACCGGCCAAGTCAAGTACAAAAACTACCGGCGACGACCACCAACACAAATCAGTGAAGTCACAGAGACCAAGAGCTTTCCGCATGACAGCCCTCCAACGCCCAGCAAGAAACTACACGACGACTGGCCTCAACTGCACACCAGCCACATACCGGAAGAAAAGAAGAAGCTAACAGCGGAGGAAACTACACAAAAACTAAAAGAGATCACCACCAACTCAGAAGCAAACATAAAAGAAATCCAACAGCAAGTCGGGTAGATATAGGTCAACATCTTAGACTACGTGGAAAGCGTCATCGATAACCTCACCGAAAGACTACTGAAAATAGTCACAATAGTGATATATGAAGTAACTACCCCAGGACTACGGCAGAAGATGCTCAACCACCTGTCCGACACCTCACAAAGAACAATAATTAGAAGCCTCAGCACTTACAGACTAACTGGCCAGCTAGCTGACGTTGTCAGCAGAACTAAAACATCAAAGGGCTAAAAAACCACAAAGCCAAATCACAGAATACTAAATACACCAATTATGGGCAGTGTTAAAATCGCAGTGCATCAGAACCTTAAAATCCTGCTTCTGAAATATAACATCGGGATCGGGACCAAGAAAGATGAACTAAGAGAACTAGTCCAGCAGAAGAAACCAGATATAATAGCACTGACGAAACGAAACTTAAACCTTTTAAGACATTTGAACTACAGCCTTACACGTGTTTCCGAAGAGACAGACAAGACACTCCAGGAGGAGGCGTGGACATCCTCGTGAGACCCGAACTAAATCCCGAGCTCATACTGCTCCCACCACCTACGCAGAAGAAGAAGCAATCATCATCAGGATCTGAATCAAGAAGAAAATATACCATGTGGCAACTATATACACAAACGACGAACTACAGTGCGACCTTATAAAATACCTGCAAAGGATGTTCTGTAACTTAATGATCGCTGGAGATCTAAACGCAAACCATGTTGACTTACTCGACGAAATATCAAATAGCAATGGAAGATTACTGAAGACCCTCCTGCTAGGAACAACACTAAAAGTGCTGTATCTCCCAGGACCCACCCGTATAGGATGGAGGGACAACGAACAACCAACGTCGCCAGACAAATTTTGGTCTCCCCAGAACTACACAGCAAAATTTTCAACACATACATCGAATCAGTAACCACGTCCGACCAACTACCAATCATCACGACTATTTCAACAGTAGCATGGCATATAGAGACAACGAAGGCAATCAACGTCTTCGACTACACAAATGCAAACTGGACAGAATTTACCATACACTTCAGACAACACATGAGGCCATATGAACTACAACAGCTGACGAACATGAATCAACTGGACGACCCAACGACCGAAATAACTACAGAAATCACGCAAGCCCGGAACGCCACCATCCCCCAAAAGACCAAAAACTTCAGTAGCCACAGCAAACCACTGCCAAATGACATCATCAAACTGATTAAGAGGAAACGCTACGCCCACAGACAATACATGAAGAGCCACCATGACAACGGCAAACGCATATTAAACCATCTGCGCAACCAAATACGACAAGAAATAAACGCACACAACACCATGTGGAGAAACAGCATCCAGAATATCAGCAAAGCCAGAACTGCAGAACCAAGAAAATTCTGGCAATTCATAAAAACAGCAAGAAAGAAGAAACAGTTCACATACCACATCCGGGTAAATAACCAAAACATCACTTCAACAGAGGAGAAACTAAGAGTTTTCCACGCTCACTACTCCAAAGTCTGCAAAACTCCAGACGCTCCCAACTTCATCAAGTCACACTACAACACCGTCAATAAGCACATCAAAAACAACGTCACCCTCTACAAACCGCAGATTCGGACACAGGAACTGATTGCAGATGATGAAACCGAAAGGCCCATCACAAGGGCAGGATACATTGAAACGGTGCGAAACTTAGGAAACTCCGCCCACGGAGCAGATACCATTACGTACCAAATGTTAAAACACATCCCCATCCAGATGATGGACAAAATTACAGCTTTATACAAGCAAATTCTAAAACATGGATACCACCCGCAGACTTGGAGAGAGGCTCACATGGTCCTACTGGAGAAACCAGGAAAGCCCAACACCAGCCCTGAAAATTACCAGCCCATCTCATTAACTGCAGCGTTGTCCAAAGTATTGTAAAAAATGTTAGTGAAGCGCCTACAAAGCTACCTTGAACATCACCAACTGATTCTGAACCCCCAAGCCGGCTTCAGGAGAACCATAACAATCGAAGACCAGCAACTACAAATTATGTCAATGATCCAGAACAACATCAATAAAGGCTTCACGACCATCGATGTCTTTCTCGACATACAAGCAGCATTCGACAGATGTTGGAAAAATGGACTATTATATAAAACGACAACGATGGGCATCCCAAAGCGCAACATAAGATGGACGGCAAGCTTCTTACATCACAGGACAGCTCGCATAAAAATCAACACTTTCTCAGCACCCACTACACTAGAAGCAGGCACACCACAAGGAAGCGCTCTCTCCGGATTACTATCTATCATTTACACATCAGACACTCCACAGCCAATCCACCCAGCAATAGAACTAGCTCAATACGCCGACGACACTGCATATCTGAGCAGCGCTCCGAAGCTGATGAACGCAAAACCAAGAATAGAGAAACAGCTAAAAGCCTTTGACAGATGGGCATCCAAATGGCGCCTCACAGTTAACGCGAGCAAAACTCAAGCCAACATTTTCCGCAGGAAAACAAAGCGTAACTACCAAGAATCGACGATAGACTACCAAGGACACAAAATACCTAAACAGACCACAGTAAAATACCTGGGAATAAAGCTTCAAAACTACATTTCCAGCAAAAGATGAAAGAAGCAAAAACAGCAATCTCCACCCTACACTACTTATAAAAAATAGGCAAAATAGGACTCTCAGCACCGATCCTCATCCAACTGTATAAGACAATAGTAAGACCATACTTCACCTACGCCACCATCGTCACCTTCCCGATAACGACAACATATATCAAAACCAGGCTTCTACAGATGGAGAGAAAGTGCTTAAGAATAGCCAACAAACTTGTACCCTGGCACAAAAACGAATAAGTGTATGACATCTGTAAGGCAACCCCACTTGAACAACACATACAAGACCGGATGTACAAGTACATCGCTAACGCGTCTGAGAGACCGTACAGGAGGCAGCTGATTGCAGCAGCAGAAAACTACAAGAAGACGGAGACCACGGCCCCACCAATCGTCACCCTGATACAACACCTCGCCAGGATAAAGGAAGCCGAGGAAGACGAGATCCAGGAACATCTCCGAATACTTCTAGCTTGAAAAATGACGATTGTGTACATACCATAACTGTACACATACCAAAAAGATTGTTAATTTAAATGTATATAACAAAAAACTACTACTAAAAAGAAAACAAAACTATATATATGAAAAAAGCATAAAAAAATAATAAAAATAATAATTTTAAAAATAAAATAAATAAATATATAATAAAATAAAGAATAGAATATTTTAAAGAAAAAAATATATATCATATTAAACAAATAAAATAAAAATATGACAAATACTAACAGTATTGCAACCAGCCAATAACGACGTATGACAAATTGTTAACACATGCATACATAACCTAATAAAGCAAAAAAAAAAAAAAAAAAAAAAAAAAGCCGTCCTCACTCAACTCACAATAAAGTCAAGGTTGAAGAGGGTACACCCCTGAAGCAGCCCACGGGCAAAATAAGCCCTAAAACCCCCCTGTGTAGTAGTAGAGCGGAGAGTTAAGGAGGCTCTGGCCATTTCCAACGAGAGGTGCACGCTTCATTTTTGATGCTGGATTTCAGTTCAGCTCCTCTTGGAAACTAACCTTGAAATGGAAATCCATCGATTTAGAGAGCACAGATCTATACAGCTGAATAACATTCGGGAGCAATGAAAATGTTTCGGGCCTAAAAATAGTGAATTTACATGTATTTCCATCTGCTGAATTCACAAATTGCCACAAAAATGACAGATGAGCTCTTGTTATGAAGTTAAAATGACATTTCATTTTTAGAGTGAAGATTTTAATTTTGGGAGAATTTTTTTTAGGAGTTGGCGTACCTGTCAAATAACAAAACACAATCAGAGAAATTTTGGAAATTAAGTGATGCAAAAGTTAAGGAAGGCATTTTTGTCGGAACATAAATAAGAGAACTTGTAAAGGATCCTGCATTTGCCCAAATTTTGGAGAGGAAAGAAAAGGAAGTCTGGGAAGCCTTCAAGGGTGTTGGTCATTGATTTTTAGGCCACAAAAGAGATGACAACTACAAGCATTTAATGACAGTGCTCCTGCAAAAGTACCGTAACCTTGGATGCAACATGTCTCTTAAGATCCATTCTCTCCATTCGCGCCTAGACTTTTTCCCTCCTAGTTGTGGAGCTGTTGGTGATGAACATGGGGAGAGATTTCATCAGGACATTTCTGTTATGGAACAAAGATATCAGGGCCGTTGGAATGAAGTAATGCTTGCGGATTAATGTTGGTCTTTGTATAGGGATTCTGTGTAACTCCATCACTAGAGGCAAGCTAAACGACGACGCTGTCAATAGTCCACGACATGATTCTCTTCAGACACGACTATCTGCGATGTATTTTTCCAGAAATTTAGAACTCTGAGCATGTAATTACCAGTTAAAAAATCAAATGCACTTTGATTGTTGTTAGAATGAATGTAATTAAAATGTATCCTTTTCTCACAATCCGTTAAAATGTAATACTTCCATCTTGTGTATATCATAGAAACTAGAGCTAATAAACACTTTTCACTGTCACATTTACTTTTCTCAACCCAAAATTAGTAGGAATTGCCTCATGAAGTACTTGTAACATTCCAAAGTTTTCTGTTGTCGCCCAGTGTAAACAAGTTAAGTAGTTTCAGTTATTTGATAAAATTAATTTCTATACTCACACCATCTCCTGACTTGGCATTTAATTTACTGACTTCAGTAACGCGAATATTTGTAGTGTTTGTCTCTGTTAATATTTTTGTTATATCCAGTGATTCGTTAGTACTTATAACATTTAATGAATATCCTGGCTTGCTTTCCGATTAAAACATTACCGTAATTGAGGAAGTTCATATCACATTATAAAGAACTGTATCTTTCTAAATAAGTAATATAATTATGTTATTCGCAATTGATTCTGGTTTTGTGGAAAGACACATTAAATATTATGCCAGTGAATTCATACAGAACTGTTGTAGAGTAATGCTTAATTTCGTATCATTAACACAACTTCTGGCGATGCTACTTAACTCTTGTTAAAACACGACAGTGTTGAGTCAATTTCCAAAGTTAGCACTCGGAGTTCAGCGTCATCTTTTGCAGATTCTCATTAATGTATCACTTTGTCTTTCTTGTTAGTTAAACAGTGTATTCTTACCCTAAGGTATTTTGCTGTTTTCTCTCCTGTATTGATCTAAATGCAGAGCCCGTAACTTCTTCATTTCTGCTACTTGAAGATAAGAAAATACAGGGGTGGAGAAAGTAGGTACAAAGCAGTGAAATTTAGCTAAGCAAATAAACCCTAATATAATATAGGTTTATGGAGTAACAATTCTAAATCAGCCACTTTTACCTTCTTGCCATTTTATTCCACAACAAAAGCGAATTTCTCTCAATCTAGTTGTACATCCTGTATTTCATGTAGAATTCTGTGAAAATATTGAAACCATTTTAGAATTAAAAGGAATATCAGTGGCTATTATGTGGACACTTAGAAGTATACAGTGCCTTTTATAAGAATGGAATAGTAGAAGTAGGGATAAACACTGGATATTAAGAGGATTGTCTAAGAGAAATGTTTTAACGCCAGGAGAGAAACACGTCATTTTTGCTTTACAAAATTATACACCAGGGTGCTCTGAAAGGTTTCCGACCTCATCATGTTTCAGCCATTTTGGACGCTCATCTGTTATGTAACTGTCATTTGAGTGAGTTGATGTATTTTTATGACAATGGACAAAATCGAGCATCGAGCTGTCATTAAATATTTGCTTTCGAAAGCCAATACGACATCGCAAACCAAAGATGAGTTGGATTCTGTGCATGGGGACTGTGCACCATCATTTACCAGAGTGGAATTTTGGGTAACTGTATTTAAACGTGGTCGTAAGAGCTTGGGAGACGATGATCGTTCGGGAAGTCCAAACACTGCAACTACCAAAGACAACATCACAAAAGTTCACCAAATGGTGCTAAACGATCGCCGAATGAAAGTGAGAGAAATTGCAGAGACTATGAACATCTCAAAATAACGTGTTTGTCAAATATTAAATTAAAATATAGACTTGAGAAGGCTTTCCGTGCGTTGGGTGCCGCGTTTGCTCACGTTAGACCAAAAACGTGTTAGAATGAACATATCCAACGCTCTGTTTAGGCACTTTAAATCCGAGTTTTGGCGCCGATTAACTACTGTAGATGAAACTCGGATACAGCATTGTACGCCAGAAAGAAGGATACAATCCAAACGGTGGACTGCAAAGGGGGAACCAGCTCCAAGGAAAGCAAAGCCTGTGTTTTCTTCGGTTGGGAAAGTGATGGTACTGTTTCTTGGGATAGTCATGGGGTTATTTCAGTCGATTATCTTCCAAAAGGATAAACCATGACAGGAACGTTCTACGCGTCATTACTAGACAAGCTCAAGGCAGAACTTACGGAAAAACGGTAACATTAACAGAGAAAGAAATGTCTGTTTCACCAAGACAACGCACCTTCTCACAGCTCAGCTGTTGCAATGGCGAAAATCCACGAATTGGGGTTTGAACTGCTTGACCATCCACCTTACTCACCAAATCTAGACCCAAGCTACTTCTTTGTGTTCCCTCATCTAAAACTTGCGATCGGAGGACACAGATTTTTGTCAAATGAAGAGGCAGTCAACTTCGTGAATAATTATTTTGCAGAAAAAAAAAACGCCGAGTACTATTTGGACAGGTTAGAGAGATTGAAGCAACGCTGGGAGAAGTGTGTAGAGTTACAAGGAGACTATCTTAGAAAATAAAAATAAATGTCTGTGAAAATGTCCTGTATGTTTATGTATTATGAAGCAGTTCATGAAAGCACCGAACAAGAATGGCTTATATGTTTTAAATTACCTAAGCAGTAATGACAGCTAATGTAGCTCGGACACCGTGAATGATATAATTATTTTCAAAGAGGTGGAATAAGTTTCTTGGAAACATAAAGACCTGCGATAAGAAAAAGGTTAGGAGAAATACGAAGGCTGTTCAATATCATCATCATCATCATCATCATCATCATCATCATCATCATCATCATCATCATCATCATCATCATCATCATCATCATCATCATCATCATCATCATCATCATCATCATCATCATCATCATTTTGTTATTATTATTGATGCATTAATGTGTGAATTTCTTAATCTGTAACAATATGAGGTCCTTCAATATGATAGAAATTTTTGGAATTAAGAAATATGCGCAGACACACGCATTTAAATATTTTGTTTTTTATTTTAAATTAGTGATTTCCTACCAAATTTACAATAAACACATTACTTTCACTCATAGTAGCCAGATAAAGTAGAGTATTGCACCAAAATAACTGATTTAAAGCTTAGGAATATAATTAAAACTCCCGGAACAAAAATAAAAAGTTAATGTTTGGCTCTATACTTCTAATTTGTGAACAACAATTTTCAAAAACAAAAACTGGTTAACTAGCAAACTTGGTATTTAAATTCATGGTATTCCAGTGCTGCGATAAGAGTATTTTAAGAATATTAACCAAAATCAACTTTCATTTACCCCGAGAAACTTTTTTATTTCTTATTTTATAAATGGCCAACGAATTTGAGTACAATGCAATATTTTAATGAAAGTTATGAGGGATATTTTGAATGTTATGCAAAAAAAAAAAAAAAAAAAAAAAAAAAAATACAGTGAAATTCTTTGCTTCTGAATGATTGTTGTACATTTGGTAACCCTAAAATATAAAACTAGCTAGAGTAAAGCATTTTCAGTAACTTTTTAGTGTTAATCATTTGCGAGGTATTGATTTTCACTGGTTTGATATTTAAAATACTTTATGATTTTCTGAGATAATGATTCTTTAACCATTTTTATTGTAGTCATTCAAAGAATACAGAACTCCTCAGTCTGTTGGCGACGAAACTTATAAAGGTATAATGAAAGTTTGTGTTGATTAGCAAGAAGCTGACCAAAGAGTAACATTTTGTAACAAAAGTTTGCAGAAGAGTTTGAATAGTTTGTCATATGTTTGCAGCATATCAGCTTTTTTCTCTCACACTCGTTTCTTAATTATTCCGCTAGACGTTCTTATTTGGGCGAGAAAACATCAAAATTAGCACTTGAAACGCGTGACACTTCATTCTTCAACTGTTACAGCCCGCAGCCTCCGTGATTTGCAGAAAATTATAGCTTTCAAAGAAACACATTTGCGCAAAGGTAATGACGGAAAGTAATTCCAAGGGAAACTCCTTTGTTTTCGAGGCTTGATCCTGAGTAGTAGAGAGTCGCTGATATTCTGACATTCTGACAGATCACCTCCCCCAGCTGGCAACAAGTGACACCCTGTACATGTCATGGTATTGACATATCAGTCAGGCCCCGAGGGCTTATCAGCACGCAGACAGCTGATCAAGACCACATGCCCCAATTTCAGTGGACCACATCGGGCGCCTAGGTCGGAGCCAACTACGTAATAACGCTCGGTAAAGGGCGATATCACTTCTGCCCCTCCGGCAGCATAGCAAGGATTACACTGAAAAAGAGATTGCGATGTGAAAGTCCGCAAGGGGTTTTAATAATCTCTTTCTTCCCACTTTCCACCCCTCCCCTCTTTCCCAAAACCCTAGTGCCCTACATAGAAAAGTAATCATCCCTCGCAAATGTTTTGTGCCCTAGCAGCTTCACGGTCACTGGCACTACCCCCAACCCTTTCAAAATAGGGGAATATTTAGCCAACTACTCCCAGAACACCCCGGTTTGTTCAACTTTGCGTTAAACGTATTCACCTGTTTTTCAACCTAAGTTCCAAAGATGTTACACTGGGATTTTTCAAGTCTGCCCTCAAATAACTCTCATGGAAGCATTTATAGGGTGTATCCAACGTTTAATTATTATAATTTATGATTTTATTAATATAAAAGCTAATCTAATAATATAAGTATATTATCGACTCCAGTTTTTTTTACGTCCTTCAGCGTTAAGTCATATTGGACGATAAATGAAATGGGTAAAGGGATGGTCAAATGCGTCCGGGGTCCATGGAGCTTAGAGTTACCTGGCATTCATTTATCAGGATAAGGGAAAACCCGGGAAAAATTTTATCTAGGTAACTCACTCTGACCGAGATTCGAACTCGGGACCTCTTGAACGAATTGTGACCTTATTCCATTATTTTTGACGAACCACTTCTATTATTCGCTATGCTCGATAAACATTTACCCCCACTTCTCAGTTCTGACTGGATTTTAAAATATTCTTTGTCTCACTGTTTGCAATCTTATTTTTATAGAAATTTGCTACAAATTAATACTAAATGGATGTACCTTTCCTGAATTAAGTACTGCGCACTTTTTTTCACTATACTCTTCCTTTCATTCCTCTATTTCTACATTCCCAAACGAAAGTAAGCAAATATCTTGCCTTCATTCTTGTCAGAAACCTTAAGGAATAACTCTTCCATATTCTCGTTTCTTTACATCGTAGAAACTAAGTGATATTGGTTTGGGAATAGAGAATTTACATTAACGAATGTCTTAAAGCCAATATTTCCTCTAAGCCGGTTATCATTAAAGCTGCTTTGAGTTTTCCAAACTTACAACGCTCTACTATTAACTAGCATATAGCAGATACTGTTCAAAAAATTGACTTCACTTGTTTCCTGCGTCCCTGTTTTGTTTGCAATGAAACTGCTATTTATGAATGATTATAACATAGTACTTTTTCTAGTCTAATGTAAGCTTAGACCTGCAGTATATTATGTATATAAACTAACGTTTTTAAACTAGTATAATGAGAAACTGACATTGATATATTCCTGAAGCTTAACTATCTTCAAATCACAGTGACAGTTTTTCCCCGTAGTGGTCATCGCGTTAAGTAGAGCTAAGCAACTGCCATCTGTCAGTCAAATTCGTAAATTCCCGACTGACGTGGAATATATGACAGCCGTCATTTTGTTAACGCATCAGCGCGTTTCATTTTGCATACTCCGGTGTTATTCGCTGGCGTTTCGAAAAGGAAGAAATAAAATTAGTTCTGCATCATAGAACTCTAAGGGTGGCAGGTATAAATAAATGTGACTCGGAAAAAAAACGAGCGATACGGGAAGTTTGGAGCGGAGTGTCTGTTAGTTCGCTAACCAAATGTTAGTGAATGTTTTCAATAACGTATGTGACTATACAGTAGAACATAAATATCTGCAGGTTATTCAGTAACGGCTATTTTTTGCACGATGCTTTTGAAATGTGCTCAGCATTTAGATAAATATAGTAACGGAAATATTTTCTTCATACTCGTATCCAGGTAAGTCGTGCGCTGTTCTGCCGCTTCATTTTTAACTGCTTTTTCCATCCTTTTGTTAGTAAGTAAGATGTAAAATGCAAAGAAAATGTGGGCAACGAAAACATAATATTTGGGCGTATTTCTAAACAGGTGATACCAAAAGCTTTAAGTGTTAACTAAATTTATATGTACTTCTGCACCCACTATCCCTTACAAAAAGATTTAGGTAGTTCTTAATTCCTCTTTAGTGTCTCCGATAATCGCATTGTACCTGGAAGGAAATTGAAATACGACATTTGCTATAAAATGTTTGTCCGTTAGTCCGAAATAAATAAACAGAATTGCTTTGTAAATGTGTGCAAGAAAATACAGAGCGATCCATATAAACCTGAACCATTTCAATGGGCCATTGGGAGAATATTGTCGCGGTAACCGGCATTAAAGTTTCGGTGCAAATAGATAACAGATTGCGGATAGTATTTCAGGATAATAAAGAGCTTGCATAAGCAGTTAACGATAGCGCGGCTAGTGTTTACAAAGCCGGCAAACAAAGATATCCAAGATAAAGTACTTGCCGGCACAGATATGATTTCACGTTGTGGCATATCGGGGAGTCGAGCGAGTGTTACCGCTCAGTTCGGCTCTATTATTTGGCAGGGCGTGACTCATAGGGTTGTCAGCATCGCCTATAAAATTTGAGAAATATCGATGTCCTCGGCTGCTCTCGGAGTTATCCTAATATTCATGAATATAAGATCTGTCGCAAGGATCTCTTGATTCAGGGCTTTTTGGGTGTATTAATTAGGGTACTTGAAAAGAAACACAGGTTAATTCTCTTATGGCGATCGGTTGTATCTCAATCTCGAAATACATGTTAATTAGGCGAACTCTGAGTGGTAGGCTTCGCGCTGGCGTGGTTGTACTCCTGTGTCTATAACACGACTCATCGAATTAGCACCCAGCTACTGACTACCTTTAATTGAACGCGATATCTTCAGTTTACTCGTCCGTTCAGTTTAGCCCACAGTAGCCAAAATAACCTTAATGAACGCAATTTTTGTCACGACGGTTCAGCTCGGCTCGGCTCTCAGCCACCGACTGCTTTAATGAACGCGATTTCTGTCCGCGTGCTTTCGCACGACGATCTAGCCCGACCCCCAGCTACCGACTGAACCTTAGATATGTATTTGTTCCCAGATAGGTCATATGACACTTCGCTTGCCCCTTCAGTTCATTATTTTTAATTAGTTGGTCGGTAGAACACATATGGAGTCCCAGTTACGAGAATCTCACCCTAGACCACCCAAAATGTCCCTTTCTTGTCAAACTATGTTTGAAACTAAACGCTGGGTGCAACCCTTAAAAATTTATGGTTGCGGTCAGCTTTCCTAGGGGAGAAAAAATCCTACCGATTCAGAGCCCGGAACAAACTTGACACTGCACACAAAATATTTGTTTCAATACATGTATATATTCCTTTAACGTTCAATTAATCTTCCTTAACAGTTAATCAACTCGAGGAAGAGCGTACCGTTTCAACATTTGGAAGGTTCTAGTGATATCTCCATTGACAGAGAATAGTTGTTTTTCTTATTTGCTCGAGAAGTCTCTCGAATTATGAATGAGATATTATAAGCGATTGTGACACGCCAGCAGGACAGTTGTAAAGAGTGAGTCGGAGTTGTAAAACAAGAGTTCTGTAACAAGAGTGTTGTTGTAACGAAAGCTGATCAGAACGTTGTTTGTCCTTGTCATCAGCCTTGGTAGATTGTGGTGTGTATGTGACGTAATGCTGTTACGTGAGCATTGATCAGTGTATTTCTACGAAAATAAAGAACATTTAGAATTTTTGCAATTTGGAGTTTTAATTCTACGAACCCACAAAGTTACAATATAAAACACAAATGGGCGATTACATTACACTATTTACATCTCAGAGAAAATGTGGGATGGTATTCTCGAAGTTCTATTTGTAGAAGTATTACTACAAATATGTTGATGGTGAGGGATGAAGATGTTCTTGTTGTGGCGTCCATTTTAGCTCCGATTTGCATGATATCTTCTCTGAATCGTGCTCTCGGCTACTAGGATTGTTTAACTCATGATTAATGAAATAAAAATGGTTGCAAGTTTTTCTTTAATTTAAACTCGAAATTAAATTTAAATAAAATTTGTATTTTGAATCATATATTCACACAATTTACGATAATACATTTCCTACGTCGCGGAATAGCATAAACGTAGTTCAAATTCTTTTACGACATAAAAGATAATAGTTTTAAGAATATTTAACTTGCACTATGTCCAAGCTACTACTCACGTTGATAAATAAGTATAACTGTTCTAAATCTCAGGTGTGCTACCTGCTTTTTGCATTAACATGCAATGGTTACCTTTTCGATGACGACACAACAGGCATAAAAGTTTTGTTACAAATAAGAAAACAGTCGGCGGATAAAGTTTCATGGTAATAATGAGCCTTGTTAAGCAGCTAATGATAGCGCGGCTATTATATACAAGCGCCGGCGGGCAGCGATAACTGAGGTAAAGGACTTGCCGGCATAGATTAACTTACGCTTAGTTTCTTTATTCTTCCAGAACTTTCTGGACTGATAGAGATTGTTCGGGTTCTAGAATTACGAATTATGTATTTAAGGGCGTGACGGCTCCCAAAGTTAGTTGAAAACAGAGTAAGCAGAGAACAGCTGAGAGTGTTGTTGAATAGAGAGTTGTGTAACAAGAGTGTTGTTGTAACGAGAGCTAATGATGTAATCAGCTGTCACGGTTTGTTATTGTCCTCGACC
Organism: Mantis religiosa; assembly: GCA_030765055.1. Classification (NCBI taxonomy): domain Eukaryota; kingdom Metazoa; phylum Arthropoda; class Insecta; order Mantodea; family Mantidae; genus Mantis; species Mantis religiosa. Next base: position 197,423,707 of record CM060951.1, on the reverse strand, counting down.
TTGGAAGATTGTGTTATTATGTGATTAAATGTTGTTACGTGAGAATTGAACAGTGTATCTCTACGAAAATAAAGGATATTTTTAATTTCTGCAACTCGGCCTTTTAATTCTACTATCCCACAAAGTCACAATAAGCTATCTTGTCCTCTTCACTTATTGACGTTTCCCTTTATCAGCATGGTAACTAATTATTATGGTCCACATCACCTTTTCCTGTCGCTAATACATTAATTTTGGATTAAATAATTTTCAGATTTTCCAAATATAAAATCCTCAACACATTTTTCTTTTATAACTTTATCTTTCTATTCAATGTATCATATAAGGGCTGTTCAATAAAGAATGATCACAACACTTTTTGTGACAACGTACCTTTACTCATCCGCGTAATTTTGATGGTCCTTCTCAAAATATTCTCCCCTGAATGCGATGCACTTGTCCCAGCGTTTCTGCCAGTCCTCAAAGACATGAGAGATCCTTCAAAATTGCCTCCGCAGCCTTCACCACTGCTTCTGATCCTGGATAATGCCTCCCACGAAGGCGTTTCTTCAAGTTAGGGAATATAAAACAGTTACATGGGGCTAAATCCGGACTATAGGGAGGGTGAGAAATGCACTTAACGTTGATTTTTGCAAGATATTGAGCAACAACATTGGCAATATGCAGCCAAGCATTGTCATGGTGCATCATCTAGCCTTCTTCATGGAAATGTGGTCTTTTGCACCTAATATGGACCTTTAATATTTTGAGGACATCCCTGTAGTATTGTCCAGTTGCTGATGTGTGTGCAGGTACAACATACTGATGAACCATTCCATGAATATCAAAGAATGAGATGACCATTCCTTTCCCAGCACAAGCAACCACTTTTGCTTTTTGGGGGTTGGTGATGAAGGAGATTTCCACACTGAGCTTTGCTGTTTGCTCTCAGGATCAAAATGATGTAGCCAAGTTTCATCAGCAGTGATTACGTTTGAAAGAAACTCCGTATCTCCCTCTAACATCAACTTTAACAGCATGTGGCCTCCATTGCAGTGGTAGGCGATACTGAACATGTTTGAAGTTGCCTGGTTCTCACAGGCGGGAACCAGGAGTACCAAAAATGAAACTAATACAGCATGTTTGTTTCACATTATGCTAACATAATATAATAAGATTGAATTTTAGTACGAAAAATTGTGACCGTAAAAAATTATGATCTTTGTTTATTGAACAACCCTCGTGTTTACCATTTATCTAGATTGGGTTCTAACATTCATCTTTACTTGTCTGTCACCTAATTTATTCGGTATATCAACAAATGTTTCTGGTTGATATTCATTTATTAAACTCCTGATCATGCAATTAGAACGGAAATTCAAAAGCATTACGTAGCAATCGACACTTTAAAAAGCTTTATGTTTGAATTAACATGATGCAAATAAAAAACAATTATTTATAAGCATAGTGTCTACAACGGAAGAGCAGAAAAGGTAAGGACGGAAACACGTGACTTATTGTTCCTGCGCCCTCCGTGAGGGGCACATTAAGTTGTAAGGGTAGCGGGGCTGGGCAGGTCATAGGACTTACTAACATAAACCCTACGCATTATATCGGCGTGACTTTATGCTTTCGACTCTACACTGTTTGTTGATTAATATACATCCTCATATCTGAAAATAATTCCTCTGCGATTTCCTTAATTTTCTGGTAATGGGATTAGATGCTGGCTGGACCAGGGCTGCCTCGATTCTCTCACGCCAACTTTAATGGGATACTGGCTGTGCTCTGCGATCCCCGGTGTGTTGCTTTATAAAATCACGGGAAGCATGCTTTGCTCGTTTCTACGTAATCCTTCTCAAGGGAACAAAATCTGCGTAATGAGATTCCCTCAGGTTTTCGAGGTACGCTGGTAGTTTCTCTGTGATCAAAGTGCCGCACGTTGGCAGGAAATGACCTCAAACATACAGCGTGAATGCGATTGACTGTGAGCAGGAAAAACACGTTTCTATATGCTGAACTTTGTGAGGTTTAGCTTACTGATATGAGGCTTTAATTACCGCATAAAGGGAATTGATTAAACGTTAAACAACTTTGGCTATGAACAACTTGACGTTTTTGACATAGATGTACTGCATCATGTGACATGGACTGGAGCGTGGCGCTCCGCTACCTGGCCACGGAAGTACCTTGGATAGGTCTTATTCATTGGGTCTGGGTATGGAACCGATGTCCATTCAGCATTGTGTGCTAAGTGAGTAGTGATCCAGGCGTAAAACTTTCAATATTTCGATTAGAGGATTTGTGATGTTGGTCCCATTACCTTCCCTTATTAGTGGCATAGTCACCTACTTCTACGTGGCGTGAGGTCTCAAGGCTGCCGATGCATAAATCATCATCATAATCATCATCATAGGGGGGAGATGACATACCCTCCTTGGTTGTGCAGAGCGTCCTAAGTTGATCTGGGCATGACTAAATATGATAAATCTACCATGTCTATGTCTAGTATCCGCACATGTTTTTTAGAATTTTTATCGCGATATGAGGACCATTTAGTAATTTATACTGATGGCTCCAAGAACTCAAATGATGTTGGTTGTGCTTACGTGTGTGGAACCGAACCGTATACAATCGGATTCCACGCTAGCACTTCCATTTTTACTGCAGAGCTTTATGCAATATACCGGGCCATTTTACACGTACGCCGACGAAAATTGGGGGACTGCTTAATCCTAAGTGATTCCCTCTGTGCACTTCAAAGCCTACGGCAGCTGTACAACTACCACCCTATTGTGCAGCGTATACATGATGCCCTTCACGTTTTACACGCTTCTGTCGCTACGTGGTGTGTGCATGGATCCCTGGTCACGTAGGCTTGCGGGGGAATGAAATGGCGGATTCGGCAGCCAAGACCGCTACCATGAAGCCCAGGGTTCGAGTACCATCTGTGAGATCGGAAGATTTTAAGGCCGTATTGCGGAGAGCTGTGCAAACCTGCTAGCAGGAAGAGTGGTCCGCTCTCCGCAATAATAAACTTAGATCTGTCAAAGAACTTCCGATTCCCTCGGTTACCTCATGTGGGCCATCTCGTCGCGAGGAGGTGAGTTTGCCTCGGTTGCGTATTGGGCTTTGCTTTTTTACTCATAGCTTTCTTTTTAAAAAGGAGCCTGCTCCAATGTGCCCGTTTTGCAATGAAGCGTTTTCTGTACGACAAGTGCTGCTAGAGTGTTTTTTACCTAGCAGACCTTAGGACGTCTCTGCAGCTACCGGCCAGCTTTGCAGAAATGCTAGCGGACGATAACGCAGTAGTGGAGAAGGTTTCTAGATTCTTTTCTAGATCACACTTTAGGATTTAGTGAAGCAAATTTTTAGTAGGTTTTGATTGATATTTCGTTTTCTTCTTCTTTTTTTAAATATATATACATGTGTGTGCAATTTTAATAGTTTTATTTATACTTATATAGTTTTTCGAAATTTTTATATCTGGCTTTTGCCATGACTTGTTTTTGTAAGGGCGCTGATGACCGTCGTAGTTGAGCGCCCTTATACATATCATCATCATCATCATCATCATCATCATCATCACCATCACCATCGCCATCACCACAACCCCCACCACCATCACCATCAACGGAGCGGCATGTCTCACGCGGTTTCATCTGTGATGCACATTCGGTTGATCCGTGTTTGATTCCCGTGACCGACCTACCTAAACCATAGGTCTTTTGGGAGCTTTCCCGGGAAGGCAGGGGAAAGCTGCATTACCAGAATTTCCTGTCCCTCCATTTCGTCTCCATTATAATTTTATATAAACTCTCATCTGGGGGTCTCTGTCAGGGTAGAAGTGCCAGCGGGAGTCTGGGCGCTGCAGGGCACGATGATATGCTCCAGGCAAATTCCTCCTCTCTGAGCACGCCTAGTGGGCCGCTTCAGGCTACGATGGGTGGATGCCGGTTGCACTGGCCTACCGGTCAATGTTAAGGACCGTGCCCTATGCACTGTCTTGACTCCATGGGAGGCCACTCTCTCTTCTCGCCTCATACTTCCTTCCGGGATGGCGCACTTGGGGCACAGATACAATAGATCTAGCGTAGTCCCAGTCCCGAAATTAGTCTAATGAAACTCTGGAGTGCAGTTTATGAGGGTGAGTGAAATGAAAACCTTAAATACTTCTTAAATATTATTTATTGTGCAGAAGTAGTAAAAGCTGTATCACTTTCCAACGTAATTACCTCCACGCTCAATGCAAGTCCTCTAGAGCTAACAAAGTACATAAATGCATTTAGAAAAAAAATCTTTTGGTATTCCACGCAACCACTTATGCACCACGTAGCGTATCTCTTCGTCGGAATGGAACTTATTTCCTTCCATTGCGTCTTTGAGTGGTGCAAACATTCAAATCACTTGAAGACAGGTCTGGTGAGTATAGTGGATGAGGAAGACACTCAAAATGCAGGTATGTGATTGTTGCAAGAGTTGCACTGGCAGTGTGGGGCCTTGCATTGTCATGCTGCAAAAGGACACCTGCTGACAGCAATCCAAGTAGCTTTGATTTGTTTGCAGACGGCAGAAGATTTTTAGGAAATCTGTGTATGATACACTGGTAACAGTGGTCCCTCTAGGCATGTAATGCTCTAAAATGACGTCTTTTCCGTCCCAAAAGAGAGTCAGCATAACCTTCCCTGCTGATGGTTTCTGTTCGAAACTTCTGTAGTTTTGGTGATGAGGGATGGCGCCATTCATTGCTCGCTATTTTCATTTCCGGTTTTTGGAAGTGAACGCAGGTTTCGTCCCCAGTCACGATTCTTGCAAGGAACTCTATCACCTTCCCGTTCAAAGCGCCGAAGAAGTTCTTCAGAAGCATCAACACGTCGTTCTCTCATTTCAGGAGTCAGCTGCTGCGGCACCAATCTTGCAGACACTTTGTGAAACTGGAGCGCATCATGCACAATGTGGTATGCTGACCCACGACTAATCTGTAAACATGCTGTAATATCATTCAGTGTCACTCGGCGGTTATCCTTCTCTATGGCTTAAACTGCTGCAATGTTCTGTGAGGTAACAACTCGTTGTGCCTGACCTGGACGTAGAGCATCTTCCACTGAAGTCACGCTATTTGGTAGCCTCCACTCCATTCGTGTACTTGCTGCTGTGACAAACATGCATCACCGTACTGAACCTTCATTCGTCAAAGAATTTCAATAGGTTCCACACCTTCACTACGCAAAAATCGAATAACAGAACGCGGTTCTTACCTGGTGCAAGTCGCAAGTGGGACGGCCATCTTTATACTGATACTGTGAAGATATGTGTGCATCTGCACTATGCTGCCGCCTATCGGCCATTCACAAGCTGTTTGTAGCGTTTACCAACTTACAGGATAACGGTGCGAAATTTCAATTTGTTATTACAAATTTAAGGTTTTCATTTTAACCACCCTCCTATTAAAATTACCAAATGATATAAACTGTAGTTTCTTCCTTAGTTGATCGTCACAAAGTGGGATAGCTCCATGATAAGGAGCAACGTATAGGGTTGGCATTCGGGAGATTCTAGATTCAGGTCCCGACGATTTCCAACTCTGTACTTCCTCCAGGTGCTTCTTCTTCTACCACGACCGCTCTGTTCATCCTTTCCTTTATAAGTTTCAAGGTTTAATTACTAGTCAACGTTGTTCGGCGTGTTGCGGCAGGACGGTGAGGTGCGCCTCGGGTAGCATTCTTCCTTTGTTTAATAAGACGTTTTGACCATATGCGTTCACAGTAGTGTCATTAGGCAACTGCGGCAGTAGCAGTACTAGTTATAGTAGAAGAAGACCATCAAGGATTGTTCTCCTATCAGTTAAGAGAATATATACACAAAGGAACAGCCTTTGTCAGAATGTAAGATTAGCTCCAACATGAAACTAATAGACGGCTTGTGATTAGAGAATGTTTATAACAATAATATTAGCGGCGCTGGTGACTAAAATAGACACATGCATGGAAACAGTCTATTTCGGCCATCATAACTTAATACTTCTTTTCATTTCATGTAATAAAAACGATTCACAAATATGGTGACATCTTTCAATTTTGAAACCTTCAGTTTACTCAATTTTCCCTTAATTTATTAACCTGGCTTGCTTTTCGAAGACTTCCCTTAGTTGCCACTGACACTGCACCAATATGAATTAGCTGCACTATTCACAGTCTCTTTACTTTCTTCCGTGACACGGTGGCGCCTTCCAGACGGTTCACGGACTTAAACTTCGCTATCCTCTTGTTCTGACGCTCTCAAACGTAGTGACGTCACAGTCTCAAACACTATATATAGCCTTGAACCGTTCCAGAACGTTCTAGTCGGAGAAACATCTAGAAGATACCAGTTAGCTGCCGTACTTTGCGCTAGATGGACGCGCTGGTTGTCTAAGTATGTTCTGATTGCCCAGCTTTCCGATAACTTTACTGCTAACCGCTGGGTCACGATATTGAATCGGCTGTTATCTCAGCGCTACCGGTAATTCATTTGTCACACTCTCTTATCTGTATAGAACCAGTCGCTAGCAATGAATCAGAATAAGTAGTTGAGGAAATCTGTCTTCTGCTGGCGATTTGTTCGTGTTGGACTCTCTGGGATTTGTTATATTTGAATGAAAGAATGAATGAATTAATTAGTTATTGTGCATATTCCAAAATTTTACAATTTACATATTTTGGTTACATTTATTTGTCTTTACCTTGTTGCTACCTTGGCTTACATGACACCATGATCTTCTGCTCTGCCAGGTAGCTCTTATCCTCCATGCCTCCTTGTTATTTAATTAGCCCCATTCTTCCCCCCATCTTCCTTTCTTATATTCTTTATATTTCTTGTCATTTTCCTTTTACTTTCTGTAAGAACTCACCAATACTTCTTACCTTGTTTTCCTCCCTGTCCGTTAACATTTTTATAGCTACTATCCTCTTCTCTACCTTCTTCCATTTTTCCTCCCAAACCTTTTTTCCCCTATGTTGCAACCTCCTCACATTCTGTTACATAGTGTTCTGTACTTCCTTTTTCCCCACACAATTCACAAATTCCCTTTTCCCTACCCCTGATCCCTCTTAACAATATTGTTCCTCTTCTCATCCAAGCTAGTCCTTCTCTCTCTTGCCTATTACAATAATATATACATTTCTCATCACCAATTTATTTTTGTTCTTTTGTAAAATTGTAATCATTTCATATTTTCTAGACTTCCCCATATTTCCTGTCTTGCTATATCTTCTATTCTGCATTTTACCAATTTGCCCACATCGCTTGTATTCCTTTCCTCTAATCTCCATATATCTCCCATTCCTACCTTTTCCATAATTCCTCCTATCCCTTCCCCCCAACTCTTTGAGTTTTATAATCTTTTTTTTTTCTGTCTAATGCATAATTGCATTATACCGTTCTTCTTCTCACAAAAAGCTATACCAAAATTTTATTATTCTTTCCATAATTATTCCATTTCCTGTTGTGTTTCCTAATTCAAATAAACCTACTTCCCTAGGTGCTGATCTTGGTAAGCCTAGTAGCTCTTTACAAAACCTTCTATAGTTTTGGTCCACCGTTTTGTTTACTTCGGCGCCCCCCCCCCCCCCGCCGCCCCGAATTCTACTGCATAGAACATTTTGGATTCAATTTATGTCAGTCATAGCGAGAATGATTTGAAACAGCTGGATACTAATGTTGAATAGGTGAATATAAAGTCATACATTCTATTACAATTTAATGGAAATTTATCAGTTTTTATATTTTTAAGTATATAGCGCTCGTGGTGCACCTTATAACGTGCAGAAGTCACATAAGTGTGACATTTTGTTTGAATGTTTACATTTCATTAGTTATAAATACAATTTGCATACCTCTTTTTAATATGGCCTATTTTAAATATGAAACAAAAAGAGAGAAATATATGACATTTTAGAAATAATTGGTAGTAAAATTAATATTAGTCCTAAAATGGAAATTGCAAAATCGGCATAACTCTATAGATCACGAGAGGTCACAGCTCGCAAAATATGAATGTGCAGTTTGGGAGGTCACAGTTTAACTTTCATTTCTACGGGCTTATCAGAATATTTTTCTGTGGTATTTGTTTTAAAAATGTTCTCCTTTAATGTCTCTTACTTAACTCGATTACGTAGTGCACCCGGAGAAGTCCAAAAATACGAATTTTTATTTGAGTTACCTAAATTTCTACCACAGTATGGTAATGGAATGCAATATACAAATTTCATGGAATGCATGCATTTGTTTCGCTGACATTAATGTTATTGTGTTCAATTTACTCGTTCAGTCATTCATTCATTTACGTTGGCAGGCTGAGGGACAGCCCGTGGTGTGTCATTCGTGTACCTGTCTTAGGAAGGATTTAACCAGGTATATGGTATGTGTGTGTAGTGTTTAACGCCCGCTTTTACGGCACCGCAGGCGGTGACACTGATGATTCATGAGATGAAGATGGAGCATCGGTGGAATGAGATGGCGGGGGAAACCGGAGGTCCCGGAGAAAACCCGCCCCAGCGCCGTGTTGTCCACCACAAATCTCACTTTGCGGTCGCCTGGGATCGAACCCGGGCCGCCTTGGTGAGAGCCAAGCGATCTGACCACTGTAACCAGGTATAGCGGGAACGTGGGTTTTGCAGATGGAAGTTTGAATTTAGATTGATGAAAAGAAGGGAGGCAGCCGAAGCTCCTCAACGGTTAAGAAATCAGGTGCAACAGCCAGTTGTGCACCGCTGAGTGAAAAATTTGAAAGGATAAGAAAAATTTATGGAATTAGAATAATCCAGACAATTCCGGGGGGAAATAATTTTCAGTTGGTAGAATTACCTTAGGGTTAACGGTTATACCCACAAGCCAAGCGGGGAAGCCAGTACCGCTTTAGGTGGCGTTCATTGGTACGACAATCCCCAAGAGACCTAACCTGGGAGCCCTGGTGGTGAGGTAAACTCTCGTAGAAGTTCTTGGCCTGGCGTCTAGTCACATCCTCCATATAGGTGAGATTTGAGGTTTCATGGAGTAGTCTCACGGGAGAGCGCCTGCATAAGGAATAGATAATCCGAAGGCAGTGTGTTCGAGTCCGCAGTCATGCCACGCGTATGGCATTATAGGAAGCACTAAAATCTTGAAAAGAAGTAGCTTTAGAGGAATAGATATCATGGACCCCATCGTCGGGTATAGCAACGTTGAGGCTCCACATACCGAAGTTAGTAGAATAACCTTAGGGTTACTGGTTATACCCACAAGCCATGCGGGGAAGCCAGTACCGCTTTAGGCGGCGTTCATTGGTACGATAATCCCTAAGAGACCTAACCAGGGAGCTCTGGTGGTGAGGTAAACCCTCGTAGATTTTCTTGGCCTGGCGTCTAATCACATCCTCCATATAGGTGAGAGATGAGGTTTCATGGAGTAGTCTCACGGGAGAACGTGTGCATACGGATTAGATAATCCGAAGGCAGTATGTTCGAGTCCGCAGTCATACCCCAGACTTAACACCCGTATGGAATTATAGGAAGCACTAAAACCTTGAAAAGAAGTAGCTTTAGAGGCATAGACATCATGGACCCCATCATCGGGTATAGCGACGTTGAGGCTCCACATGCCAATGTGATAGGTCTTGGATGTGCTCCCTAGAAGTTAGACCCTTGTCCAACTTAACTCCCAAGTATTTTATGCAATTTGTCCACCCTATCCTTCGCCTAGAATAGATTAGCGGGAAAGCGGCACTTGGTAAACAACCTGGCTTAGCTTTTCTCCGTATTAGTGGACAATCGCCAGAGCTTGCACAATACCTGGATGAGGCATGTGTGTCTCCTCATGGGGTTGAAGGCACTGCGTGGGTGTCTATCACAGCAAAAGAGTAGCACATCATCAGCAAATTGAGCTATGTTAACGTGCAACTCAGTGGGAAGCTTAGCCTCACAGTCGTTGAAGAGTGATGCGAATAGTACAGAGCCTTCGGGAACTCCGTCTCTGATGGACCTTCTGGAGGAGAACTTTCCCGCTAATAAATTTACTCATTTTATCCTTGGAATACCTTTATAAAGACCACATTTTCATGAAACTAGGTATTAGTCCTGTCCATATAGTATTTATTTGATTTTGTGAATAGAATTTGTGGAAATTATTAACCAAGGTATAAAAAATATTATAAAGCCAAAGGGTAACCATTTCAGTCTTCTAAATACTTACTCGCTGTGCATGTCTTAAGATTAGAAATGAATCGGCCATACAGTTTAACACACAGAGGGTTTTAAGTAATAAACGATAAGTATTAAAGATAACAAATTTTGATAAATACGTTTAAAATTGTAATGTTCATTGCAGTAGTAGGCATACGGTACTATGTTGTATCAATGGAGCAAACATTTCTTCTTATTTTTTCATTTCTTTTTAATTTTGTCCAATTTTACAGACCTTAACCCGTGAGATTTTATCTGTCACAGTATTAAAACATAAATTTTGCAGTAATTCAAACCCATAAGACAGATTTAAAGGTATAGATACTGTCTCATAAGTTTCCGTATGAGAGGGGATTCGCCCCGTGGTGCGGGCGCTGCACCCTCAGCATTGGTGGTACATCTGACGTTACGAGAGGAACCTCGGGTCGAACATTCGAGCCCCTCCCTCTGGGAGTTGTTCGGATTGGGTTGAACGGAATACCCAATATTCCCTTCAACCATGCCCCTCCGTCTCAAACTCCAACTGTATCGGGCGATAATCCCGCCCATGATTTTGTACGGCTGTGAGATCTGGGGAACAGTGGCAAATACCACTTTCGTCAGAGTCCAGACGCTGCAGAACAGGGCGCTCAGAGTGATATACGACACAGACTGGAGATTCCCAGCCCAGATCCTTCATGAACATTAAAAAACCCCGTACATTGTCGATGTCATCCGAGAGAGGGCACGATCAATGTACGACAAAATCCAAAGCCACGGCAATCCTTTGGTGAACACCCTGGGCAGATATGACCAGAGGGAGCAAAGACGCTTGCTATCATGAAATCTCCCCAGAGACGTCTTGGGGCCCCTTGGTTAACCCAAGGTAAACCCAATAAACTCCAAAATTCATATTACGCCTGATGGCTCAAGCGTTAGGCCACCCATAATCAAAACGGTGCAAAAACACTAAACCGATTCCCCCCCATGAGAGAACGCAATAAAACCGCTAAGCTGCTGCCTTCTGAGATTACTCAAGGGCATCCAAACAAACATTTTAAACAAAACTACAACCTACCCCCAGCAGAACAATATAAAACTGCTCTGACTCACTTTGCAGGTTAAGCCGCTAAGCGGCTAGGTACTGCGGCAGAAGACACCCGGACGGAGAAAAAGATAAATTGCTCCGCCCGACCAGGACTACCTCTGGATCTCTGGACCTCTGGGTTGACTCGAGGGGGCAGTGTGTTCCCAATACCCGTGAGAGCTCGCGTACCTTCGGTCTGGAGGAGACAGAGGGTTGCCTAAGAAGTCCTGGGTACTAGCCTGCAGAGCTAGTAGGTGTGCTAGATCACCTGGCGGCCCTACCAAGATTATTCGGTAGTTTTCACTGCGGGGTTGAGTGTGGAAGTGGCGTATCCACTTCCACCTGTCTTGACGTAGTTGTAGATGGGAGTGGGGGCGTTTTGTAGACTCAAGGTATTGCTCCAAGGGAAGAACCCCGGTGTTTTCCATCGCTCCTGGGCTGATAGGGGCCGAAGTCTTCATACTTTCGGGTAGAACCTCGTGACAAAGACAAAGTGTGTCATACTGTCACAAACGACTGTATTAATTTACTCTCTGGTGACTCAAGTATTAGGGGTGACGTCACTCCCTCCCCTCCTTTATGACTAGATGAGTAATCTTTAAGCGAGAGACTCTCTCTCTCTCTCTCTCTCTCTCTCTCTCTCTCTCTCTCTCTCTCTCTCTCTCTCTCTCTCTCTCTCTGTAACTGCCAGCTGATGGGGTAGGATGGTTTTGTAGGCACCTCCACTTCTGGACAGGTAAACGGCCGTTATGGCCGCCTTTGTAAATCTGTTTGTTGTAGTAAATATTCTTATTAAATGAATTCCACTTTTAATTAACTTTACCCTACCTTTTTACCAATGAGCCATTGTAGAAAAGATCCTATCCTCTCGCTAAAGCATGTAGTTCTGCTCTGAGTGATTGCTCCCGAGTGTTCGACCTGACCACGTGTTCCTTAATTATCCACAAAGTAAGAACAGGTCGTCACATATTAGTGGAGTTCTTTATCTATAACGGTTCATTGGTAAAAAGGTAGGGTAAACCTAACGTAAAGTGGATTTCACTTAATAAGAATATTTACTACAACAAATAGATTTACAAAGGTGGACATAACGGCCGTTTACCTGTCCAGAAGTGGAGCTGCCTACAAAACCATCCTACCCCATCAGCTGGCAGTTACAGAGTGAGTCTCTAGCTTAAAGATTATTCATCTAGTCATAAAGGAGGGGAGGGAGTGACATCAACCCTACTACCTGAGTCTCCAGAGAGTAAATTAATGCAGTCGTTTGTAAAAATAAGTAATCTCGTTTTTTTTGCTTTGTTTAAAAAAGCAACCATTTGAAATATGTTCTGACAAGCAATTAACTAATTTCCATCGGTCAACGAGGTTTATTAAGCCACATGGTACCAGTATCTGGTTTTTGTTGCGAAGAGTTCGGTGACACCCAATTGCACTGCCTCACTGCTGTCAAAATTTCTTCCATGTAGAAAATCGGCCATGGATATATAAAATATGATAATTTGATGGCGCGAGATCACGACTGTGCTAAGTGTGATAGCAGTTCAATTCCCCTCAATTCACGATTTTCCCCCACGGTTGTTCGTACAGTACTCTATTTCGATTAACTAATGCTGAAATCTTCGTCTCAAAATTGGATTAACTCTTTTCAGTGGTTCAGAATAAAGATCCGTATCAATCGCTCGCCCTTCTTGAAGCAACTCCAAGTGAATCATATCCTAAAAGTTCCACCAGACACACAAAATTACTTTGGAACCGAACTGATATTCTAACGATGATTTTGGCGGGTTGGTGGGAATAAGCCACTGTTTCAAGGCATCAGGGTTTTGTAATTTACCAATTTTTCATCACAAGTGAGAATTCTCCTGCTAAATCTATCATCCATGGTATTTCGGATACGCTGACGACAGATGTACACGCCATGTTCAGCCTGTTGAGGTGTCAGTTCAAGAGGTACAGATCTACTTTTTCTGTATGATTTTTCAAGTGTTTTAATGTGGCGATGTATGGTATATTTTGATGCACCAAGTTCTTCGGGAACATTTTTTGTGGATTTTGTCGCAAAACTTGACGAGTTTCCTCAATATTCCATACGTCATCTCTTAGACCGCCTCGGTAGGCGTGTCTCGATGGTAGCGTGTCTGCCTCACGTTCAGGAGGTCCCGAGTTCGAATCTCGGTCGGGGTGAGTTACCTAGATAAGGTTTTTCCGAGGTTTTCCCTTATCCTGATTGACGAATGTCGGGTAACTCTAAGCTCCTTGGATCCCGGAATCATTTGAGTATCATTTCACCCATTTCCATCATCGTCCAATATGACTTGATGTAGGAGGACGTAAACTGAAAAAAAAAAAAATATCTCTCCCTGAACGTAGTAAATCATAAATCATTAGTGTTTTCGTCTCCATTGTTGAAACGTTGGAACCATCGATGTGCCACACGCTCACTAACCACACCTCGTTCCACTTCACATATTCTTTGAATTGAAGAAGCAGCTTTATAATCTTTTTTCCTGTAGTGTTTTAGAAATACTCTGAATTCACACTTTGTTAATTCCAGTTTCTGATTGTTTATTAAGGTCACTGGAAGGTTATTTTTACCCAGACAAGGCAAATTTTTGCCAATATTAAAATTTAAATATATGGAAAACTAGACATTATCAGATACTGAAGTTCGGATGTGTGCATTTATTATTGTATAATATTTAAATTAAGTTCACATAGGTCCATGCAAAGGGGGCATAAATCACACCATGTGTCCTGAAAAAAATATTGCACCCTATATTTCAGGTGCACTTTACTTGTAGGACTTTAAAGCTACATGCACCAAGTTTTATCCTCAATAGCCCACGATACAGTTTTATAATAATCACCTAAATAAAAATCATATATAGTTTATACTTTGCACATGAAAAATTAATTATTTTTGAGTAAAAGAAAGATAATATTTTCAAGGTATGAATATTATTTTTCATCCATTTTATAAGTCACAAGAATATAAATGTTACCCAAATGTGTTCAAGGAACATTCACAAATAATTACCACTACAAATTTTGTGTGAATATGTTTTATAGTTTTTTAGAAACATGCACCTAAAGTATGAAAAATAAAGTTTTTGGGAAATCACGATCAAAGATTAAGCACCTTTCTCAAGAAGTGGGCGTACCATTAAGCCGCCAGCTTTAAATTGACGAATTAAAGGGCTTTAATACCAGCTGATAACCTATGCTGATAAAGCTGAAGAATTACATAATATTTTAACATTAAAATAAAAAAATGGATTTTTTGATACCTATCGACCTCCCAGTGCCCTTAGCAGTTGAAGACTGATTGATGTTCGCAATGTACGCAGCACTGGCAATGACATCCTGTAAATAGCATGGCCAAACAAAAGAAACTCAATAAATTTGCACAAATGCCAAAATCAAAACACCCACTTTACTGTTCAAACCACCTAGTAATATGCGTAAAAATGTTAGTAATAATGCGCAGAGAGATGTCCAGAATACATCGTAAAATTCTCTATATAGGTACCAAATTAGATTGAGCAACAAGGAAGGGGGCGTACGTTTTAGTAATTTTTCGCCTCAATTCATTTTAAGTATTTAGTTTAGTATATTCAAGTATTTTATTTCCCTCCACATAATACATACCTCATTGTGAGGGTGCACGCACTGTCAAGTACAGCTGTTTTGGCTCGTGTTGTACAACTCTGTACCTCTAGGACACTACATTCTCTTCAAAATAAACATTGGACAGCAGCCAGAATCGCTTCTGCGAGATATAATCTCAAAAAGTACCATTCGAAGATGTGCCTTCCACTGATTCGCAAAATATATAACCGTGAAAATACGATTAACATTTTGCAAGTAAGAGTGTGTATGTTTTAGCAAAGAGATACTAAATTTATGTTTGCTTTTCGGACGGTTCTGTGGTAGCTGAAGGAATTTCCATCCCGCGCTGCCATGTAGGCACACTGAGTAATTACTAAATGTGTATCTCTCGGCTAATCCCAAGCGATTTATACCCGTAGGATACTTGAAGAGATATGGTGAAGATTTTAAAAACATCACTCGTGACGGAATAGCCTGCATTTGTTACACAGAGAGCTGGGAGTTTCGGATTTCGCCACGCATTTCTTGATTACTCCTTCTCTAATCATAGAACCACCACGTATATAATATATATTCTTGGTCGAGTATGGTTAAAATCCCTCTATACTTAAAACACGAACATAGAATCATAAGTAGTGCAGAAATTTCACAGCCATGAGAATTAAAGTTGCACAGAGAATAAAAATGGATCTCTGACAAAAGAAAAATATTTAGATACCCCCACAGGAAAAAATCCGGTGAGGTTAGGTCAGGAGATCTGGGGGGGGGGGGGGCCACAGAACTTTTGAGATTATTCGATCATCAAAGAAACTGGTTACAAGTTCCAGGGTGTCAGAAGATGTGTTGTGTCATTATTAGGGGGCGGATTTTACCCTATTTGCCTATTTTATTCCTTTGTTCAGGAACTTAGGTTTTTAAGTTATAAGCACGTTTCCTAAAATTATTAGCATAATTTCTTAGTTTTACAGTGCCTATAGATGTCTATTACATACGTTTGTGCCTAATCTGCTTATTAGTGCCTAAAACTGCCTTTTTATCCAATTTCTTCTGCTTGTAATTTGTGACAACAGCTTTTGCATTTGTTGGTTTCAACGTGAAGTTTTCGGGGAAGAGACATGCCTTACCTCTGCACATTAGATATACAAAAAGAGGTTTATTTAGGAAGCACATCTGCGCAAATTGGCCTAATACTTACAACAATTACAAATTAAGTTTTTTGTCTTAAATTTAATATAGATATTTTAGTTAATTGATGGAAATGAATCCTTTCTCCACACTAGCCGCTTTTAAGTTTTTGATGGATAGAGTCAACATGACAAATTCCATGTCATGGCCGGGATTTGAACCACGGATCTCCTGGTTTGCTTCCAGTCGCTCTAACCCATTGAGCTACCATGGTGAACGTGCCGTCCTGACTCTAAATTCTCCATTTGACTCATATATTTTCCCGGTAGACTACTAGGTGCTCTCGCATCCGAGATACATCGTTTGTGGCGACTTACTATCGTAAGTATTTGAGTCCCAGGCTTCATCATTTAACGTTATTATTTTAGTTAATTGATGGAAATTAATCATGTCTCCACTCTAGCCTTTTATAGGCTAAGCTTTTGATGGATAGAGTCAACATGGCAAATTCAATGCCATGGCCGGGATTTGAACCACGGATCTCCTGGTTTGCGTCCAGTCACTCTAACCCATTGAGCTGCCATGGTCAACGTGCCGTCCTGACACTAAATTCTCCATTTGACTCGTATATTTCCCCGGTAGACCACCAGGTGCTCTCGCATCCAAGATACACCGTTTGTGGCGACTTACTATCGTAAGTACTTGAGTCCCAGGCATCATCATTTAACTTTATTATTTTAGTTAATTGATGTAAATTAATCATTTCTCCACACTAGCCATTGATAGGCAAATCCCGGCCATGACATTGAATATTTCATGTTGACTCTATCCATTAATATAGATATATTTCAATCATATGATGTTTTTTTTTCTTTTTCTTTTTCTATCAGTACTACAGAAAACATTACATGACTAAATAACCATACACGCGTATCGTAGCTGCTATTACGTAATTTTAACATCAGATTTCTCAGATTCCATATTTTCTAGCTTCAAACTCTTCTACAGGATGTAGTATTATATTAATCTGTATGAAATTCTAGACATGCTTGTAAGAGCAACTGCATGTTAAGTGTACCCATTGGTATTTGTTATGTTTTTGTTTATTGTATTGAAAAGAATTATAATGCTTACTTCTTACTGAAAACACTTAGGAAAATAAAAATTGTTAAATAGATATGATTATTTTTCCCTTTTGTGGTTATGGCGAAGACAAATACTTCACATAAGTACAAGCCATTAATAGGTTAAAATGGGTGCATAAACTTATATCCCAAGCATTAACTTTTAAAACTACAATCTGTGGGACATTTTGAAAATCACCTGCAATTTAGACAAACAGTTAATTCCTGATAAACTGTTGTAACTAGAAATCTGAAACTTGGTAATATTCCATTCTTGATCGATCACAAAAACAAATGTTATATATTTGAAACAAATCTCACAAAAGCTTGAGATATTTAAATTTTCACCCTTAAGCTCTCCCTCCCCAAAGGTCCACGTCTTTGCTTTTTGACATAGTTAATTACTTCACACCTTTCTGCACATGATGTTTCTTACTCAGTGAAGTGGATATATAGGTATTTTAGTTATACAATATCTGATATTTTAAGTTGCTCTGGAGCCATTTACGAAATTTGGAATAAATGTAGAACTATTTCGTCTAGAGAACCGCAAAAGAGTATGTGTATAGCGAATTATTGCAGCTAATATTGAGATAATTTTCATTTTGTTATAGTGAAATTTAAGAGCCATTTTATAAAAATTGTGCATTTCTAAAGGTTAGTTAGCAAATTTTAGTGCCTATTTAAGTGCACATTTTGCCAATTTTAGTGCCTTTTTCCTGCGTATTTCACACATTTTTAGTGCCTATAAATCCGCTCCCTACTGATTATTTGCCTAAATTTGTCAAATTTTGTCAAACAATATGGAGTTATGTGATAAAATCTTTACGAGGTCCGAGAGACCGCCTGTTTCTGGTTAGGCTCTTTTGAGAGATGTCTCGTGTTAAGGATTAATGTCTATTAAACTTGAAGCATAAGTTGTACTATTAATGTTTTATCTTCTTGAATAGATGAAGTTACTGAACATAAGCAGCATATCGAACTTTGAAGCCCCATATGCTGCCCTACTTCTTGGACACTGCACATGTGCGAGGGCTGTTCAATAAAGAATGATCACGATCTTGTTTTGACAACGTACCTTTATTCATCCTCATAATTTTGATGGTTCTTTTCAAAACCCTGAATATGATGCACTTGTCCCAGCGTTTTTGCCAGCTTTCAAAGACATGCTGGAAACCATTTTGAGAGATTCTTCAAAATCGCCTCCGCAGCATACACCACTGTTTCTGATGATGGATAATGCCTCCCACGAAGGCGTTTTTTTTTAAGTTAGGGAACAGAAAAAGTCACATAGGGATAAATCTAGACTATAGGGAGGGTGGAGAATGCACTTCACGTTCATTTTTGCAAGATATTCAGTAATAACGTTGGCAATATGCGGCCGCGCATAATCGTGATGCAGCATTCATCCTGCTTCACGAAAATGTGGTCTTTTGCGCCTGATATGGACTTGCAATGTTTACAGGACATCCCTGCAGTATTGTCCAGTTACTGATGTGTGTACAGGTGCAACACGCTGATAAACAATTCCATGAATATCAAAGAATGAGATAACCATAACTTTTCCAGCAGAAGCAAACACTTTTGCTTTTTGGGAGGGGGGTTGGTGATGAAGGAGACTTCCACACTGAGCTTTGCTGTTTGATGTAGCCAAGTCTCATCAGCAGTGATTACCTTTGAAACAGACTCCGGATCTTCCTCTAACATCAACTTTAACTGCATGTTACGTCTATTCCAGAGGTAGGCGATACTAAACATGTCTGAACTTTCCCGGTTTTAACAGGTGGAAACCAGGAGTACCAACAATAAAACTACCATGGCATGTTTGTTTTACATTAAGCTAACAGAATATAATAAGATTGAATTTTAGTGCCAAAAATTATGACAGTAAAAATATTATGGTCATTCTTTATTGAACAGCCTCAGATTATCCTGTTTGCAGTGACAGGAATAAAACAATTTCTGAAGCCGTGAAGGACAGTAGGCTTGTGGAGCACTTTTGGCAGCTCCTCCTTTTCTAGGTAAGGCATAGAATTGGAAAAGTCAGTTCTTCATGCCAGATAATGTTGTTGGGAAAGTTTCACAATAAAATATGAGACAAGAAAAGCCTCAGCAGAAAACCAGAAGTACGGTCGTAAACTTATTGATCCGAGCAAAACTTGGCTTGTAAAAGCGAAGAAAACTACTTGGCTCATGTTTACGATTCTTGTACTCAAATATCATACCTTGAAGCGCAGTTATACGGCTGTTCGTTCTCCACGATGCAGCTATGCCCCTGCTTTTAGCCATTTCTTTATTTTCGAATGAAGTTTTCGATGCCCGCATTTACATTCGAATGTGAGAGTCTGACCAAATATAGTCCGGGTTACCAAAGCGTGGTTTGCGAGCCATATGAGGCTCTACGATCAGGTATACGTGAGTAAAGACTGGTAAACAATCTCCGACTCTACCCAGCGGTAACAGTACCCTCCAGGCATTTTATTTAACTTATTTACAGACCAGATAATATACAAGGTTTAGGAAGGAAATCAGCACTTTCCGGTAATAGCAAACAAAGAAATTCCTGGACTGCTATATGCAAATGAATTAATGGTAGGATCTATACGGCAGTAGGATTGCAGAAGACAATAAATGAAATCCATAAATTTTATGAAGAGTGGGGAATAAAAGTAAACATAAATAAGTCCAAAGTTATGGTCTTCAAGAAGGGAGTTAAAACAAAAAAGATGAAAGGTTGGTAGTAAATGGCATAAGGGCAAAAGTGGTCAATGAATACTTAAGAGTAAGGTTGAATAACAGCGGAAAGTGCGGAGCATACAGGAGAAAAATTGAAACAAATGAACCTCGGAAGTGAATGAAATAAGAATATGCCAATATAAGCTAGAAATGATAACCGAGTGGTTAGAAATACTGTATGAAGCACTAGATCAATCTAAAATATTGTATACAGTGGAGATATGGGGAGGCACAGAGGTCAACTAAACGGTGGACCAAAACTACAGAACGTTTTGTAAAGAGCTACTACGCTTACCAAGATCAGCACATACGGAAGTAGATTTAGTAGAATTAGGAAAGACAAAATGAAATGGAATAATAATGGAAAGAATAATAAAATTTTTGTATAGATGTTTGGATAAAGAAGAAGGACAAATTATAAAATTATGCATGAAACAGCAAAAAGGTTTAGCGAACTCAAATAATTGGTGGGCAGAGATAGGAGGAATTATGGAAAAAAGTAGGAATGGGAGATATATGGGGATTAGAGGAAAGATTAAAAGCGATGTGCGTAAATTGGTAAAATGCCGAATATAAGATATAAAAAGAAATGAAATATGAAATTATTACAATTTTACAAACAAATACAATTAAATTGGGGACGAGAAGCATAAGTAGATTACTGCAATAGGCAAGAGAGAGAAGGTTTAGCTTGGATGAGAACAGGAGTAATATTTCTCAGAGGTATAAGAGGTAGAGAAAAGGGAATTTATGAATTGTGTGGAAGAAAAGAAAGCATAGAACACTATGTAACAGAATGCGAGGAGGCAGCTAAGTGGAGATTAAAAGTTTGGGAGGAAAAATGTGGGAAAATGGAGAAGAGGATAGTAGCTATAAAAATGTTAACGGGAAAGGAGGAAAGGTAGGAAAGAAGTATAGGTGAGTTCTTACAGAAAGTAAAAGAAAATGAGCCAGAAATGTAAAGAATATAAGAAAGAAAGGCGAGGGCGAAGAAAGGGGCTAATTAAGTGATAAGGAGGCATGTAGGTTAAGAGCTACCTGGCAGAGCAGAAGACCAGGTTGTCATGTAAGCCAAGGTAGCAACAAGGTAAAGACAACTAAATGTAGCCTAAAGTTGTAAATTGTAAAATTTTGGAATATGCACAATAAATCGAATCGAATCTATTCTAATCTAATCATTAATAAAGACCGATTTATGCTGTTGTAATCAATTTTAAAACGGCGTGCACGTATGCAGTCTCTTAAGAAGAAACTTTGCTACGACTAGTGCTTGCATAACAGGAGCGCATAAAATCAAAATTACGCAATTACATAGGATAAGATACAATAGAATCTATTTGGGGATTCGGTACGTTCGGCAGACTTGATTTATTGTGCTTATGCCCCAAGCAATGCATCTGTCGGAGAATAAATAACTGCGACATTTGTCGTCCTACTAAATGTATAACGTTTTTTATTTTGGTTTGTAATATTATGTGGAATAAAGTTAGTTACCAAACACGTTCACGAGTTCCTTTCCCAACAGCATCACCGAGAGGTAGGTTGAGGCGAGTGGAGACAAAGCACGGTCGACCCAAGGAGTTAAGATAGTGGTGAGAGCGCGTTCCCTATTGACTGTTTGGAAACCCTCCGGCAAACCAGTACAATCGGTATCCCACCCTCCGTGGTCTGAAATGGCCTACTAAGCCAACCCAGGGGCCGGAGATGCTCTTACCGCTAGAGCAGGTGTTTACCAGGAATATATCATCCTGCCACGCAGCGCCCGCACCACTGCAGGTGAAGGGGACGGATCTCCTCCCCTACGGGATGTAATAAACCTACAGGCAGCTACTTCCGGTGGACTAACGGTGGGAGATTGATTTTATTATCCATAAACAGGGAGTAGCGATAGTCCGGTGACCAAACACGTTACTCCGGCTCAAATTTTGGTCCGCCTCCGAGGGGTAGATCAAAATCGTAATATCTTTGGAATATAGACGACAATGAAGTGATGAATGTAGCTGTGGTGCTTGGAATTCGTGAAATAAGACGACAAAGGAAAACTTATCTACCAAAAATAAAAATTATAGCGAGTATGACCTAAACTTCAATAGCAGAGACAGATTTAGTAAAGCGAACGCCCGAAAGCTGATAGAAATAATTCGTCCTAACCTGTACATCAGGGACGATAACCGAGGCCTGAGTATCTCAAATGATACTCAAATCCTAACAGCACTTCGGAATTATGCTAGAGGAGTATATGAAGACAGTACTGCTTAGTCAGGCATCAGTAAGCCGCATTATCTGCAAACTGCTTATAAATTTCCCTCCAAGCCTCCTCCTTTCTCACGCTTGAATTCGTCGATACGGACTTATTTTCTATAATGTTCACTTTTTTTTTTTGAATAGAGGAAACATTTGTCTTCTTTTGACCAATTGATACCACGCTTCTTCATATTGTCCATATTCGCAGCACACCAAACTTTGTTACCGAACCTCAAACAGTAGCAGCAACCGTCGGTACACTGTATATTGTCACTTGCAGGTACACTGCGGTTTGTTTAGAACTCTATGGGACTCGCCCATGCGCAGAAGAACCTTTCTACGTCGTGTAAGACTTGCTCCTTGCTGGCCCACAGTTTTTCTTGGTCCGAGGCTTCTTTTATCGTCTATGAATACATATAAGTTGGACCGCCTTTGGTTCGGACCAAGTTAGTCGGAAGATAATCTACAGCAGAGTGATAACTATGAGTATACGCGGGCTGTTCAATAAAGAATGATCAATTTTTTTTTGACAACGTACCTTTAAACATCCTCATAATTTTGAGGGTCCTACTGAAAATAGTCTCACCTAAATAGGAAGCACTTGTCCCAGCGTTTCTGCCAGTCTTGAAGACACGAGGGAAACAATTTTTGAGAGACCCTCCGCAGCCTTCACCACTGCTTCTGATGATGGATAATGCCTCCACGAAGGCATTTCTTCAAGTTAGGGAATAGAAAAAGGTCACGTGGGGCTAAATCCGGACTATCGGGATGGTGAGGGATGCACTACACTTTGATTCTTGCAAGATATTCAGTAACAATATTGGCAATATGCGGCCGCGCATTTTTGTGGTGCAGCATCCAGCGTGCTCCATGGAAATGTAGTCTTTTGCGCCTGATATGGATCTGCAATGTTTTCAGGACATCCCTATAGTATTGTCCAGTTACTGAAGTGTGTGCAGGTACAACATGCTAATAAAACACTCCATGAATATCAAAGAACGAGCTCACTATAATTTCCCAGCAGAAGCAACCACTTTTGCTTTTTTGGGGTTTGGTGATGAAGGAGATTTACACACTGAGCTTTGCTGTTTGCTCTCAGGAGTTAAATGATGTAGCCAAGTTTCATCAGCAGTGACTACGTTGGAGAGAGACTTCGGATCTTCCTCTAACATCAACTTTAACTGCATGTTACCTCCAATGCAGCGGTAGGCGATACTGAATATGTCAGAACTTCCCTGGTTCTCACAGGCGGGAACCAGGAGTACCAACAATGAAACTACGTCGGCGCGTTTGTTTCACATTAGGCTAACAGACACTAAGATTGAATTTTGGTGCGAAAAATTATGAGCGTAAAAAAATTATGATCATTTTTTATTGAACAGCCCTCCTACCTATAAATATACGTCGTTTAGTATGTTCCATCGTGAGGAAAGCTTAGGAACATTAGAAACTTATCAGGCACTTAAGGTACATGCACATACTCAACCCATTTTGCAGCTTTTAGATCTTCTCGGAAATCTCTATGTCGTATCCTTTGAAGATTTTGAACTCCAATTTCCACCTTGGTACTAACTAGGACTGGACTGGAATATACTATGGAGTAGATTCGACACGGAGGTCTCTCTTGGTCTATTATACTCATACCTCCAAGTGAGAATCCCCAGGAGGAAGGATGTGGCGAGAGCAGACATAAGGCGTCAGTCTCAAGGAGCCATGACAACCCTGAAAGAGGCCATCAGATGAGAGATGATGTTAAACGGTAATGGAGATGAAGTGGACGTACAGGAAATTCTAGGGATGTACAGATGTATTTTTATATCTTGACAGATGAAGAGCGATGCGCAGAATTATCTGTACGAGTCTACTTCAGAACGGTTGCAACTGGAGGGTAGGACAGGTAAGTTGCGAGCAAGTAAACAAGTGTAGAGCTACTGAGCAATACTACAGTTTGTTTCAAAATGTGCGGGTCTCCTGATTTCAAGAGAGCATTTAGAAATGACGCATCCTAGTAGCACATTCAAAAATAAAGTGCTACATTTAAAAACATGAGAAATAATAACCAATATCCATAGATTTATGAAAAAGGAGCAATGGTCTGCGTCTGCAGAGTAAATGTCGTTGGAAAGGGTTAGCGCCAAGTCCTGACGGAGCCTTCCTACAGAAACCATTCCAGGACTAGGTCCTTCACTGTTTTAATGGGGGTTGTGCTATTAAGACAGTGATAAACGGTGGCATTTTCGTAGGGATTTGTTTTATTTTGTATTCTTTATTATTGTTTTTATGATGAGGAATTTGAATAGAGATAGAATGTGTTTAGGTTCGGTGGAGGAGCCAAGGATGCTTGTATCGTTCCCTGGGGTCGATATCGTATTCCCCAAGAACACGAATAAGTGTGTTGATATTATGCGAAAGGGAGTCGAAAACTTTTTGAGAGAGGGAGAGCATGTATTCAGCTAGGCGGGAAAAATGATAGGTCGCGGTGAATATTTATGTTTGGAGGGTACCAATCGGCATTGACTGCTGTACGGAGAAATCCGTTTCGGAGGGTTTGAGTGTGAGTTTTGGCGGCAGTGGCCCAGACTGGGCAGGCGTAGGTGAGAGTGCGACAAAGGACTTGCTTGTACAAGAGAATTCTGGTGGATAGACTCATTGCGGAGTTTCTGTGATAGAGGGGGTATATAAATGCCATCCTGCGAGCAACCTTGTTGCACAGGTCTGCGATGTGAGCTTTCCAGGTCAGCTTCTGGACCAGCGTGACGCCTGTCTGGGTATGCTATAAAATTCTGGGAAAGGGTATCTAAGGCAACAGTTGTACCTGAAAGCAGTTTAGGAGAGTTATTAAGCTAAGATAAGCCATTGGTGCTAGTGCAACAATGTCGCACTCTAAGCCCAGTAAACAAAGATTAAGAACATGCACAAAATCTAATTTGGATAGTTTTAATTCAGAAGTAGTTAGGCAAACTGTGAACAACTTTCAAAATACAGAGAAACAAACACCAACTCTGAAGAAAGTGCTTATGAAGCTTCAAAATTCTATTGATTTCCAAATCAGTGTGTGAACATTTAGAAAAGTCTTTTGAAGCTGGAATTTATATGGAAGAAAACAAGTGTGACAGGAAAATTTTAATGGAACATAGTACCATGCAGGTAAAAAGGCTTAAGTAATTACGAAATATTCAGAAATATCGCAATGAAGTTTATATAGTTTGTAAATTTATATCAATGCAGCACATACTAGACCATATGTCAAGAGTGAAACTCGTTACAGGGACTCTGTGGCGATGTCGAAAAGCGGACAGTTGGTTATCATGCCTGCTGGAAGAGAACAGGGTTTTGTTTCGAACGGTTATATACTATTTAAGATCCAACAAAAGTATGGAGATTACTACAATAGTAAGATTTATAACTTGATTTATAACAGCAGCAATGCTGCCTTAGAGAATGAGATTTGTTTTTAGACAGCTTGTGCAAATACTCCCCTCTAATAATCTTACGCGTAGGACATACTGTGGCGATAGGTGCGCTGTCCCTATCACAATTGCTACTGATCCCTATCAGGCAGGATTTCTTTCAAGATAAAATAATACATCTTTAAATAACCTACCCAGCATTCGCATAGCGACCCGTGGAAACCCCGATAAAAGCTATGGGTCAGATAGCCCAGCCACGGCAATCGAACCAGAGCTTACCGAAAGCGGGCTATAGACGGAACAGCCTAAGCCAACCTGCTCGGTCAACCTAAATAACATCATTACCATTTTTAAGTGTATCGACGCAATAAGCGAATCTAATGAAAGAACTAGTCCAAATGTTTCTGTTGCGAAACACGTCAGTGGAAAGTGGGGAAAGGAAAGAATCCACTGAATTCTATAACAGCATTGTAGTGACCTAGAGGACAGAAATTCATATGGATGAGCGTTGCAAAAGAAGAGAAAGAAAATTGCTTTGGAGTGTCTTCGAGTGAGTGAAAGGCGAAAGTTTAAAGCAACAAGTAGACAATAAGAGAAAGAGACCTGAATTCCCATTGTGTGTTGGCGTGTAAACATAGGAACGTTCCTCAACCTCATAAATCGAGAGTCAGTAATTGGAAATGTTAAGCACAAAGAGAAAAATGTGCAAAAACAAAGAAGAATCTAATTAGACTTCAAGTGTCTAATGGAAGACTAAATGGAGAAAATATCTCCCAGATTATATTTAACCACAACTTCGTCTTTAATTTTATATTTATTTTGAAATGCAGATGTAATACTTATAATTTTAAAAGTATCATGCTGGATAACTTATTTCAATATGGCGAAGATTTCAAATGAAGCTTTCATTGAAACGATTTTGAAGTATCCCTGAAAACAAATGGATACATATTTTTTAATTTCTATACCACGTAGTTAAGTTAAATACAGGATTCGATCTATAAATTGAGACTTGCTATATTTTAAAAGGACATTTTTAACAAAAATATCTGTTTGTGCTAATTTGTGTGCTGGATAACTTATTTCAATATGGCGAAGATTTCAAATGAAGCTTTCATTGAAACGATTTTGAAGTATCCGTGAAAACAAATGGACATATATATTTTTAATTTCTATACCAAGTAGTTAAATTAAATACAGGATTAGATCTATAAATTGAGACGTGCTATATTTTAAAAGGACATTTTTAACAAAAATGCCTGTTTGTGCTAATTTCTGTGCCTCAAAACTAAAAATGGACTGCATTAATCAGGTTTCAGGGGAGTCGAAATGGTTATTTTTTGCCATTCTGTTTTTATATTCTTGTTCTAGTGGCATATATCAATATTTCAAATCCGTCATTAATTATGATATAAGTTTCATAGCGGAATTCTGATTCCTTATATTATTAAAATATTATTAAATATAATGCTTCATATCATTTCTTAGCTTGCATAACTGTAGTTTTTGAAGAGCAGCTATTTTACATACGCGTTCACTATCTGTGAAACTACAGGGCGATCCATATAAATCTGAACCATAATTTCCTTTTGAAAGCTCCTAGAATGTAGAAATTTGTTTTAATGATCTCAGTAGCTCTGGGAGGACTGACAACATTGGCAATTGTTGACAGTTGACGGTCTTAAATGTACAGTCATATCAGCAGTACTCACTACGAGTGCATGCTTACATTTTGAAAATATATTGGAAGACAAATTCCTTGGTAACACCACAACGGGAATTTCAAAGAGAATTTAATGTAGGCGACGTTCCGACAAAGGCCACAGTTGCATCGCTCGTAAGAAAGCTGGAGACAACTGGCATACTCATTAGTGAGAGTGGAAAACATAGACCGCCATTGAATGAAGAGACTGTTACAGATGTTCGTAGAAGTCTATTAAATCCTCCAAACAAATCTTTGCGTCGATTGAGCCAGGAATCAGGGTATTCATATGTAACATATCAAAGAGCTGCGAAGAAATGGGGATTATGACCTTAAAGAATGCATATGGTGCAACAACTGAAAGAAGCAGGTTATGATAAACGAATCATTTACTTTCTATGGTTTCAGGGTAGTCTTATACCACGTCCAGACATTCTCTCCGTAACGTGGTTTACAGATGAGGCATGGTTTCATCTGTAAGGCTACATAAACACACAAAACACCAGATATTGGTCTACTGTAAACCCCTAAGTGATCCACGAGGCCCCACTGCATGATGAAAAAGTTGGAGTATGGTGGGCTGTGTCAGCTTTCAGGATCGTGGTCCCATTTTCTTTGATACGACTGTAGATACTGAAGTTCATATGTGTATCTTCAAGACATTTGTGGGGCAGCTGGATGATATCGAATTCAGACAAGGTTATTTCCAGCTAGATGAAGCTACGTGCCATACATCTAATGACAACATGGAACTTGTAACCAGTTTCTTTGATAATCGAATAATCTCAAAATGTCTGTGCCCCCCCAAGTCCCCTGACCTAACCTCACCTGATTTCTTCTTGTGGGGGTATCTAAACAATAGAAGTTCTCAAGGAATACGTTGAAACCGAAATAAGTAACATTGGCGAGGATACTCTCCGTGAAACCTCAGAGAATATGGTGAGACGAGTGCAAATATGTATAGATGCTGGTGGAGGACATTTTCATCATTTTCGGTGGGATGTAAATAGTGCAATGTAATCTCCCAATTGTGTATTATATTCTCCCAAAGTTGCACGTGTGTCCTATTATTCATTCAAAGGTTATGACCTATTGAAGTGGTTCAGGTTGATATGGATCGCACTGTAGTTGGAAGAAAGTGCTGCCGTTTTACCATAGACGTGAGTCAAGTGGCCAATTGTTTAGACCGCTCGTCTCTCACTAAGGTGGCCCGAGTTTGGTCCCAGGCGATCGAAAAATGAGATTTTTGGTGGACAACATGGCGCTGGGGTGGGTTTTCTCCGGGATCTCCGGTAGAGCACCAATCATATAAACACCTTATTCATTTATTGGCCTTTTTTGCTGGATACAACTGAACAGACCCTATATGAAGTAACTTAAAATCTAGGCTGTGTGAATTTAATAAGCAAGCTCAATGAAATGTGGCAGCAGGCTTACCTGCATATTTTCACTTCAAGAGCTCCCGCGCATGCGCGACTGAAGTAATATAACTATGGCCACAAATAAACACGGAGTCATGCACAGTGCAAACACACTTCCGGATGGACTTTCTTTGGCAGTCTGTTTTCCAATACTACAGTTTTATTTGGAGTCATTATAGTAGAATTAATTAAATAGGACAAGAGTGGAAACTTCATATACCATCCATAACTATACTATAAAAATATTCACAAACCCAGCAACTGCCCTGTCATCAACCTCCACTTATACGATCATACCGATTATTTAACGTGGACGCTTCCCATCCGTTACTACAAATAATTTGAACCACAATCGCGACTATTGGCTTTGAATGAATGACCAGTTCCATTTCGTCTGGGCTAAATAATCACAGCTATTGAGTGCTTCCGTTAAGTGGCCAGTGACGGGGACTTAGTTTGTTTAGGAATTAAAAGAAAAGAAGCATATGTAACAGAAGGATGCTGCACAAAAGCTGCCCGCCACTGCTACATGATCCGTAGGCAGATACGAAGGTTAACAAAGCCGGCGTCAGTATCTATAATACATGGCGATATACAAATGTAGCCCATGGCGGAGTTTTTATGGGTCGTTACACGTCACGGCGGTGCCATTGTCGTAAATCTGAGCGCCAGCTTTGAATGACTCTATACAAGGAACAGTGCTGTGTTACAGAAGTGAGGTCATCACGTTCCTCTTTTGTCTGCTCCCAGCTAAGACAGCTGCAATGTTTTATCTTCTCTTTATGAACCTATTCGCTTCGGTTACTTTATTCTTTTATTTGGAAACTCTTTTTGAGAGTGGAAAATTATTCTTGAATCATCCTCCACTAAATTTTCGTGCGATGGTTACGTTTCCAACTTACAAGTATTAAAATTAAGTTTGCTCTAACACCTAGTTAAAATTCTGCTCTGAAACGTTGCCTATGTGGGAAAATGTTCAACTTTTATTTTCTTAAACATTACTCTCAACAGTATGCATTAGTATGTTTGGATGATAAAAAAAATTATATACAGTGATCTTGCCCAAATTTTTACAATCTTTTTACCAAGTTCGCACTGTACTTCATTAAATACTATGTCCAAAATTTTTCATGAGAGCTGAAATACGTATTTTTATTTTCTGGGAATATCCTCGGAGGTCTTCTTCATTCCAAATGACTTTAGCATAACAATTAAACCGTAATTGATAGGCCAATCTGACCAGTAACAATAGCAATTGCCTCGTGGGGTGTTGCGCCCAGTGCTGGCTGCACTCTTTCCCCTACCTGAGAGGCATCTGAGAACAGCCCACTTGACAGGCTAGAGGGAGAGCAACTAATGTTAAGGTATGTTTTACCAAGCCCATTTCTGGGTTTGGGTGTACAAAGTCAGGGGAAAGTGGCCCTGCTCAGTGTAGTTTCCCAAAGCGTCTTGGACAGCCGGTAACTTGGTCTGCGGCGAGGAACCCTATGGTTGTACCGGCCAAGGGTATTCACCAGATAATTGGGGTGGGAGCCTATCTTATTGTAGATGGTACGTTATCTCTCCCGCACCACGTCTACAATACATGGGACTCCGAAGTTGGTGTGGAAGATGTGGGACGTGAATCTATGTCCAGTATTGTAGATAGTTCGCAGCGTCCTATTCTGAACGTGCAGCACCCTGCGAATAGTGGTGGGAGTCGCTGATCCCCAGACTTCGCAGCCGTACAGAATCAGGGGTGGGATTATCGCCCAATACAGGCGTAGTTTAAGCTGTGTTGGCACTGTGAATTTCAAGATGGGGTACAACTGCCTAAGTGCTGCATGCCCTTGTCCGGCTTTGACACGAACGTGAGGGACATAGGTGAGGCCGCGTTCAAGGAGTGCGGCAAGGTATATGGCAGAAGGAACCCAGGGGATTTGCCTCTGCCTGAACCTCGGCAACCAATCAGGTCGCCTAGCTCGGACCTTAGGTGTGATTTATCCGCGACGCTTTTATAACTGAACTATCGTGTCTCGAAAGTTTCGGAAGCCACACGTTCTTTTGTGGTGGCAGGCGAAGGAGAAAGGAACTGTACAGACCTCTCTTTCTCTCCTTCTCTCTCGGTAAGTAACCAGCGCCCATCGGCTCCGTGGGCGTGGCTTGGGTGCTATCTGTCTCTTTCACACCTAGCTTGCTGCTACTCCGACGATCGCGTCACATTATAATCTCTTGAACGAGAGATATGGGATTCAAAGCCCACCAGGACACTTCTGTCTACTGAAGCTCTCTCTAGAATTTGCTAATACATAATTAGGGAATACCGGGAAGATAACCTTAGCATATGCTTGGAAATCTTCCTTACCAAATTTACAGCCCAAATTATTTATTTCAAGTATCAGCATTATCGCCACCTGTGATGCCGTATTGAGTAATAACGGATCCTGCACGCTATTAGAAAAACACGGTTTGGTAATTCATAAGGAATCATAAACCTATATATAATATTATGTGTTTATTTAGTACCTCTATTTTATTCCTCTGCTTATTATAATTAAGTTTTGCTTTAACCAATTGTTAGTTTAACAATTTCGTACATTCAAGTAATTGTATATTAGTCACAGAGGTAGTGAATGAACGATGCTTCACGTAGCCGTTTCCAAGCCTACGGCCGGGCTGCTGTATAAACAGTGCGAGTGACAGAATGTCCGTATAAAATATAGTATGGTTTGTTGCTTAAGTTATTTATAACTACACATCATGAAATAGTTAAAAATAAATGTAAATTCCTAAGGTATCTTAAGTAAGGAGATTTTTGAACTCCTTCACAACATTCGCAAATTCACAAAGTAATAGTTATTTGAGTTCTGAAAAGCCTAACGTAATATATCAGTAACCCCTGCATGATCAAAAATTAGAAGTTTGGAGCTACTGGGGTGAGAGGAATTTTAATTTCCTGTAAAAGATTAGCCTTAGAAATATGTACAAACTCGGCGGCACTTTTATGACCAACTAACTGTCAAAGAATGTGCTTTCAGCAGAACTCTACTGTGTCACGTCCAGCTTCTCATTACGGGAACACAGGGCGTATTTCAAGATAGAATTATCACTAAGAAAATATTTTCGCGAGGGGTCGTTCTTCCGAAGCGAGCTGGCAGGAAGAGAAAGAGACAGATAACGTTCAAGCCATGCCCGCTCGTGTGATTGTTTGGCACTTAAGAAGGAGTGGCAGAGAGTGAATGAGACGGTGATGGTCTGGATTATTCTCGCTTCACCGCAAGGGTCCGCGAGGCTTCGTTTGGCTTCGCGTGACGTCGACAATTTTCGGGACACTTCCAGATACTGCGACTGTTGTATATAAGCGGGTGCACTGGACAGGACGGGCTGACACCCCTCATGCTTTGTCACCTCCCCTTCAATGCCGTTCTTTTCCTAACCAGGATCTTCAATATGTGCATCACCTTGGGGCACTTTCCTCGCCAGTGGAGAGAGGCCCGGGTGATATGTATATTGAAGCCTGGGAAGGATCCTGTACATCTTTCCAGCTACCGATCCATCAGCCTCCTTTCTACCCTCTCGAAGGTATTCGAGAGGTTAATCCTAACCCGAATGACTCCCATCTTGGGAGATGTTCAAGCTATTCCTGACCACCAGTTCGGATTTCACCCTGGGCACTCGACTACCGAACAGCTGCTACGTGTGGTGGAGACAGCGGCCCTGGGTTTCCAGGAACGCGCCTTCACGGCAGTGGTATCTTTGGATGTCGAAAAGGCCTTCTCCACGACATGGCATACCGGTCTGATCTTCAAACTTATCCAACTGGGGCTACCTACACAGCTAATCAACATCCTACACAGCTTTCTCAGGCACAGATCATTTAAAGTCACAGTAGCGGGGAAAACATCTACACTGAGACCCGTGAGAGGTGGAGTCCCCGAAGGCTCTGTACTATCCCCCACACTATTTAGTGTTTTCATGGCAGATTTTCCAACTCAACCACAAGTCGAAATGGCACAATACGCTGACGACGTGTTGTTGTTCCGCAAAAACAGACATATACTCAGAGCCTTCAACCCAATTCAGAGACACCTCCGTCTCACACAAGAATGGTGCAGGCGTTGGCGGATGTCCGTAAATCCGGACAAAAGTCACGCCATTCCTTTTACGAAGCGCCACACCCCCGCTGATCGCCCCAACTTCCACTTCAGGGGCCGAAGAATAGAGTGGACTAATTCCATCAAGTACCTGGGCGTTCAACTTGATAGAGGCCTAACTTTCCGCGGGCACATCAGGGAACTATCGGCACGGGTGCAGGGGGCTATTGCCTCTTTGTACCCAATGCTGGGTTCGCGCTCGATGCCAGTCCGCTTAAAGCTACACCTCTTTCGAGCGCTGATAATCCCACTTATGTTGTACGTCTGTGAAATCTGGGGCATGGCTGCCGATAGCTGGATAGCATACCTTCAGCGTGCACAGAATAGAGGACTCCGATCCATCTATTCTGTGGGCCGTTCTTTTCCCGTGAGGTTGCTTCACGAAGCTTCCCTTCTCCGATACGTGGAGGACGAAATTAGACGCCGGGCAACAAAATTTTACGACAAAATTCCTGCTCATAGAAGCGCCCTGGTTCGGTCTCTAGGAGACTACGACGCTACGAGACGCCGCTTCAGGCGTTACCGGGTACCCCGTATGGCTTGCGGGCATCCGAGGTAACAAAGGAGTTAATCCTTACAGCAGCATAAGCTAAATGACAAAACTCCAAAAGAGCTGTTTGGCTACAAAATTTACCCCACTTTAGAATAATAAAACACCAGGGTGTAAACAAAAAAGCGGTTTGGCATCCTGTACAAATTAAAGAGAAGCAAAAAGCTACCTCAACAAAATTTTCCTCAACAAATAATATCACATCATCCTACAAATATCACGATTAACAACCTGCGGTCAGACCCAAAACCTGGGTGGGTACGCAGCAAAAACCTTTTGGCTGTTAACAGCCTGTCAGTACACGACTTGGACTTGGAAGAGAGTTGCAGTGTGGACCTGCGTCAGACGGACTTAAAAACTTGCGTACGTGTTTGTTACATAATTCTGCAGTTATCAGAGGTGTAGAAAGTGTATTTCTACGGAAATAGAGAATGATTTGAATTTCTGCAAGTTGGACTTTAAACTCCACGAACTCACAAAGTCACAATATGGTTCCATGTTCCTCCGATTCTACAAGCAATTTTTACTCTGGAATGGCACGTATGCAAAAATAATCCATCTACTTTAAATGAAAATAACGGTTTTTCATTTGTCAAAGGGAACTGCAGACTGTGATGAATGTTTTCCTGAGCACGTGTCATTGAACAAATAATGGGGACAATTTCAAGATCACCTTACGTAATACAGTGAATACTGTGTTCAACCGACTGTTGGTTAAACGGAAATATTTCATTGCCATTTAAGGGTGAAAAAATACTAAATTACTTTTATTAAACGGAAAATGTCTTACGCGGTAGCGGAAATCAAAGTAGGCATTTTCATAGAACATTTCCAGTTCCGCAATGCAGAGTGTAGACAATTTTCAGGCACCCGGTGAAAATGTACATTGTCTGCTCGATGTATGTGAAACATAATCATATTGCTGCTACCTGAGCTATTTAGGAAAGGGGGAGGATGCGCTAATGACGGTACGTGTACTCAGAAACTTGTCAGTCATCCTTCAGTGCATAACAGTGCACCTCCAAACTTAAACATGGCGTTTTCTTCCTATAGACAACAAGGCTTAGAAAGCAAGAATTGTACAATACTGCATCCGTCATAAGAAACACACTTTTTGTATTACTCTGAGCCCACTTGCACAAGCGTGACAGCCCGCCTCGGTAGCGTAGTTGGTAGCATGTCTGCCTCAGGCTCAAGAGGTCCTGAGTTCGGTCAGGACGAGTTACCTGGATAAGGTTTTTTCCGGGGTTTTACCTTATCCTGAAAGACGAATGTCGGGTAGCTGTAAGCTCCGTGGACTCTGGACACATTGAACATCATTTCACCCATTTCATTAATCGTCCGATATGACTTAACGTTGGACGACGTAAAATTACAAAAGAAAGAAAGGAAGAAAGGAAGGAAGGGAGGAAGTAAGGAAGGAAGGGAGGAAGGGAGGAAGGGAGGAAGGGAGGGAGGATGGAGGGAGGGATGGAGGTAGGGAGGTAGGGAGGGAGGGAGGCAGGAAGGGAGGGAGGAAGGGAGGAAGGGAGGGAGTGAGGACGGGAGGGAGACAGGGAGGGAGGGAGTGAGGAAGGGAGGAAGGGAGGAAGGGAGGAAAGAAGGAAGAAGCGTGCCAGACGACCGTGACGCTTTCGCCCATGTGTTATGCCATATTAGCTTCAAACAATTGTATGCACAAGAGTAGCTTACCAGTAGGTTTTGTTCCCAGAATTGCTCACAGGAAAGTGTGCTTCTTAGGACGACAGGAGTATCTCTTAACGCGAGAGTGAAAGAGAAATTAGCAGAATATGAAGTGCTCAACGTAAGCAAAACTCAAGTTCACCAGATTCTAAAGAAGGAACCGGAAATTCTGAAACCCTGGGAAAATTTTGCTAAAGGGAAAATAAAGAGAAACTTCAGAAAACTGAAACACAAAACATCAATGAAATAGTCTGGGATGTTTCGTTAGTGTAATGGCAAAAATCTCCTCATATCGGGGACTATGTTATAAAAATATGCCGAAAAGGTAGCTTAAAGACCGGGCAAGACTGAATGCAAACCAAATAATGCAGAGGAAGAGAGCTTTGAGAGTTGTGACGTATTTCAGCCGGGAGTGAGGTCTGCAGTGCGTGTGACGTCAGGCCAGATACATGTAGTACCAACAGGTCTATATAAATGGCGCTGTGAGCATAGGATACATATAATGGCCATGGTATGTATGTGGGCAGCCTCACATATTGAAGGCTGACCCCTTCTCAAAACCAGCTGATTAATTTCACGCCATTTTACTGCAACAAAGAGTGCTTTATATTTCTGCAAACCAGACGTTTGATTCTACCTAACGCTAGCAGCCACTTTATGATAAAAGCTACCTATAGAATACCGAGTACTTTATTTCTGCATAAAATTACCTATGGAATACAGACTACTTTATTTAATCCATACCGCATGTAACCTGCACAGCAGATCCAGTGGTCGGTTTCGCCGGCAGGCCACACGCTACGAATTCAGTTGCGTGAAGTATATTTGACCCCGCAGTAAAATATTCGCAAATGTATATCTGAAAACGTGACATTTCGCACGTTTTCTCATTTGTAGTTAAATGCAAAGCATAATTATTTTGATGGATAGAGTCAACATGAAAAATCCAATGCATTGGCCGGGATTTGAACCACGGATCTCCTGTTTTCCGTCCTTAACCTTTGGCTCTTAACCTTTGAGCTACCGTGGCCAACGTGCCGTCCTGACATTAAATTCTCCATTTGACTCGTATATTTCCCCTGTAGACCACTAGGGGCTCTCGCATCCGAGTTAAATGATGAAGTAAGTCGCCACGAACGGTGTATCTCGGATGCGAGGGCCAATAGTGGTCTACCGGGGAAATATACCAGTCAAGTGGAAATTTTAATGTCAGGACGGCACGTTGGCCATGGTAGCTCAAAGGTTAAGAGCGACTGGACGGAAACCAGGAGATCCGTGGTTAAAATCCCGGCCATGGTATTGAATTTTTCATATTGACTCTATCCATCATAAGCCTATGTACGGCTAGTGTGGAGTAATTGATTTCCATCAGTTAACTACAATAATTATTTTCTTGAAAAATACGACATTTCGTCACTCTTTTTGTGCTCTCTTTATTAAAATATATTTATGACGTACAACAATACATTCTAGAACAACAAAATATTTAGTCCTATTTTAAACAAGTTTTGCAGGACATATATTTACTGACACAAATCTAATAGGTTATGTGCATATGATGTTTCTACACGTTATAAGTTCATGTTTTCAAAACTAGTACTATATTCATTCAATAGATAACATCTACGTGCAAACTATTTGCTTAGAAATTTATGAAAATTTAGTTAACTGGATCTCTAAGTGCTAATGGTAATTATATTTCCATCTCAATTTCACATTTACTACACTCGTCAGCTGTATCTGCTCTCCGGTAGCGTGTCTGCTTCACGTTTCAGAGATTCCGAGTTCAAATTTTGGTCAGGATGACATTTGTATAATTGTTTTCTTTCTCCGGGGTACACCCTTGGTCTAAGATCTATGTATCCTGGAGTCAATTAAGCAACATTTTAGCCATTTAAATTCATAATATGATATGACATATGACGTTAGTTGCTTGATTCCCAACATTCCGCACATGGCAAACTTGGCCTTCGGGGAACCTCGCCCCACCACGTGCTGACCGGTTTCATTTCTCAGGTGATGTCCCTTACCTCCAATGATAGGGTGATAGTGAAAATGAAGCTGAGGTTAGAGGATCAACAGCTTATACCATGGTCTCCGAACCACGGTAGGCATAGGGGACACCTCACATACGCGGAACGGAGGTGAAGGCGTGGGCCGACTTAAAATCCCCACCCCAGAGCCGGGGAATCGAATCCGGGACCTTTAGCACGGGAGCTGCGAAAGAAACTTTTGCGCTACCCCGGCGCCTATATGGCTTAACTTTGGTGGACATAAATTTTAAAAGGAAAATGTTAGCTGAAACATTTACCTTATTAATTTGTTCTTATCTTGTTATTTTCAATGAATTAAGTTATAGTGAGGAGTGTAAACATTTATATTATGAGCACTGCATTCACCACTTCATGGTTTGCATTCTTTGGAATAGTTTGTTTTTGTGGAGTGCTTATTTCATTAATCAATTATCTTGCAGCTCTCAGCAAAGTTAAGAGGTTCGTTATTGATGAAGTTTAATGAAAAATGTATAAATGAGGAGCAATTAGAGACAATATCTACAGTGAACTCCTTTTAATGAGTATCTATTGCCTCAACATTTTACGTCGGTATACTGGGCGTATGCTTATATACCGCAATGCATTTTATTTTCTGTGAAGCACCCGAGAAGTAGCAACAGAGGCAAAGTCTACCTTCTTGTGAATACACTGGACAACAATGAAACAGTTTTGGACTTAAAAATAGTGCATTTACATTTATTTCCATCTGCTGAATTCAACAATCACAATAAAAATGATAGATTAGCTCTTCCTCTGAATGTAAAGTGACATTTAATTTTCTAAAGTGAAGATTTTAAATCGGGGGGAATTTTTGGGGGGAGTTGGCACACCTGTCAAATAACATCGGAGAAAAATTTTGCAGAAGAGATGCAAAAGTTAAGGAAGGCATTTTTGTCCGGCCACAAATAAGAGAACTTGTAAAGGACCCTGTATTTGGCCAAGTTTTGGAGGGGAAAGGAAAGGAAACTTGGGAAGCCTTCATGAAGTTTTAGGCAACAAAAGAGATGACAACTACAGACATTTGGTGACAGTGCTCCTGCAAAAATACCGTAACCTTGGATGCCACATGTCCTTTAAAATCCATTTTCTCCACCCCCACCTAGACTTTTTCCCTCCTATTTGTAGAGCTGTTAGTGATGAACATGGGGAGAGATTCCATCAGGATATTTCTGTTATGGAACAAAGATATCCGGGCCGTTCGAATGAAGTAATGCTTACGGATTACTGTTGGTCTTTGTATAGGGATTCTGCGGAACTCCATCACAAGAGACAAGCTAAAAGACGACGAAGTCAATTGGCCACCACATGATTCTCTTCAGACACGACTATCTGCGAAGTATTTTTCCAGCAATATAGAACTCTTAGCATGTAATTACAGGTTGAAAAATCAAATGCTTTTTCACTGTTGTTAGCATGTATGTAATTAAAATTTATACTTTTGTCTCATTCCCTTAACATATAATACTTCCACCTTGAGTATATTATAGAAACTATATCTAATAATTTTTTTACTGTTATATTTGTTTTTCTCAACCCAAAATCAGTAGGATTTGCCTCATGAGGTGCTCGAAACATTCAAAAATTATTTTTGTTGCCCAGTGATATCGTGGAAATGAAACCAATAGTAAGTAGGAACTGCGAAACTGTTGATTAGGTGAGAGGTCAAGTTAGAATGTCCCTGGAGCTTTGTTTTAAAAAAGAATATATACTGGAGTTTTGGCAGAACGACTACAAAAGTGGGCAGAAGACGAGAGCAAGCTATTAGATTTACAAGCAGGCATCAGACAAGACAGGACAACAGTGGATAATATCTTTGTGATAAGAACATTGATAATTAAATATGTGGCAGATAAGAGGGATAGAATGTATATGTCATTTATTTACTTTGAAAAGGCCTTCGATACAATAAATTGCAAAGACTATGGTACAAATTGAGTAAAAAGAAATGAGTAGCACATTTGCAGGGTTTAAAAACATATACTCACACAACGAGTTTTGTATAAAGATGGCAAATAATAAAGTAACAAGATTCATTCCGAATAATATAGGATTGAGGCAAGGCTGCAAGTTGAGCCCAGTACTGTTTAATCTGTGTGTAGATTATATTTCAGATGCAATTACAATGGAAAATAGCCTTTGCCAATCATTAATAAAAGGGAATTACCTGGTTTGTTATTTGCGGATTATTTAGTAGCAGCAGCTATTTCCTAAGTGGGAGAAGATAGAGCAATTGGAGCAATACATACATTTCCTAAGGCATTGAGCCCTAGAATTAATGCAAACAAAACTATAATTATGATATTTAAGAAAATAGCTGGTCAATATATTTAATTATCTAGGAGTACGATTAAGCAGTAACGGCGGTTGAAAAGAGCAAAAGAGAATGGAAATGGCAAAAGGTAAATTTGCATTAAAAGCTACGAAAGCATGGCTAGATAAATTACCAGAAGTGCAAATAAAACAGCTGGAGAGAATTTACACAACCGTAGTAAAAGCAAAAATCCTGTATGGGACAGAGATATAGGGCTTGGAGGAGGGGGGTGCAAATATGATTTTGAAGCATAGAAACTTTTGCAAAGAAGTTTTGGGCTTACCACAAGCTTCAACAAATGGAGTGAAGCAAGCAGAATTGGGAAGACTGGGAACTGGAGGGATAATTGTGGAAAGGATGTTAAAATATTGGATGAAAGATAGGAGTTTGGATGAGCAGAATATTCTGCGTCAATGCTAGATACTACAGGAAAGACTAAATCACAAAAATTCATGGCTAAATAAGATAAAAGAAATTATGTTAAAAATAGGGTTTGGTGTTATGTGGGAGAACCGGGAATTATTGTAAAGTGGATTTTGGAAAGAACTTATGTTAAGAACGGAAGATAATGAAAGACAAGAAATGTTAGTAAGCTTCAACTTTAAAAGCCCGCTGGAAATTTATAGAGAGATGAAAGTGATCTGGAACATAGAAAAATAGATTTATATTTGTGACCAAGCAGCAAGAGAAGGCTCTGCATGGGCCAGAAAAGGAGTGGTGAAACTGAAGGGTTTGGGAAGAGAGAGGGATCTGGAGAAATACCCATTGTGTAACCAAAGGGCTATAGAATGGCATTTGCTTTTAGAATGTGAAGAAACTAGATAGCTTAGGGAGAAGATAGATAAAAAAGAAATTCAAGCAATGAAGTTAATGAGTGAAAAAAAAACTAGTAAAAATTTAATTGAAATTGGGAACTTTCTGGGCAAAAGTAAGAGCCAAATGGTTGAGGAAGATAAGCAAATATGACGAAAATGAAGATGAGGTTATTGTAGTTAAGTTGCCAATAGGGACCCATTAGCTCGACAGGCTCAGAGTTTGAGTCTATTGGGCCCAAGGATAACCAGCAACTCAGTGTAATAATAAGTATGTAAATGTATAACAATTTGTAATTGAAATGGAAATAAAGATAACTTACTTAAAAGGTCTACGAACATTTTCTTTAATGTACCTTTGGGAAGCAGTGCAGAAATATTAAAACACAATAAAAAGAAACTTGTGTATGCTTAGGACCACACGACAGAGGTAAAAACTTAAAAACTATTCATAATAAATTATTCTTAAAAATTATTTTAAACATTTAATGTTGACACTCATTGTTGCGCAAAGAGGAGAGTTGCGAGCTGCACATTTCATGTCTTACGCTAAATGTACTCACAAATGAAAATACTCTGAAACAACTGAATGATGACGGACTTGCGACCGTGCGAAGCGGCTTATACATAAGGACGTATAAAGGAAGTAAAATCAAATCACCTATATACTGTTTTACATGTATTGTCACGGCAACAGGCATAAAAGTTTCGGCGCAAATAAGAAAACAGTCGGCGGATAAAGTTTCATGGTAATAATGAGCCTTGCTAAGCAGTTAATGATAGCGCGGCTATTGCAAACAAGCACCAGCGGGCAGCGATGACCGAGGTAAAGGACTCACCGGCATAGATTAAGTTCGCTTCTAGAATGTGATACAATGTTTGCTTTCTTTATTCTTCCGGAAATTTCTGGACTGATAGAGATTGCTCGGGTTCTGGCTGACTTTAGCACCATCCAGAGCTAGGAATTAGGTATTTATGGACGTAACGGCTCACAAAGTGAGGTAGTGGTGAAACAGTGTTGTGAACGAGAGCCAGCTGGAAGTGTTATTGTAACGAGAGCTAATCTGCTGTCACTGTTTGTTATTGTGATCGACCTTGGTAGACTGATGGTGACGTAACGTAATGCTGCTGTAATCTATAAGTGTATTTCTACGAAAATAAAGGAGATTTTTAATTTCTGCAACTCGGTATTTTAATTCTACGAACCCACAAAGTTACAGTATTTTATTTTTACATTAAAATACATCCCATTTTACAGTCATTTTTCATATTTTGTTTCTTGCTGAAACACATATTTCATTGAATGTTTATTTTAATAAAACTACAAGTTCATACACATTATTTACGAAACATCGATGTTTACTGGAAAACATTGAATGTTTTTCACATCGATGTATTGAGGTCGATAATTTTATAGCATCGATGTTTTTGCCCGATGCATTTGTCTGATGCTGTCTCTTTAATTTTTTATTTTTCAAACTAAAGAATATATAATTAAATCATTTTTTCTATAAAGAATCTAATTGATATATCAGTTCTTTTGACCCTCGGTCAGACTTTCAGTTTGTGGAAAACCATAGGCTATCAGTTGGAATTGAAAATAAACGAAAAAAAGCATGTTAATACGTGATAATTGTATTATTTATGTGTTGTTACATATAATTTATTGATGCTTTACGTTTTACTATTCACCATAAAGAGAAATTGTCAATAAAAGTAACTAGTTCTTAAATGAAACATCTCTTTCACGAATTCCTAACACTTTTGTTTCCAATTAGCACTTTCGTTTTATTTTTCGTTGTTATGGTTTCAAGTATTCAACGACCGAACTTCGGTGATATTATCTGTTTATTTTGACTTATTACTTTTTAAAGTAGAGTTTGACATGTTGTCGACTTTTTAAATGACAGAAGGTTATCTGAACGGATCTGTTATCGGCACTTGACAGACGTTTGTAAGAACGGCCGTAAGACAATTACTTTTTAAGAAAACTCCTTGCAGGCTTTCTGAATTTTTCATAGTATTTGAAATATGTTAAAACATACCTAGATGCCTGTTGTTGATACGCTGTTGAGTGCGACCGAAAATCTACGGTGTATAGCGGTATGGATAACATAAGACTGAAATAACGAATAACGAATGAGTGTTGCGGTGGGGGGGGGGGGTTAGTTCAGATTGAGCCTACTTGAGCCTACTTCACCCGAATGAGCGTCACATATTCGAGCGTGACGACTCAGTTTATTTCACTACCCACAAAAAGTGCTAAACGCGACTAAGGAAGCTTCCACCTTAAAAAATATATCAAGTGCAAGAATTTGAGTATGGAAACATGCCAAAAAATGGTTCGAAAGAAAATAAGGTTGAAAATTGAAGGTGAGTAAGATATATGCTACTCCATTTATAGTTTCAGGTAATTTTGTTAATTTAAATTCACCAGATGGAGTAAAAAAAATCTACAACTGATGTTACTTTATTGGGCACAAATCTGTCTCTTTATTCTTTTACAATTATGGACAAATTTCACACATATTTTATGGTATATTCAGTTAAATTATGGAGTAAGCAGCTATTGCAAGTTGGCAGCCT
This sequence comes from Mantis religiosa, assembly GCA_030765055.1. NCBI lineage: Eukaryota > Metazoa > Arthropoda > Insecta > Mantodea > Mantidae > Mantis > Mantis religiosa. Next base: position 197,380,966 of record CM060951.1, on the reverse strand, counting down.
TGAAACACTTCCATATTGAAATTCAATGCTCACTTAGCCATGATCTGCCAATAGCAAGAACAGCCCGTCAGTTACAGGCGGTAGTCACAAGAAGCGTGGGTCGTGTGCTTGTTAATTAAATTTAATTAATGGAATTACCAAATGTGCCTTTATCTATTACAGGTAACCAAGTCTAAACTAGTAACCAACGAAAAACTGTTCATTGGTACGGGGTTTAAACGATTTCACTTTCGAGTAGTAATTAATTTCACGCTCATAGGCACACGAAGAATTACTAATGCGAAGGCTATCATTTTTCTTTGCCCAACATTATTAGCAATTATTCCACGCCTGTGAAACCGATGCACTTCAATCCTATTAGCTCGAAATGTAATATCGTATTGATCGATGTAAATATCCGTGTAATCGAACATATCGGATTCTCCCTAATTGCTGTAATCAAGGCAGTCCATGAATTATTACATGGATGTAATGACGGTTCATGCAGAAATAACTTACTCCATTTACATTAAAAATGTATGAGAACATTGTGGTTTGTACATTAATATTTCTCATTGGCTGCAGAGAAGTGCGGGAGATTAATTCTGAAAAGCAGATTTAGTGCTTTCTTTAGCTATATGGTGGAAACATCAGAAGTTAGTAAGAGAGCAATTATGGTTTTCAGTACATAGACATTTGTATGCTAAACATATTAAAGGTGAGAGAAAAATGGTGAAATTTAACACGAAGAAATATTTTTCGTCTCCTGTACCAGATTATCAATGTAATTTTCCCTTCGGTGGATCAATATGCTCCTAAATGTCCAAAATTCGTTTATTTTTGCTGCTACGTATTTGTGGTAAATAGAAGAAGTGTTATATTTCCCCAAAAAAACAAGATTCCCGTCTCGGTAGCGTTGGAGGACGTAAATTAAAAAAAAAATAAACTTTTACCATAAATACATGCTTAGATTAGCTGAATTAAAAAAAAAAGCAAAAGAAGGTAGTTTGAGTTTTCCTGTTAACAATAAAGGAAATAAACAAAACTAGTAAATAAACAAAATAAATGAAAAGTTATGTTAAATATAAAATTGGGTCCTGGTCCAAGCTCGTGGCACCGTATATGTAATTTGTGGTTGAGAAAGCGTTGGTAGGATCAGTGTTCTATAGGTTCTCCGGATTCCTCAGGAATTCGTTTCAAACAATCATTCCTGTCATCACTTTCGCCCATATTCAAGGATATATATATATTCTCCCTCAGTCTCATACAACAATTACAGTGAGTACACCCATCCTGACTGCTCTCTCTGGTTCACAGTTTGCCCCTCGACACGGTATTGTCGCGCTGGTGGAATGGTTACCATGGATTTATCTTTGTTAATTGAAACCTCTCACTAATTATTCTTGTAAGAGTGAGAGAGTTACTGACGCGCCTCCCGGTCGTGTGCTAAGCACCAATGAACGCGTCACTTCAGCCAATGGAATTCGCAGGAATCACAAATGACTGTTGTTCACTCCACGTGGAGTAATCATCGCGTTATCTGAGAGGTATCTATTACCAAAGATAAATCCATGGTAACCTTTCAAACAGTGCAGCTATTATTGTTTAGTCATGCTTCATCGTGATGCTGGATTTTGGATTTCAGTTCAGCTCTTCTTGGGAACCGGCCTTAAAAAAGGAAATTAATCGGCTTAAGAAGCACAGATATATACAGTTTTATAATGAAATTAAGTAGTTACGTTTCTCTTGCCTAATGAGTTTTCTATACTCACGCTATTACCGTCCGATATGACTTAACGTTGGAGGACGTAAAATTAAAAAAGAAAAAAAAAAATCTTCACGCCATTTCCTGACCTAGCACTTAATTTACTGAAAATAATCTTTTGTTCAGTGATGCGAGTATTGATTTTTTGTGTTATTTCTATTTAGTGATTATAACATTTCTTATAAATATTGAAACAGTATTGCTTAAGGGTGTACACAGGCCCACGTTGGAACGCCAATTTGATGCAAAAATGATGATGGTGGCGATCACAGAAGTCGGCGAGCAATGAGGTTTCTCTCAGGGTATGCGTGGATGTGTGTGAGAAGGAAATTTACAACACTGGAATGCCCGTTTCCAAATTATTTATTCACTGCTTCTTATTTCAAATCTCGAAATGGAAGCTGCCGACCGAGGGTTACCAATCACGGTTTATAGTGACTGAATGCTAACTATATTTCTCGATAAATTTTGATGACCTGACAAATATTCAAGACCGAACAAGTTGACCGCTCTCCTAGGCTTCACGTCTGACTCTTTTTGATATCGGCTACACGCCGGATAAATGTTTATGATGTCTTTCTAGCCGCGCACCCGCCTTCATCGGCGACAAGCCGAAGAGTGCTGACCACCTTTGCGCGCGTGTGTATCTTTATATATAACTTTCACTCTCCAAATTCCTTTTCCAAACCAAACAAAGTCCTTTTGTGGCTGTTTTGGTCGCCATTGTAAACGATCCGAAGAATACCCTATTCATGTATGTCAAGTGACAATTCCTTTAGAAACCTTCTAAGGTCACTGTTCCTTTCATTCATGGCATTGTTATAAACAGTTTCCCCAACTAAACTGGCCTTGGGGCTTGGTCTCACAAAGAACCAACATTCCTTTTTACGTCTATCATTATTCTTTGCTTCTGGCAATCAATAATTTCGGTTTCAAATGCCCCCATAGATATTATTTTATTATCCCATAATGAAATAATATATATGTCTTGCCCGAATATAACGCAAAATATTAGACCTTTGTCAGCAACTTCCAATTCATTTTACAATATCTTCTCACAGCATTAATTTTTACATGACATTTCCTAAAAATTATTCACCTGGTTAGATAACAACAGTTCATTTAAAATTTACCAACATTCTGTTGTGCAATTTTCAACTTTTAAATATTACTCGGAAAAGATTTCAATTTACCTCATCTCTCTTTTTCTCCATCAGACCTACTTAAAATTAATTCATAATGTTGTTACACTTGAAACAATTCCTAAATATACACTCTTATGTTTAAATCAATGGTACATTCATAAGATTATATTTGTATACAACATTTCTGAGTTCTTCTTCTTGATTCTATATAAATATTCTTTTCAAAAGTCTTTCATTGTTCTGATATTTTTTTTAACTGGTTAAATTTTTTTTTTATACATTTCCGAATACTTCTTTATGATTCTATATAAGTATTATTTTCAAAAGTCTTTAAGTGTTCTAATTTTCATTACTATATTTTTCTTTTCACTTGTTTAGTTTTAAGTTTCACTGCACTGTCACAACACTGTTTATACTTAACCTATACATTTTACACTACACTATTTATACTTAGCCTATACATTTTACAAGTTTGTTTCTTCTCCTTTTACTATTTGTTATGGCAATTTTAAACACTTTAGCCTAAGTTCCTACCATTTACAAGAAATTTCATCATTCCACAACGTACTTCGAAAATACAAAAGAATTTTGCGGACTTTTCCATGTATAAAGGACTTATTTATTATACATCCCCATGATTTTTCCACATTTAGCTTAGATATCGGACATCGATCTCTTTTCCTATCATTTCTACACATATTCTGATGGAACTGTGCCCCTTGCCCGAAATATTTTAATATTTCTGTTTCGTTTATCCTTGGATTTTGCATGTTTTTCAATGTTTCATTTGTCACCGTGATCTCTATTGCTACCTCATTCATTTGATTTTTGTTTTCCCCCAAAAACCTCGTCTGTTTTCTATTTTCCCACTCTGATACTTCTAGTCTACCCCTAGTTTCTCCTAACTTTTCTCTAGCCATTCCTATTTCTTCGTCTAATTTCTGTACTATTTCCTCCCCAAGTTTTCTGTTTTCACTATCTAACCTTTCATTAGTTAGATTTATAACTTCATTTTCAGCATTCTCCGTCTCCTCACTAACATCTTTTCCTACATTGTCTGTTACCTGATCAGCTTCTTCCCTTACGTTCTCTACTTCCTGACTAACTTTCCCGAAATTTTCTAACGACTGTTGTTGATTATCTAACTTCTTTCCTAGTTCTATTTGTCCTGCTTCTAACTTCTGAAAACCACTTTCTATCTTTCCTTCTATCTTTTTTAAACTTTGACTGTTATCATTTATCTTTTTACTTAAACTTTCATTTAAACTTTGATTGTTATCCTTCATCTCTCTTCTTAAATTTTCATTGTCATTCTTCATCTCTTTTCTAAAACTTTCATTGTCTTTTCTTAAGCTTTCGAACATTTTTCTCATTTCCTCTAACATAATTCTTTCCCTTTCTACATTATTTAGGGCCGTTCTACTACACTCTGGTACTTCGACTTCCTGCCTACTGTTATTACTATAAACCTCCTGAACTTCCATTTTCTTTTTTTTTTTTTTTTTTTTTTTTTTACATATTTTTACTCAACATATTTGTTTTCCTCCTCAAATATATTCACAATAATCTATTAGATAATGTAACACTCTGTACCTTTAATTGTTTTTACTGGCTCCTGATGATGTCACTGATGACGATGCCGGCCTCCTTTCTTCTTTACAGTCGTACTGTTGACGAATTTCTTGATGGGTCGACCGTCCTCCTTTCGAACCACCTTCTACTGTTGAACCTCGTTGTCGGGTTGAAACTCCTACTAGGTTGAATCTGCTTCTCTTGTTGAACCTCGTCGTCGGGTTGAAACTACTTCTAGGGTTGAACCTCCTTCTCAGGTTGAACCTCCTCCTGTTGTCGAACGTCCTTCTCCTATCGTGCCGAACCTCCTTCTCTTATCGAGCCCCGCGTTGGCGCGCCAGTTTGAAACAGTATTTTATATGTGGTGAACAAATATCTAATGATTGGCGAACGAGGGTTACCACAATTGATCACTGTTCACGGAGACTGACGGCAGAATATTTGTTGTTCAATAAACTTTATTTGTTCCTCTCGTATATATGAACCGACAATTATGAAACACCGAACAAGTTGTCCACCCTAATAGGCTTCACGTCTGACTCTTTCTGATATCGGCTACACGCCGGATAAATGTTTATGATGTCTTTCTAGCCGCGCACCCGCCTTCATCGGCGACAAGCCAAAGAGTGCTGACCACCTTTGCGCGCGTGTGTATCTTTATATATAACTTTCACTCTCCAAATTCCTTTTCCAAACCAAACAAAGTCCTTTTGTGGCTGTTTTGGTCGCCATTGTAAACGATCCGAAGAATACCCTATTCATGTATGTCAAGTGACAATTCCTTTAGAAACCTTCTAAGGTCACTGTTCCTTTCATTCATGGCATTGTTATAAACAGTTTCCCCAACTAAACTGGCCTTGGGGCTTGGTCTCACAAAGAACCAACATTCCTTTTTACGTCTATCATTATTCTTTGCTTCTGGCAATCAATAATTTCGGTTTCAATATCCTGATGATGTAGCAAATATCCTGATGCACGCTCCCGAAACGTTGATTTGTAATCGTCTTTTCACCTGACTTGCATCCCGAGAATACCTTGAATATAGACTCATGTTGTTTGTCACACACAAAATTCATAAAATACGTACTAATAACTAAATTTTGCAAAATATTTAATTATATATTTAAGTAAAACTCCGTTCCCTAGTTATCACTTACAGTTATGCTATTTTGTGTTATTGCTTATTCTCTTTACTACGTTTGCTTTACATGTAAATTGACACTCACTCTGTATTAGCCCTTAGCTGGTAACGTGAAAAATTGGCGCTAACGGTAACATCCGCATGTGATACTAACATTATCAAATTTTGGATTTTAGGTGTAGCTTAGTGAGTATAGTTAACAGTTTCTGAAATTGAATATACTTACGTAAAAGTCACAAAATCGTATATTACTGTTTCAAATAAAATAGCCTCCAAAGCTGACACTTTTTTTAGAGATATCTTCACCTCTATTCAAATAAGGTAAACCATTACATATTTTATACACATTTTATATATTTTCATGGATCACTGTAAGCAATTGGGTTTATCGTAATTCACGCATTTGTATGCCGTCATTATATTCAGCGTGATGAGAGTAAGGACGTTTTTTCTCTTTTCTAGCTTGTCGTTACTATTTTTGCTGGTGAATCATTTATATGCTCTTCAGCCAGAATGTCCGAAATGATTTTCTTGGAGATCATCCGATTAATTTGAAATCTGGAACTTTCTCTGTAAATGCCCTCTGATTAGATTTATTCCTATGCTCTTCATTAACTCAAATCTTTACATCTTACCCTTGTGGATATATACATAGGCAGTAAAGTGACATTAGAAAGGAAAATATTAATACGAGCGCTGTTTAATAAAGAATGCAATCAATTTTTTTGACAATGTACCTTTACTCATCCTCATAATTTTTATGGTGCTTCTCAAAATAGTCACCCCTGAATGCAATGCACATGTGCCAGCGTTTCTGCCCGTCTTCAAAGACATGCTGGAAACCATTTTTGAGAGATCCTTCAAAATCGCCTCTGCAGCCTTCACCACTGCTTCTGATGATGGAAAATGCCTCCCACGAAAGCGTTTCTTCAAGTTAGGGAACAGTAAAAGGTCACATGGGGCTAAATCCGAACCATAGGGAAGTTGAGGGATGCACTTCACGTAGATTTTTGCAAGATATTCAGCAACAACATTGGCAATATTTGGCCGCACATTATCGTGGTGCAGCATCCAGCCTGCTGCATGGAAATCTGGTCTCTTGTGACCGATATGGACTTGTAGTGTTTTCAGAATATCCCTGTAGTATTGTCCGGTTACTGATGTGTGTGCAGGTACAACATGCTGATAAACCATTTCATGAATATCAAAGAATGAGGTGATCATAACTTTCCCAGCAGAAGCAGCCACTTTGTTGTTTCAGGGGTTGGTGATGAAGGAGATTTCCACACTGAACTTTGCTGTTTTTTCTCAGGATCAAAATGATGTAGCCAAGTTTCATCAGCAGTGATTACGTTTAAAAGAAACTCCGGATCTTCCTCTAACATCAACTTTTAACTGCATGTTACCTCCATTGCAGTGGTAGGCGATACTGAACATGTCTGAACTTAAGATTGAATTTTAGTGCGAAAAATTGAACGCAAAATATTATGATCATTCTTTATTGAGCAGCCCTTATGTTACCTTGTTCTTAGGATAGATGAGTAGTTGCTACACTTCACGCCTGGAGCATCTACTCCAGATTCTGTGGCATTATATGAAAGAGTTCATCTTGCCATGATAAATTCTGTCAATTTCGGTGTTATCACTTTTCATATTCTAGATAGTCAACACCGCCCTCTTCACTATCCGATATGCTGAAAATCTATTTCCAAATCTCTAATGGTCTGAGTCTAACACGTGATATTCTTCAAGAACGTAGGAATCCTCTTTATATCAGACATAATCGATCTCATTGAACTGCTCTAAAGTCAACTGTACCATTTTTCTTCACGTGAGATAACCCTCCATTAGTAGCCATTTATAAATAATTAAATATTTAAAAAGTAAAATACATAGCACAAGAAAACTTGTTTGTAAAAATCATCAGCATCATCATTATCTTAAAGGATTGGACCCTGTGACCCGTTCCGTTCTCTTCAAGAGCCTACTGATCATTCCAGCGTAGAGCTGGACGCCCCACATCTCTCCACCCCTTCGGCAGATAATCTAAAACTCTTCTTCGAAGTCGTTTCGCCTCCATTCTTAAAATATGATTTTTCCATTCTTATTTGTTCTTTATTATTGTAATGTTTAAATTCAAAATTCCAAGCTCTTTTCTTATTTTTTCGTTTCTTAAGTGCTCCATTCTTTTATAACCTGCCACGCTTCTTAAACATCTCATCTCTGCCGATTCTAGCTGTTTACGTTGGCTGTTTGCCAGTGTCCATATTTCGGAACCCTATGTTAACGTTGGGACTGCTCCAAAAATCAAATTAATATAAGAAATAACATTACTATTCATATTCAAGTTAACATTACATTAAATAAACTAATTTCCCCTAAATTACCTTATCAAATTTCATCTGTGTTTCCTTTCGTGTTTTCCGGTTCAGCATTCTTATTGTAGTCCCACACATTTGATAGAATCTTTAATTTCACTTTCATATCCTTATTATTATTTGCTACTCCTACTGTGTAGCCTAGATAGTTAAAACTATTAACTGGTTCTATTATTTTATTGTTTATAACTATTTTTGCTCTTATGTTGTGCTTTCCTCTAAAAGCCATTACTTTAATTTCGTGTTCTGAGATTGAAAGGTTATATGTTTCCGCTATGTTGTTTAAACTATATACTGCTCTTTGCATGTCATCTTCTGAGTGGGATATTATCATTTGACCATCAGCAAACAATACTGTATTTAAAATTATGTTTCCATTCAGTACATTTTGTTTTATACTTTGCTGCCATTCTTGTACCATATCATCAATATTGATCCTTGTCGTACTCCTTTATTTATGTCCACTGCTTCTGTTTTCTTTGCATTCTGTATTACTGCTATTGTAGTGTTTGTATACATACCTTGTACAGTCCATATTAAATGTGCTGGTATTTCACAATTTTCCATCGCTATCAAAAGTTTATCCCTTAAAACCGAATCGAAGGCTTTAACATAGTCAACAAAAAGCACAAATGTTACAACATTAAATTCTTTGTCTTTTTCAATTAGTTGTTGAATTATAAATATACTATCCGTGCATGATCTTTCTTTTCTAATTCCGTTTTGGGCCTCATGAAGCCGTGCTTAAACTTACTTCTTTAAAGTAGCATCCGTCTACCAGACGGAGCCCGGAACCCTAGTTTTACAGTAATATCCGCATGGGAGGCGATATTGGTGACGCGTTCGCTCAAGTAAACCAATGATGTTCACGCAATACAAAGTTCATCTCGCATATGAAGCATAGCTGGAATATTACATCAAATTAGCAATGCACGTGTGTCAGCTATACGTTGAGAAATTTTATACCCGCCTCAGAGACGAATTTTAACAACTAAAAGCAACTAGATACAATAATAAAGAATATTTTATTGGAATAAAGAGAGAAAAGCATGCAATGAAGTAGATTATATTTTTAGTATAATGGAGTGGAATTATAACGAGTTAATTAGGTATAAAGTAGTGACAGTTTTTCCAGGTGAAGCAGGTTGGTTAAAAAGTAGGTAGGTTACACACAAAGTACGAATGACCTGATTTGAACATCGAGATGATGCTTTTGAACTGTAATGAGTGATGTTTCATGTAGAACAGAACTGCTAGGCTCTCGCCACGGTTGACTGGATTACTCTGAATGGCCAACTACCGAACTAATGCTGTGACACGGTCCGCTGTATATCCCACAGGAATACAAACCTTAAAAAAGTAACTAGAACGTTCCGAAACTGTTTGTCATTTTCGTATAACCTACCTCCACGTAGAGCTGTTAATATCGCTACACGCAGCGTACCGTGAATGTCATTTCGTGGACCAATACACATTTGTTTGAAACTGCCGTTATGCTGATTCCGAGTTATGCATCACTCCGACACTACGTGTTACAATTTCCTTTACACTGGGCGTTATACGCGCGATTAATTCTCCCATAGCTGAAAGGAGCACCAACAAATCAAACACCAACCGCGGCTGTTCCACAGGTATAGCAGGGAACTCCCGCGAGTGTTATATTGGAAAAGACTTGGCCACATAAATCCTATCTGAGTACTAATGAAATTATGTTGGAATAAGCTGAGCACTATCAATGGCTCCGGAGGGAATGTATGGCCGCGTTACAATAAGATCTCTGTACCTTAAGCCTGCCTGCAATTTGTCGTTGAATGTTCGTGACAATACTGACAGCTTTTAGCGCTCTCAGCCTGTCATCTATTGTTTCCCCCTCATCTTCAGTCACTGGCGAGCATGGTATTCATTCAGGTGGCACTGAAATGCGTCCTTAGAGCAAAGACTCAACCATTCAATACGTGACTCGCCTTCAACCGGTACATTCTTTCCATTAATCATGCCTAAAACAACTGCGCAGTCCAGGAAACAAAGCACTGGACAGGAAATGGAGACTGGAGCTCAGTGGGGGACTGTAAACGCGCATATATTTGACGTTATACCTAATAAGGTTTCTTTAATATTTAATAATAAGTAGGGGAAGCATTTGTACTACACCCAAATCTTCGATACTGAGATTTTACTGAAACTAAAACACAATTTTATAAAAACAGTCCATGTATGAACCAGATATTATGTATATTGAGACTGTCTGCGTTTTTGGGAAGGAACAAGTGTATATTTAACTGTAGGAAGTTCTTATGCTAACTTTAAAATTAATGCAACCAAGAACTAGTCTGGAAAATCAAAATTAAGTTTTCCTTTTTCTAAATTTTAATCACCAACAGTGGTGCACAATGGGTCGTTGCACCTGGATTCTCAATCTTTGAGGAGCTTATGCTAACTCCTTTTTTCCCCGACCTAGATTTCACCCGTCACCCTACAAAACCCTTATTCCTGTCATTACGTGTTTAACTCCTTTCTAGGACAGGTACACGAATATCACACCTAGGGGCTGCCCCTCATTTCTCACGGCATACAAAGAAGAGGATCTCAGCCTGCCAGCAGCAGGACGACAACGATGACGACAATACATGGTTCTGGGCTCGTTCTCGGCTCAGGATTTCATTGGTATTTGATTTCAGGAGTGGCAATCTGCTATGTTTTTCGCTTCCTTTATTTGTTGATGCCTTCTAGTAGTTTTGTACATATTCCAAGATTTTACAATTTACAGATTTTGGCTACATTTATGTCTTTACCTTGTTGTTACCTTGGCTTAAATGACACCCTGCTCATCTGCTCTGCTTTTTCACCTCCATGCCTCATTCGGACTTAATTGGCCCCATTCTTCCCCCTCACCTTACTTCCTTATATTCTTTGCATTTCTGGCCCATTTTTATTTTACTTTGTGTAAAACTCACCAATTTTTCTTACCTTGTTTTCCTACTTAACCGTTAACATTTTATAGCTACTATTCTCTTCTCTAATTTCTCCCATTTTTCTTCCCAAACCTTTTTCTTCACTTTACAGCCTCCTCGTATTCCGTTCCATAGTGTTCTATACTTTCTTTCCCCCCACAAAATTCAATACTTCCCTTTCTCCTACGCCTTATCCCTCTTAGAAATATTGTTCCTGCTCTCATCCAAGCTAACCCTTCTCTCTCTTGCCTATTGCGGTAATATGCATATGCTTCTCGTCCCCAAATTCATTTTATTTCCTTGTAAAATTGTAATGATTTCAGATTTTCTAGACTTCCCCATATTTCGTGTCTTTCTATATCTTCTATTCTGCATTTTAACAATTTACCCACATCGCTTGTATTTCTTTCCTTTAATCTCCATATATCTCCCATTCCTATATCTTTCCATAATCCCTTCAATCTCTGTCCACCAGTTATTTGTGTTCTCTAATCTCTTTTGCTGTATCGTGCATAATTTCATAATTTCCCCTTCTTCTTTGGTCAAACACCTTTACCAAAATTGTATTATTCCTTCCATAATTATTCCATTGCATCTTATCTGCCCTAAGTTTCACACACAGGCCTTTCCCTAAGCGTCCTTGCTATGGTTAGTTTTATATTACGCTCGTCTTATTTCCTACTTACAACGGTATCTCTCCCATTTCTTGCTTCCAAACTATCAATGCACTGCTTCAATGTTAGTAAAGAACATAAGCCAAAGACAGAACGTCATTTAAATGTCAAAACTTGATACTCAAGTTCAGCAGCTTTCAAGGATGCGTCACGAAGTTGTAAAGATATATAAAATAAACGACAGTGGTTAAGGGAAAATATTATCAGTTTATTTATGCACCACGTACATATTGCAGTACAGTCAAAATTTTATATAGAAATTGTACTGAAAAAAATAATTTGAGGCCATATGAATCAAAATAAAGGAGAAAATATAGTTCTAAATAAAGATCTGGTCCACAATTATACAAACATTTGCGGTAGTACTTTCACTATGCCTCACGGCTGCACGTACCTGGATTTGACGTCGGGATTCCTTCCTTGGTCTCCACATCGTCGTCCACTACCAGCCTCGCCCTTGCCTTCAGCTGCGGTCTCTTGCATGGACCCTTTTTGGTTCTCAGTGTGTTAAGGTTGATGCAACAACAAACATCCCATAATTTCTGAATTGCTTTTATTGTTCTTACACTTGTGGGGAACCCGGTCACATTCAATTAACTGCACTTTTTTCTGCGGACATTCTATAATGCATTTTACTTGATGCAGCACGTCGGACACACCAGACGAATACATAAAATGTATTTGACTGCAAATGGGCGCTGAATGGGGGTTTCTACTCTCTTATACACTCAGCACGGCGTCACAAGGAAAAACTAACAGAATATTGACCTGTGTAACGGTACAGCAAAATATGCTAGCATTCCCCTCTATTGTCTATCATCCACCCTTTCTAGCCTGTCGCCCGCAAGTGCAGTGTTTCTCATGTATATTTTCCCAGGTTCGTATTGCAATATTTTACATCAAAATATACAATTTCATTTTCACTAACATAGATAAATATCCCTTTTACAATTTTCAAATGTATATATAATTATTAATCATATTACATAATTAATCGAATAATTGATCCAAAGACCAAATGCTCCTGTTTCATATTCTACAAAAAGCTTTTTTTAGAAAATAACCTACCAGAAATTACCATTTATATGAATAATTTTTACAAAATTTTGGTTCTTTCAAAAACGTATTTTAAGATTTTGCTAAGATATTTTATGACAAATGTAATATGCAGCTTGAATTTCTAGAAAGAACCTCTGGAGTTTCTCTATTTTAAATGAATTTTACATAAATACCGAATCACAGGAGAAGACAAAGCAATCTTGATCTAAAAATAAAGCTTTGTTAGTTCTTAATGCTTTATTTATATTTTTTTCTTACAAATAGATTTAAATTTCAATATAAAATTTTATTCCATGGCCTTGAAATGAAAATTGAATCTAGGATGTATTTTATACCGAAGTTCTTAAATTTAGTAATTATTGTATAAGCCTAATGAACTGGACATGTAATCTGACTGGACTACGCTGCGGAGAGTATTGGGCTCGGAGGTCCAAACTTTTTCAATCGTACCTATGCCACTAAGTGCGTCACCCCTGGGAGGAAGAGTGAGGCGCGAGGAGACAGAGGTGACCATTCCAAGGAGCCACGAAAGTGCAGACGGCAGGGTTCTTACGGTTTTCCAGTTGGAAACTCCCCGGCAGTATAGCTCAACTGGTGGCCCACTCTACTGTGGTCCTGAAACGGCCAAATAGGCCAGCTAGGGGACCGGAGACTGTCCTACCAGAAGGGAAAGTGTTTACCAGGACCATATGATCCTGCCATGCAGCGCCGGGACTCCTAACGGCACTTCTATCATGAAAGAGTCCACCAGATGGGAGATGAAATTTGGGAGATGTAATTAACCTGCACAGCATTCACCTGTTGGCACAGGAAATTACCCGTAAAAGCCAATGGGTCAGATAGAATGCCCACGGAACGTAACCCGGACCTCTGAATTGCGGGCCAAATACGAAACCGCTTGAGCCACCCCGCTTGGTACTAATCTGCACTAATATGAAGTATACAGAAGAAAACGTATTTGTATGAATGTTTCTACAAGACTGAATAGAAAAACTTAGTTCACTGCAATATGTTTCTTTCGTCTAGTCGTGCAAAGCCTCGCTAAGAGTTTCCTGTATCGTTCTTGTACCTACAGCTATCGTCCTTTTGGAGTAATGATTCTTTCAGCCGCTCTTCCGTGATAACATTTGTTCTACAGAGTGCAGTTGTAGACTCTCATACTTCTTCTAGACTGATTTATCACCGTGTCACTGCAGCAGGAGACCCTCGATCAAGGAAGTTGCACTCCTTTCTGAACCTTACCGTGACCGGAACCTCGCATGCGATCATTCCTTCGACAAGCACTTAAGTGAATCGTCTCTCCCTTCTGTTCATGCGATCGTTAAAAGTTAATCTCTTCAAGGATAGACACCTGGTTTATTTCGTCACATCTTTATGGATTTGGGAGGGGGGTGGGGGAGACCGAGTTTAGCACTCTTAGTACCAGTTGCATGAACTCGGAATAAACGAATTGGAATATTAATCGTGTATCAGAGAACGAAAATCGCCAGAAACATTTTTAACCCTTTGCAAATTCAGTTACGTATAATCTATTCCATTGTGGACAGGCACTCAACCTCTCAATTTGCTATTTGCCCCCCCCCCCTCACTGAAGCGCTTAGTGATACTTAAACCTGGGCACCGGAATTATTGGTAATGTGACCACATGAGCAAAGTTATCATGTGAGCTAACGTACGCTGGCCCTTTACATCAATTAGTCCCTGCATTATTGTTGTTTGAAACAAATACACAGTGTAATAATGACACAAACAACAAACGGTTAATGTGTGGTTTCCGCAGTTCTGGAAACTTTCTTAGCTGCAGATATGAGAGAAACCATCAGCAGGGAGTTACTAGAATTCAGCTGGGTCAATAACATCTTCAATTAGTTACAGCTCACTCACCAGAGTGCAATGGACTGCTCCATTCTAAAACACTCTGTTGTGGAGCAATATGCTTCCTCCTATCTTTTGTGATCCATGCTAATATAGAATTATATCTTAAATAGCAAATTGCTTAAAACAGTCCCTCTGCAGTTCAACTCCTTCGAACAAAACCATTCAGGCTGCTCTTCAGCCTGCCAGCAGAATTGAGATGAGTTCACTTGAATTTAGAGAGAGAGAGAGAGAGAGAGAGAGAGAGAGAGAGAGAGAGAGTCGAGAGACCATGTTTTGTAAGTGTATACAAAATCCTTAAGAACACTTTAAATCTGTTTTAAGGACCTGTATGCCCGCCTCCGTAGGGTAGCTGATAACGTGTCTGCCACATGTTCAAGAGATGCCGAGATCAAATCTCGGTCCAAGTGAATTACCTGGATTAGGTTTCTATCCTGGCCTTTTTCTTATACAGAGAGACAAATGCCCGATAAGTCTAAGCTCCATGGGACATGTTCTCATTTGAACATCTTTTTATCCATTTCGTTCATCGCCCTGTATGATTTAACGTTGGGGAATTCGTGAATAATAATAATAATAATAATAATAATAATAATAATAATAATAATAATAATAATAATAATAATAATAATAATAATAATAATAATAATAATAATAATAATAATAATAATAATAATAATAATAATAATAATAATAATAATAATAATAATAATAATAATAATAATAATAATAATAATAATAATAATAATAATAATAATAATAATAATAATAATAATAATAATAATAATAATAATAATAATAATAATAATAATAATAATAATAATAATAATAATAATAATAATAATAATAATAATAATAATAATAATAATAATAATAATAATAATAATAATAATAATAATAATAATAATAATAATAATAATAATAATAATAATAATAATAATAATAATAATAATAATAATAATAATAATGATGATGACGATGATGATGATGATGACGACGACGATGATGATCATACCGCCTCGGTAGCGTGATGGCAGCATGTCTACCTCTCGTTCAAGAGGACCCGAGTTCGAATCTCGGTCAGGGTGAGTTACCTGAATAAGGTTTTTCCGGGGTTTTCCCTTATCCTGAAAGACGAATGTCAGGTAATTCTAAGCTCTATGGAACCTGGGCTCATTTGAGTATCATTTTACTCGTTCTATTTATCGTCCGATATGACTTAAAGTTGGAGGGCGTAAATTACAACCACAAAATAAATCATCATCATCATCATCATCATCATCATCATAGACAAAGGAGCTGTATGGTATTTCGTTCTGAGAATTCTGGAAAGCCCTAAGAAAATTCTTATAGATCCTTTTATACTAATATAAAATCACGTTTACACGTTCATTATGCAATAAACAAAACCACACCCATATTTTTAAAACGCCAATCGCTATTGTGGCAGGTTTGTAAATCTATGGTCCTTGTACATATTACTGTAAGAAAACCCGAACAGTAGCATCTTACTTATTCGAACATGTAGATATCAAAGATATGTTCTGTAATGCTTAATGCCACATAAAACTGTGTTTGATGCAAATCGTATCCTATAACGGTATCTGTATTTTTCCTGTGTGGTAAGATTTTGTCTCTTTTATGCTTTACAGTCAATAAAAAGGTCATACATTGAGCAAATTTGAAGATCCGTTAAACTAAATAGTTCATGTTTGGCATGTTCTTTGAGTTTACCCTATAATTTGTGAAATAGTGAACAAGAGTCTCTAACTGCAACAATAACACTTCGTGCGTTTTCAGGTAATTGATTAAATATTAAACATTATAAAATACTATCATCTAAGAATAGAATAGGTCAAGGAAAACAAATGACTGCAAATAGCAGCCAGCACGCCGCCTAAAGAACGTTAATCATACATTTACGCTAAAACAACTGACAGTAAGAAATCCAAAGAATATAAACAGAAGAAAGCTAAGGCTACAAAAGCAAAGCAAATTAAATAGAAAGAAAATGTGTGTGTTTAAGATCACATCCAGAATTGAAAACTTTAAAACTATTCATTATAAAGTGTTCTTCAAACTGATTTTAAATCATTTAATGATATTTACATGTTATTACATTTAAATTATTGGTTTTACGGTTTAATACTCACAATAAAAAGAAATTGCCAATAAAAATAACCATATCTTAAATGAAACATCTCTTTCACGAATTCCTAGCACTTTTATTTGCAATTAGCACACTCGTCTTATATTTCGACATCATGGTTTTAATTATAAAAATACCGAACATCGCTGATTACTATTTGTTCGATTTGACTATTATTATTACTTAAAATGGAATTTCACATGTTGTCGACTTAACAGAAGGTTATCTGGCCGGATCGGTTACCGGCACTTGACAGACGTTTATAAGAACGGCCCTAAGATAATTATTTTTTATGAAACCCTTGTAGGGTTTCTGAATTCTCATAGTATTTTAAATATGTTAAAACATACCTGGACGCGTGTTGTTAATACGCTGTTGAGTGCGACAGAAAATCTACGGTGTATAGCGGTATGAAACAACATAAGACTGAAATAACGAATGTGTGGGGGGTTAGTTCGGATTGAGCAGACTCGAGCCGTCTTCACCCGAATGAGCGTGACGGCTCAGTTTAATTCACTACCCACAAAAGGTGCTAAACGTGCCTAAAGAAGTTTTCACTTCAAAAAAAGGGTCATACCCTGAAAGGGACTGTCTTAGGCTAACCAATGATAATTTAAGATATGTTTCTGTTACAGAAATATGTAATGAGGGTATATTAATTAAAACTGCGTATTCTTTGAATAAAAAGCTAACTAAAATTGTCCATCAAAGGAGCATTTGGGGATTTTCTTGTAAATTTTCGTATTACGCCTTTGAAAGTTTATGAAACTAAATAATAGGTTTAAAACATATATTTACGTGTAAGAACAATATTTTTCTGTTTATAAGACTTTAAAATGTGTATTTTAATGAAATATTGCTATGTTATACTTATGTTGCATGATAAATCCTGTAATTACTATAAGTAAATAGTAAAGGAGTCTTATGTGTAAATTTGTAGAAAAAGTTGTCATAACTTTTCGGCGTAACTTGTGGCGACGTCGCATTCATCTCTTACATTACCTCAAGATGCAGGACAAACAGAAGTGGTTGCATTAATCTATCAAGAGTGGGGCAGCTGTGCACGATAACTTGAGATAATATCCTGGTGGATGTTAATTATCAAGGCATGCTTACAAACCCAAACCGTAGCAAGGCTTACAAAACGAACTGAGCTAATTCCGACAGAAAATGTGCGACTCAGATGCAAGAACATTTATACAGCTATTTGTGTCAAGCTACCGGACCTAATCTATGATGAACGGGATGACGTCAGTGCCACACAGCGATTCTATACTGAAGTCGTATCTGTAATATTGGAAAGTGGTTATATGTTTAAATATACATACCATGTAATTTAATTTAATAAATATGTTCTTTATTTTAAAGAGTACTTAGCTACTAAAAGAGATTTTGGTTGCAAAATAGCCAATATGTTATTCGATACAGTGCATTAAAATATGCCTGCTCCAGCTAAAGGAAATATTTTTCAAAAAAAAAGATCTTGGACATATCAAATAGTATATTGCAAGAGGTGTGTTTTTGCAGAAACTACCCACGGTTTATCATTGTTGTGAATCAGGAGAAATAGTTTATATCGAGCCCTATAATATATTTTGTAAAGATATTATTTTTACCTAAGACATACATTTCCTTATACAGCAACTATTATTAGAAGTAAGAACACCTTATAAATAAATCACAGGTCAGATTTTGGAAAGGAAAGATATGCAAAGCCCGAACATCTGTAACTAAAATATCTTGTTCATTAACCTTATCTCATCCCTCAAAACATTGCTTTTACTACATTTTTGAGCATTAAATATTTAATGCAATCCAAAACTAACGTGTTAGCAAGCTGAACAAAAGCTTTAACAGAATTTGATTAGAGCCTTAAATATCAATGCAAACTGAAGTGCTCCTAAAACAGCAGAATGCTTAGAAAGTTTTCTGTTTGAATGCCTCTTTCTTCCGTTTTAAGAATATCCTGTGATCATAGGCAAGAGTTTTTGATTTTAACGATGTTTTCGCAAATTTTCGCGAATTTGTCCTTTTTTTAGAACAGTATGTTTCTAGAGATAAATTAGAAAATTTCTGTTGTTTTAGTTTGCATAGAAAAATGTACATTTATTTCAAATTGCATAAATATAACTTTAATTTAACATTCATGTCTTCATAGCGTGAAGCTAGAAGTAATGAAAAAATATTTAAAAATTTAATGAAAGCAAGATAAAATTTAACAGTTAAGAAATCCAATACAGTGACATCATCATGCACACTGAAACAACAGCTAAGCGGTGCAACAATAAACTGATACCACAGCATCCGACTGGTTCCAGATACTGAGAACTGTTTGTCGAGTGCTAACTGGAAATTTTATTTATTGGATACCACACCGTGCGCAACGAAATACTCCTATTATGCTGACTAAAGATACTGAGAAGGTACTGAAATTCTAGAAAGCTACTTAGACATTACTTTAACATGAAGATATTGTCCCCCAGGGATTAAGAATGTGTTCTGAAATGTTCGAAAGTTAAAAAGTAAGACAAACAATGCCTCACTGAAAACCACCCATATTTCGAAGCTAAAAGTGTTCCCATTGCCTGTATTGACACGCTGGTCTAGCTGGTTTAATTCAGTAGTTTACATTGCCAGCTATTTTGATGCAATTATCGATTTCTTTTCCAAAAGAAAAGTTTTCATTTCCTGCGCAAAATTTGTTAAAAGGTTATTTTTGCGATGGCAAATGCTGCAATATTGTAAAGGTACATCACTAACAATATTTGCTTCTGAAAATTACAGATTTATAATAGATCCAATATTAGAATTTCAATAAAAAACTGTGTCTCCTCTTGTTTTATAGCAAATTAACTCGCTGAGAACCAAAAAACAGAGTAAGTACACTTGTAGATCATATCATGGATCCCAGTGTTAGAAAAGCAGTAGAAGGGAATCTAAAAGTTTGCTGCCGTATGACTTTGTCTAAATTAAACTCCGTTATGTAAAAGAAACGGTTGATGCAATAAGCAGAAAAGCTCTATCATTTGTTTGAGCCTGCTAGGTTAGTTACTAAATCAAGTTTTAAATCATGTAATGGCAGCATTTAAACCACTAAATGCATCTGAAACCAGTGGTATCACTTCTGATTCTGATTTGCTTCTTTGTTACAAAGAGCTTTGTGGCATTGTTGAACAGCAAAGACATGATGGTAACGATAACAGATTAGATATAGTAACAGCACTCCTGACATTGAAGACAAAAGCTGATTCTTACCACAATTTCTATGAAAAGTCCCTTGGTTGCCAAAGTCAAACGCCGACAGTGAGAGAGTTAATTATAACTTAGTTGTGACAGACAAAAGAACAAGTATGAAAAGCGAAAGTATCACAACTGCAGTTTGGCAATGTCTGATGTGCGATATCTGATCTTACTCATGTTACCTACTATCTGCTGATTTCATATAACATATTTTAGTTTGGAAAAATGGGGTTTTAGCAGTCGTGCTACTCTAGTTGCCTGTTACCTTTCATTTGAGCCATGTAATTATTCATTAATTCTTCCCCAAAAATTTGCGCGAAATTAATGCTAATTTATGGTTAAAAAGAAACACCACTAATTAAAATCATTAATGCGAATTTTATAAATAATTTTCACAACAAAATGTTGCCTCTGTCTATGATTGTTGGTTTCTCTACATGGTATTTTACCAAAAAGTACCGTTAATGTTAGAGATATTAAATTCCGTGAAACAAATGCAAATTTTACCCTGATGTGTGTACAAAAATGTGGGATCTAGCACCAAAAGTGTTGGAAACCTAAATTGGAACACTCATCCCCTCATAGCAACCCCATGTGTGTTTATTTACATTTTCAAAAAGCGTTCCAAAATTGCACAAAGTGGAGGTGTAGCATATCGAATAACCATCAGCCACAATTTGCGCCCCTACCAAAAGCTAGTTGGCCCTGAGTTCGAGGTCAACAGGTAGTTGATACCTGCATTAATGTGGCTCATTGGCTTCTCCTCCATATGCCCCGTGATTCATTTGGGCAGAGGTTACTGCTTACTCACCATGCAACGCCGGATCATTGATTTAACAGAGGGGCACTTGCATGGCATAACTCTTTTATATTATCTGACGTGACATTACAATAACAACATTTTACAGATTGAGAGATAAATGAAACAGAAGAATTAATTGCCAAATGTCACTTGTCTTTAAATTATTACCTATAACTTTTCTTTTATCGATAACGACGCTATTGGGTCAACAAAAACTAATGTTATATCGTATAACAATGAATCAGGAGTTCCGAAAATGAAATTGGCAATGGGATATGGTCCTTGACAAGCTATAAGGTTATCCATAGTCATTACGAGGATATACGAGAGCTATTTCATTACTTGTGAAGTATAATGTTTGGCGGGAAAATGTATTCAGCCAGGGAAAGACCTGAAGCTTCCAGCTACACATTTTATTACTGCATATGAAGGATACAGAAGGCATAATTCATCATATTGTACGTAATGTTTTTAACCCTTAAGCTTACAACGACTTTTCAATTCCTTTTGTGGTTTATTGGTCAGTGCTTTGCCTTCTAATGCCAGAGGTACCGGGTTTTATCCCCGGCTTCAACGAGGAATTATAGCCTCCGTGCAGTCTGTTATAAGTGTAATAGTAGTATAAGTGTGTTCAGTGTAAAACGTAATGAAACTTAAGCTACTAAATATCACAGATCAACATGTTAGAACTCCATCAGTAACTCGTTTTTTTTTAATAAAATCTCCGACAAGATCAGAAAAATAAAGGAGGCTATGTGAATGCAAAAATATATAAATGTTTTAGATACAGACAACTGCCTTTAACTTATACCATTTGGTGAGTACATTTCAATCCACTTAATTTTACTCCAGAAAAATTTACAGCAATATTTATATTATGTATCTTGTTATAAATAAAATCATAAACAGTGACAGTGAAGTATTTAGGACGCTATACGCTTACTATAATTTTCCACGCTATTTCCTTAAAATCGCAAAAAAAAAAAAAAAAAAAAAAAAAAAAAAAAAACAACAGATGCTCAGGTAAACAAAATGAATGAATAGGTTTTGATCATTGCGAAGTATTTGTAGCGGATACCTCCGAAACTATTTCAGGCATACAATAGTTATTCGTAGTAAACTGCACGTTCCAAAGTTGTCTACATATTACATGACCCTCTTTCATTGTTTGTACAAAGTTATGGATAACTGTTGGTGAATGAACAGCACATCGCAGACTATAGTTATAAAGTCTAAGACATACCTTGAATTTGTAATCTTCAAATATAAATAGTGTAATTTCAATCACAGCCATAAGAAAGTAGTAGGAATTCCTACTATCGTAGGAATTAGCTGCAACAATCGTTTACGTATTAAATTAAAAAAACTTCCAAATTAAAACACAGCACAAAAATACTTTAGTCCTGCGTCGTGGCGTAGCGGGATAAGGCGGTATGCGTTGGTCCCTGGCCACGGAAAGCGACCCGGAATCGATCCCACCCATCGGGTGCGGTTTTTAAGTTCCGGGTATAGGTCCACTCAACATCGTGAGGAAAGTGTAGAGCTTACGCTAGGTAAGCGGCCCTGGACACGAAAACAAACATTCCGGCTGGGGTATGCCGAGATGCTGACCACCTCTGATGATCCCCAACCTCTGTCGTGCGTAAGTGGGCGTAAGTCCGGCAGTCGGGTTGGTAGGCCTTGGCCCTTTTAGGGCTGTTGCGCCAGGGTTTATTTATTTACCAAAAAAGTTATTTTTCCTAATTTTGACCATTTAGTCTCCCCTTAAATTACACTATTTAGGCATTACTTACGCATACACGTGAGCAGACGTTTTCTATAACTGCCTCTTTTGGATGTAGAGGTCTCAAAGGATGGAATGGATCCTGTCTAAAAAACAAAATCTATGTGACAGGTTCATGAGGCTTTCACTCGAAATGGAACATCCACATATATACTTTATATGACACAGTAGTTCTTTTTGTCCATATTACTCGTAATATATTTACACATAAAGAATTGATTCAAACTAAGTAAGAAGTCCTTTCTTGCAACAAAAACTGAGGCTTTTATTCTTGACAAGACCCTGGTACGGAAATAAATCACAAAAGGTGCCCTAGAAACTTTCAAAAACTTTAATAAGAAATGTTCTGAGAACGACTAATTTAAAAAAATATTTGATCAAATTTTGGATGTTGAATGGCCTTACACTTTTCGTGCAATCGTGTTTTGGTTTAGCTTTTAAGAGTTCAAAGTGTACAACGTTCTGAAAAAGTTCAAACAAATAAGGATATTGTATTCTCAATTTAGTTTCGAATGAAAGATTTGAAGACTTTCGTCTCATGTCCTTGGAAGATAATGAACTGAAATAGATACCAATCGTGGCATTTAACTGCTCTAGGTTTTCTGCTAAGTTGTTCAAAAACAGAACAGAGTATAAAGCAGCAAATTTCCTTGGTATTTTCGAAACCCTAGTAGAGGAGACCCACCTCAGAATTTGCCTACCAGCCCCAAGGAACCAAGAAAAAGTCATGGATCAGATTGGGCAGTGTTCGGGGATAGAACTTATAATGGTTAGTTCATATTTTTTTCATATATCTGGGAACGATTTATGGATAGTTATGGACAATTTGATCTTTATAAAATAGAATGTAAAATTCGGTAGGCCACAGAATGACACAGTTTACGTAACAATGTTCCAATTGGTTATTATAGTAATGTGATTACGTAATGTTGTTACGCGGAGCAATACGATAAAAGTGATTTAGATTTTCTAGAAACCTTGTGCGCAGAGATTCGAGAATGTGTAGATAATTTGGCGTCATCTGCATAAGATTATTGACGTGTGAAGACGTGTTTTCTTTGGAGCCGATCTGCAAGTCTGCAGAAATTTAAAGTGCAACGATGCAGTATTGATCATTTTAGGAAATTACATAGTCTAGAAAGTTCAAAATTGTGGTAAGATATATTAATGACTTTGCGCAATAGATTTCAAGATTTTTAAAGAAGAGAAATTTTTTTTATTTATTTATTTATTTATTTACTTACGTCCTCCAAATTTAAGCCATATCGGACAATGTATGCAATGGATGAAATGATGCTCAAATGAGCCAAAGGTCCATAGAGCTTAGAGTTACCCGACACACGTCTTTCAGGAAAAGGAACACCCCGGAAAACCCGTATTTAGGTAACTCACCCCCACCGAGACTCGAACTCGGGACCCCTTGAACGCGAAGAAGACACTCTACCATCTACGCTACTGAGGCGGGTGAGAGAAAAGTTGTGATTTTATGATATAACAGCATACAAATTATTCTCACTCCGAAACTACGGCCAGAGATAGCACCCATTGCTCCAGAGCGCCAAGTACAAGATATCTACAAGATCGACACAAACAGTCATCATTCATCCCCTCACCCGCCTCTGTAGCGTGGTGGTAGCGTGTCTGCCTCACGTTCAAGAGGTCCCGAGTTCGAATCTCGGTCAGGGCAAGTTACCTGGATAAGGTATTTTCCGGAGTTTTCCCTTATCCTGACAGACGAATGTTGGGTAACTCTAAGCTTCATGGACCACGGAGTCATTTGAGCATCATTTCACCATTTCATTCAAAGTCCGATATGACTTAACGTTGGAGGACGTAACTTACACACAAAAAGAAGTTGATCCCCTTGCGCCTTTTGCACAAATTTCCTGTCCCAAAATGATCGCCACAACGTGGGGCTTTTAGAACACCGTCGTCGTCCAACATCATAGCGCATTTTGCACAAATTTTTCCATCGCACACCGTGGACTTCTGGAATACAAATTCCATCATTATTGCGGCGCCAACGCGCTTGGTTTATACAGAATATAATACAAATACTTCCTATACATTATTTAGTGGATTAGTGGATAAAATAATAGACATACTTCACTGTAGAAGCAAAATGTACAGTGTTTACTCCACAGTTTTCTAGTTTTTCTTGGAGCACTTCCAAGGTGCAAACACTTACATATGAAAACCAAACGTCAAAGGCCGTTTTCATCTCGAAGCATTGTGAAATGCGCCTACAGATATTTATTGCAATCTCTCTGTGAAGATCGCTTCTGCTCAGTCAGAACGTTTTCAAACAAATACTGGAGCATTCTGCAAACACATTTCGCTAAAAGCAGTGAGTATTATAGGACAGGACACAAAGTGGAAGGACTCTCGACTGGCTGTAATGTCGGTAATATGCACAGCGTAAATCATTCGATGGATCGTTCACAGTGCAGCAAACAGAACATTTTATACAAACTACTGTGCCGCTCAGGAACGATATATATGGGGTTTCTGAAAGCTATGGGTCTGGCGAAGAAAATACAGGGTGTAATAGAAATGGTTCTTTTATTTAATTAAGCTTAACCACGTTGCACATAAACGTAGCTACTCATTTTTCAAGCTTTTATTATTCTAAAGAAAGTAGGCACTCGGAACTAAACCCATCGAATATGGTTAATGTGGAAGTAGTTTTTTAGAATCGAAAAATATATACTTCTGTAGCAATAAGTTCAAATATGTTGAAGCTACCTTTTCATAGGTAATGTCAGGAGTGGTTTGCCGATACATTCACGAGCAACGAAGTCAGGAGGAAATTTATCTAGGGAAGTTCAAAACCACGAGCTGCATTTGTAGAGAGCATTTCAGGAATAAAACAAAAGGTTAAAAGCAATAAAACAAGTTATTTGTTTCCCTAAATCATATAGCCCTATATTAGATTAGATTAGATTGATTTGCGCTCAGTAGGTTCACTTGTAGCCAGAATAGGCTGTGAACATTGAACATGTCCAGAGGTATAAAGTTTAATAGCATATATATGTACAAAAGTTAACATAAGACACATATTATAGTATACAGGCAATATGAACGACAGTATGGAAAACAAAGCAGGGATAATTATATATGATACAAAATGAAACACTTTTTAAACCAGCTTTCACTTGGCTTATGCCAGTATGTCTCACCTTTTTACAATGGATACCATTCTTGTTATTTATTAAATACATAATCATTAAAAATAAACTTTCAACTTGCATCAAATATTTATAAGTAATGGTTTGTCATTGGAACAGTTAGATACTACTTATAGAGCTACAGAAGCATTATCAGGATAATTTGTCATTTAGATAATCTTGTACAGAATAAAAAGATTTTGAGCAAAGGTACTCTCTAACAGCCTTTTTTAAAAGCACGGAAATTATCAACTTTTTCTTTAAGAACATTAGGAAGTGTGCCAAATATTTTGATAGTTTCATAATGCACATCTTTCTGAAAGCAAGAGAGTTTAGCACTGGGATAATGGATATTATACTTTTGTCTAGTGTTTATTTTGTGAATTACATTATTTGTTGTAAATAAGGCACGATTGCATACAAAGAATTTTGTGATCGGGAACTTATACATGCAAGGAAGCGTTAATATCTTCAGTCTTGTAAAAAGATCATTGCAGGAGCATCTGGTGTGGGTGATAGTAATGATTCTTATAACCCTCTTTTGCATAAGTAATATTTTTTTACTTTCTACTGAGTTTCCCCAAAATAATATTCCATATTCCACAATAGAGTTAAAGTATGCATAATATACCAATTTAAGTGTGTCAATAGAACTCACATTAACCAGCTCTCGGATAGCATAACAGGCAGAGCTGAGTTTAGGTAAGATGTGATTTATGTGAGCTTTCCAATCTAAACATCTGTCTACTTGAAGGCCCAGAAATTTTAAGCTGTCAATTTCTTCTAATAACATATCATTAATCCCGACTTCTATTTCAGTATGTGATGTACGACAGGTTATAAATTTGACCACTTTTGTTTTGTCTAGATTCACAGATAATTTGTTTGCTTTAAACCAGCATGACATACAGTTCAAAACATAATTCATTTTAATTATACACTCGTTTAAATTTGTACTGGTCACCAGGACACTAGTGTCATCAGCAAAAAGAACTGTACTTGCAATGTACTTGTGAGAGGTCATTTATATAGATAAGAAACAATAAAGGCCCTAACACATGAATGATGGTTAACCTCACAAGTCACGGCATACAAGATTAATAGATCTTATAGGCCATTCACAAGTTAACTTTGGACTTCAGACCGTCAAGTGGCACAGATCGATTGTCATAAGAAAATAATAAAGCAACATATCCTCTACTTTCAAGCAACAAACTTCATTTATTTTACATTAAAATGAAGATGCAATTATTTAAGTTAACTATTGCACACGTACATCACTATCAAAACGTATTTCGGTATTATTTGGCTTTGTTCTCTGCATCAAAAGATTCATAATTGCTGAGCGGTTATTGTGCATGGTGTACAATTATCGATTTATAGATCTGCAATTGGTCGGAATTTGAGGAATCCTAGTCCTTGATTGGTCTATAGGAGGATAGTGACGTATGTGTGAGGTATTCATGATAATAAAACGGTTTCTTATACGCCTAGTGTAGCCGCTTAGCCTAAATCACATTCCTAGTTGTGAAACTTGGAGCAGTTCCCCTCCTTGTGGATTGGATTTAAATCACACGATGCGGTGACATATCTGAAGTTGGATTTGCCCCTTCGTGAGGTCTACGCCCCACACGCGCAAAAGTTTTGCGCTCCCTCGGTGTGGTGACGCGTGTAGAAGCCAAAGCTTACCTTGATGTAGAAGCGATGAACCTTTCGTCTAAAAGCCGTGAAGATGAAGTTCTCGAAGATTTCTATAAATCCTCTCTCCGGCAGCTGCGGCGAGCGATGAGATGTGAAACTTCTCAGGCGTGGTATCGATACAAAAGGGATTTCACTTTTGGACAACTATGGAATAAAATAATGTACCCCCTTTCATTTTACTTGGAATTATATTTCTCGACATCATTTTCTTCTTTACATACGACTCTTTCTACTGATGTATATAGCCCTTTACTATATATTAACTTTCTCCTTTATTAATATATGATGCAATGGTTTTTACTTCAATTATTTTTCATAGCGTCACGTCTTCGATGTATATTTTAAACTTTTACTAAACGTTCATAAATGATGAACTCCGATAACTTCTCGTAGTTACAAGAAGTCCTTTACCGAAAACACGTCTACCCTCTTCGAGAGTTCAAGCCAGAAGAAATAATTTAAGAATAAAATCATTGGTTCTTTCTTCTGTTTTTGTTGCTAAGCCACCGCAATACTTAATTCTGATTGGTTCTAAGTCACAATTTGGGATTTCAATAAATCTAATTTGTTGCATCATCTATATGGCCTGCTTGGTTATTAACTTAAGTTGAATTACAGATGGCCATGTTTACCTAATATGTCCATGTATGCTATATCAACTTCAAACTAATACTAAGATGATAGCTGTAAAGCTCCTGGATCTTTTTAGGTTTCTTCGTCCTTGTGGTTGGTAATTTTCAGACATCGGATCGCATACACCTTAGCAATCAACATGTGCACACAGGTACTATACCAGTTCAAGCGAGACATCAACAAGCGTCTGTGTCAACAAGTATACCGATGCACTCTGTGTGTACACTCCGGTACAGATACCAAGGGTAAGCTAGGTTACATCATGCCATCCTCCTCATTACTTTCTATGCGAGAATTACAGTGAACAACCATGTACATACGTAAATTGTCGAATGTGAATTTTCTGCGCCTCTCGCTGAAACAATATAACAATATAAAAATATTGGGAGAAAGTTCGTTCAACGTCACATGATGTTAATGGTGTATATGAGTAGTGCAAATCATTTTCATTTGTTTGTCTGAGAGTTTATTTCTTATATTACACAACACTGAAAATCCAGCTTTTTTATGTGTAATAATGGACTTTTTTTTCCTAGTTTGGTAGGTGGAGCATTCAGTATATTGTTAATTTTTGTAGACACCTCCTCGACCGCTTTTAGACAACTCGAAGTTATATTCTTCAAGTTATTTAATGGCTGTTGATAATACCAAAACTTTGTATTTATAAAATGGAGATTGTCCACTAATAGTGAAAGAAATGCTATTGACGCAACACCTTGTACTCGCTGGAAGACAGATCTCCCTGCGTGGGGAGAAGTAGTTGTAATGAAACAAAAGCTATGCGTTGCGAACCTATCTCTACGTGTTGTCCTCGGGACTGACGTCAGCAGTTTAATGAGAGACTCGTAAACTTCATATCCCTTTAAAAGTGTATGAGATCCGATGCCTGGTAATTATATAGTATTTTAGTAATTCTATTTTCTTCCATGTTATTTAACTGCTTGTTCCAGTTGGTTTTATATTATTGTTTCAATTTAATTTTCCTATTTTTAATTGTTGTATATAATTTTGTTTTTGTCTAGTCTGTTATAACGAGATATGCTTCTAACAACGTCTTTCCTGATGTTTATGTTTTTTTATTTATTATCCAATTTTTTGATCCCTATTTTACCCAAAGGTATATTAGGAATATAGTTTACAAATTTATGAATATAATACAATTTACAAAAACATAACAAATTTGATATCAAGCTGACAAACAGTAAACATCAAGATGAATCATTTAGCTTAAGAAATATTTTGTTTAAGAAAGCCATGAAATATTGATAGGTTTTGTAATTCATCAGAATATGTATAAGTGGTTTTGAGAAAGTGTAACCTAAGGATTGGAGCAATAATTCAAGTTCGTATGTTTAATTTATGTTGTGTCATTACTGTCCGCCTTTCTGAGTCGTACGTTACAATTAGGGCAGCCATTGCTTTATACAATGTCATCATTGATTTTCTCTTACTTTATTTTTATAAGGTTGTTTTTGTTGTACCTCTTATGAAGGTAAACTTATTTAATATTTTTATCCACATCTGTTCCTGCTATGTATGATATTCACACCTGAGTAAATGAAATTTTGACACTTCTTCGAAAGTTTTAGTTTCTAGAAATACATTAGACCGAACTAAGTGAACATCCCTAAATGCCACAGCTTTCGTTTTTGCTATAGATATTTCTAGTTTATATGTTTTTGATATTTGATGTAACATATATCATTCTTTGAAGATCATTCATGCTTTTTGCTATTAATATTTGATTATTTGCGAAAACATTTGTTTTTACTGTTCTTGTCCCTAGATTTATTCGCTCTGTCGCTTGTTGTTTCCATGAATTGTGTTGCCTATTAAAAATTAAAAAGCGAATGACATTGAACAACATAGCCTAACAGCTTTTGAAATCATTATCGATTCTCGGTTCTTTATTCTCGGTTACCTCGGTTATTGATTTTCAGTTCTACGTATATGTTTGTTGTTATATTTATTAAACATTTTGGTATTACTTTTATATCTAGGATTTTCCATAATTTTAATCCAGATATTTTATCGAAGGCTTTTTTGTAATCTATAAAGTGAATGGGTATTTATAAGTTAAAATGTTTTAGTTTTTTTAATTATTTGTTTGAGAGAGATGGCATTATCTATAAAACTTCGTGCTTTCTTAAGGCCTGTTTATTATTCCATTAGTCCATTAAACAATCTATATTTTAAAATCTTCGTATACTTTTAATACGCTGAGTAAAGTAGGGTAATTCCGCAATAATTTTAAGGTTTAGGTAAACTAACAGTGAATTATGGAACTACTGCAGTTAGTCAAAGATAATGAGAATTAAACGAAGCCTCAGGGAAAACTGAACTAATTTATTCAGTAAAAGTTGCATGGTAACACTGTAAAGGCAAGATAGAATGTTACAATTACTCCCTATAGTCAGTATAAGCAGACTTCGGATAGTCTATAAAAGCAAACCAAACGTGGTGTGTACAATAACGAAAGCACAAGCCTGAGTAGGGAAATGTGATTGGCTGGATGATTTATTGGAAAATCTGGATGGATGGGTCAGGTGAAAGGAGATATCAAAACCAGGAGATGTGCGAGCGAGACAAAAGGAATCCTTCCTAAACATCTATTTCAGCAAATGGAAAACAGCGGGAGACACAAAGAAGCGAAGAGGATGGAGGCAGGCTATGCGATTAATCAATTTACTAACTTTCCTACATTCTCTCAGCTTAAACAATTGCACTGTCTCACTGAAAACATTTCATTAATCTCTGCATCGCTGGGCTGAGACCAGTGTATCTTATTTGTATTATTACTTCAGCCACCACTTACCCAACGTAATTGCATTCCTCTTAAAAAAAGTCCTATAGCGCAATTTAACTGGAAATAAAAGTTTCAAGTTTGAAATAAAGCGTTTTAGAGCATACGGTAGCGTGGATGGTAGCGCGTCTGCCTTGCGTCCAAGAGGTCCCGTGTTCAAATCTCGGTCAGGGTGCGCTAGCTGGATAAAGTTTTCCCAGGGTTTTTCCTTATCCAGATAGACGAATGTCGGGTAGCTCAAAGCCCCATGGACCCCGGGCTCATTTGAGCATCAGTTTACACAGTTCATCCATCGTCCGATATTACTTAACGTTGAAGGATGTAAATTAAAAAAAGAGCATACACATTATTGGACGTTGATCAGTAAGGCAGTAATTTAACAGCATAATCCTAATCCATCCATAGTGGAATGGTTCAGGCGGTTTCGTCTGTTGCTCGCACTCCGGAGACCCGGATTCGATTCCCATGGCCCACCTACCTGACCTATGGGTACTTTCTACGGTTTCCCCGGTCGCCAGGCGAATGATGGATAGGTTAATTACATATCTTCCAATTTTCTGTCCCTCAATTTCATCTCCATTATCATTTCACATAATCTCCTATTTGATGGTCTCTCTCAGGGCAGATGCATCGGCGGGTGTCTAAGCGATGCATGGCAGGATGATATGTTCCTAGTAAACACTTTCGTCAGCCCACCTGGTGGGCCGTTTTAGGAACGCGCTCGTTGGGATGCCGGTTGTAGAAACCTGCCCGAAAGCTCTGGTATGGCTGCCTCCGATCTCTAAGCGGGATTGTGGTGCGAGTGTTGTGGACCCCTAGCACTCGTGGTACCTCTGACGTTATCAAGAGGAATCTCGGGTCGAACATTTCAGCCCCATCCGAGTGGGAGTTGTTTGGATTGGGTTGGACTCGAAGGGGCAGTGTGTTCCCGTTACCCGCGGCAGATCGGGTACCTCCGACCAGGCTATGGCCGCCCGGAGGGGGTAGAGTACTGCGGTACCAGCCTACAGAGCTAGTAAAAGGTGTGCTAGATCACCAGGCGGACCCACCGAGGTTATTCCGTGGTCTTCCCTGCGGCGTTGACGCACGTAAGTGGCGTATCCATTTCCACCCGTTTTGACGTTGTTCTCGATGGCGAGAGGGCTTATTAGACACCAGGTATTGCCCCACGAAAAGAGCCCCAGAGCTTTCCATCGCTCCCGGGTTGATAGAAGCCGGTGTCTTCGGATTTTCGGGAAGATCTCGCAATGAAATGCTTTACAAACCGGACTGTGGACTGTTTCAGGCCCACGGTAGGAGAGGTACCGGTTGTAATAAATGCAGAGGAGTTTCAAGCTTGTAAATGGTAGGGTCATGGCCCTCTGCACTGTCATGTCTCCTTGGAGTTGGCCATCCTCTGTCTCCTCTCGCTTCAGTTTTCCTGCTGGAAATGTCCCACTTAGAACATAGGTGCAAAAGGTCAGCCTGTTTGACATGCCGAATCCCCCATGGAACTGTATCCTATCCTATCCTGCTAGGTTTAATTCTAATTTAGATTTCTCCCAAAATTAAGCGAACATAAACTCGGCTAGAAATAGGGTAACTTTATTGCCTGTTCATCAACGAACCTTATTACAAAAGCATATATTATGATACAGTTCATCATAATGGAAGTAAACATATATACATCAATTTTCTTTTTGTATATATTTCACGGGTACAAGGGGTTTACAAAAAGCCTTTGCTCTAAGGCTTAGTCAAATGTCTTCTTTAAAATGGTTATCCACACAAAATATGATGCTTGACTAAATTGTGTTGGTTAACAAGTTTGGCTACTAAGACATTATTCCTTTCGATTTACCAGTTATGCAAAACTCATATGGAACGAACATATTTCATTTGCATAAAAATAGCTTAAAGGTATACTGTCGTTTGATCAGAATCCTTAGGAATTTCAAGAAAATAAAAATTTGTAACGTTTTCAGAGAGTAATTTGGGGCGGAGCTATCGTTTTAAACAGGGGTTTCATTCAGGTAACTCAAAAGTGCCTGTCTTAAAGTTTTATAATAGAATTTTTGGATAGAACACAGTTTCTTCCCTACGTAATATGTACCTAAGGGTTAGAGAAACTAAGGACGTATAATTCCTAGTTTAGTCTCCTTCTAATACCAGTAAATTGAAGACTGCCTAGGCATAACATTGTCACCTTAATAAAACTGGTTATAGAAATTGCAGATAAACTGAATTTACGTAATTCTGATCTGTTAAATCATATAACCATTGCTACTATTCCTAAAACATTTACTACAGAAATTATTATATTTTATGTGCATCGAGATAATCATTTGTAAAGACATCTTATCTATTTTCTTGCAGTAATAACAGAATAGCCAAATTATTACAGGTATTTTAGCTTTCAAGCGCTGCTTTAAGTAGCTGTTTTCCTGTTGGGGAAAATATTATTTATAAAATTCAAATCTTTGAGAAGATATCATTATCGACCAAAATATTATTTAATATTATTCGTAGAATTAAAAGTATAGTGTGTAGAAATTCAAAAGAATCTTTGTACAGCCCTTTGCAGCAGCAGAATTACGTAACATACACAAACGCAACTTCCACGGTCGTCTGCCACACCTCCACACCTCCACACCGATTCACAAGTTCATAGACTTCTGCAACTTCATTCACTCATTAGCAGCTCCGCTGCACCACTGAACGAAATGGACTGCAGAGTAAGTGTCGTTGCAGGGGTTTACCGCTAAATCTTGACGGGGCCTTCCGACAGAAATCATTCCAGGACTAGGTCCTTCACTGGTTCATTGGGGGTTGTGCTATTAAGACTGTGATAAACGGTGGCATTTTCGTAGGTAGCTTATTTTTTATTTTTATTTTGTATTTTTATTGTTTTTATGATGAGGAGTTTGGAATAGAGAGAAGATGTGCAATGAACTATCTTGTCCTTTGTGCCTTATTTATACCCGAGCCACGGTTTCTCGAAAGTTGCAGAAGCTTCACGGCCTTTCACGATGCAGCGAGAAATTCCAGATTATCTCCGTCTCTTTCTATCTCGGTAAGAGTTCAGCTCTCACGCGCGTGTGGGCGTGGCTTTGGCGTTACCTGTCTCTTTTTTTTCCCGCTTCTCTCTCTCTCGTCGTTCTCCTACGCAGCACAAAACGATGCCTGATGACAATGTTATATTATGTGCTCCAATAAGATCCACATTGTTTGCGTAGTTCAGATAATTACCTTCTCTTGCTCAATGAAGAAGGGTTTAGACTGCTTTCCTACAAATTTGAAGATATGCAATAAAATTACTATGAAAAAATATTAAACCTAGATCTTAATCCAGATTTGTGGAGCCTTTCCAGAGAAGTTGAACAGAAATTTTGTTGACAAAGCAGGAGGTATCCAACAGTTCAAAGACTATCTCTTCATCTAGCAATGTAAACCAACTGATTTACACAGACGTATTGAAACTTGCAATACAGGAAATGAAATATTAAATTCCAATGATTAGAATTCTTTCCAAAATTAGTTCACACCTTTTACCTTGAAGTGCGTAAACTGCAGCGTAAGTTTAAATTAAACTCTTTGTGAACTTTAGAAGGCAATAACCTCATTAGCAGAAGACAAGCTCAATTCCAAAGTATCACATTGCTTATAGCACAGGTTAAACTGTCCCTTTGCAGCACATTTACAAGAGTCTAAAATCACTCTGGTAACACACGGCATATTGGTAATTATACCTAATACTATTATAATAGTTATAAATGACTGTAAGTTAAAAGAGTTAATTAATATACATTGAAATCTTTGCATGACCTTCATTATTTTTGTGAAGATCATTATACCTTTCCCTTCCTCACCTTAAATTGGAGCAATCATTGAAACATTCCTTGCATATAGAGGATAAACATGTTAAACGGACATAGATCCTGAAGTTGTTGATTCCTGTGGTCGAGTGCCTATTCTGCAACTCTGTTCCAAGTCCAAGTCGTATACTGACAGGCTGTTAACAGCCAGAAGGTTTTAGCTGCGTACCCACCCAGGTTTTGGGTTTGACCGCAGTTTGATAATTTTGATGGTTTCAGGATGATGTGGTATTTTTTGTTGAGGAAATTTGTTGAGGTAGGTTTTTGCTCCTCTTTAATTTTGTACAGGATGCCAAACCGCTTTTTTGTTTACACCCTGGTGTTTTATTTTTCTAAAGTGGGGTAAATTTTGTAGCCAAACAGCTCTTTTGGAGCTTGTGCTGCTGTAAGGATTAACTCCTTTGTTACCTCGGATGCCCGCAAGCCATACGGGGTACCCGGTAAAGCCTGAAGCGGCGTCTCGTAGCGTCGTAGTCTCCTCGAGACCGAACCAGGGCACTTCTGCGAGCTGGAATTTGAGCTTAGAATTTTGTCGCCCGGCACCTAATTTCGTCCTCCACGTATGGGAGAAGAGAAGCTTCGTGAAGTAACCTCACGGGAAAAGAACGGCCCACAGAATAGATGGATCGGAGTCCTCTATTCTGTGCACGCTGAAAGTATGCTATCCAGCTATCGGCAGCCATGCCCCAAATTTCACAGGCGTACAACATACGTGGGATTATCAGCGATCGAAAGAGGTGTAGCTTTAAGCGGACTGGCATCGAGCGCGAACCCAGCATTGGGTATAGAGAGGCAATAGCCCCCTGCACCCGTGCCGATAGTTACCTGATGTGTCCGCGGAAAGTTAGGCCTCTATCAAGTTGAACGCCCAGGTACTTGATGGAATTTGTCCACTCTATCCTACGGCCTCTAAAGTGGAAGTTGGGGCAGTCAGCGGCGGTGTGGCGCTGCTTAAAAAGAATGGCGTGGCTTTTCTCCGGATTTACGGACATCCGCCAACGCCTACACCACTCTTGTGTGAGATGGAGGTGTCTCTGGGTTGGGTTGAAGGCTCTGAGTATATGTCTTTTTTGCAGAACAACAACACGTCGTCAGCGTATTATGCCATTGCGACCTGTGGTTGAGTTGGAAAATCTGCCATGAAACAGGAAAGAGTGTGGGGGATAGTACAGAGCCTTCGGGGACTCCGCCTCTCACGGGTCTCAGTGTAGATGTTTTCCCCGCTACTGTGACATTAAATTATCTGTGCCTGAGAAAGCTGTGTAGGTAGCCCCAGTTGGATAAGTTTGAAGATCAGACCGGCATGCCATGTCGTGGAGAAGGCCTTTTCGACATCCAAAGACAACTCTGTTTACACGGTTAGATGTGTGATACGTAGCTGCCCGTGGCCATAACCCCACAACAGAACAGTTTAACTGTATAGTAATAAACATTCGCTTTTATATTTGAATAAATTGGGTGGAGATAATGTATTTCATTGTTGTTGTCGTCATTGTGCTACGGTACAGTCTGTCCATCACAAGAAGGCAAGCTGGAGGAATGTGTAGTATAATCATTTTTGCTGTCAACACGGTGTTTATGCTCACCTTCCGAGTATGACAGAGGTGCTAGTTTCGCTAAAAATACACGTGTTGTGTCACAAGTCACCCATACATAATACCTATCACTGCAGGGTTCCTCGCAGGTTACCTAGTTAACGCCTGCCCAAAGACGCTTTGGGCAAGCTATCCTGAACAGGACCATACTTCATACCATTACCCCCAAGCCCTGAAAAGGGCGTGGTAAAAGCAATACCTTTACCTCGTTTCCTTTCCCTCTAGCCTGTCAAGCGGACTGTACCCAGATGCTTCATAGGCAGGTGGAAAAACGCAGTCAGCACTAGGCCTTAATACCCCTCGTGGTCAACAGTGCCCGCAAATGGCTAGATATAACACTGCCCAAGACAGCCAACTGAGACACATGAAATTTCTTTCATACTGCCCAGATAAAGCCGCACTAAGCAGCTTGGTGCTGGGCAGAAAACACCTCGCCCAGGTAAACTTGGACCACTGGACTCTTCTGCTGGTCTGCAGGTTACTGCAACGAACATTAGATCTGGCAGCATGGGTGACTCTTATGCTCTCTCATATGCTCATTTTGTAGTAAACAGATTCACTAACAGAACAGATAAATAGTTCAGACCCCTCTCCTCTTAATTCCCCTCTTCCATTCTTGTGATGGACAGACAGTACGTAGTCAACATTTTAAGCACTGGTACTCAGATTATACACGATGGAGTTCCTCCTCATTTCCGCCTTTATGTCCGTCGGTTTCTGAATAGCAGGTTTACTGCTAAATGGATAGGAAGAGGTGGACCAATTCCGTGACCTCCTGCCGTGAGCTCAATAGAATTTTTATTTATGACGGCATATGAAATATCTTGTTTATGAGACTCCATTGCAGATGTAGAGGTTCTTATGGAAGGCTACCCAGGCAAAATGAAATTCTCTAGGCCTAACTTTACACATTAGGGGCTCCAAGCGGCGACGTATTGACACAAGAGTTTGAAGGTCATTTTGAATATGTGCTGTGATTTCCTGCTTTCCTAGCATTCAGCCATTGAGTGCTGTTGTACGGAGTTGAACTGTACAAAATGTGCTCTGAAAAGGAAATAAAAAATTATGGGCTTATGTTCATTGATTTTTTTTCTAAAATTTTCACTTGCCCTTTCGTTACACACTGTATATATAATTATAACGCTGTAAAACATTTACTGAAGTTTGTTTCTGTACACAACACTGAGAGATGGAAGATACCTCAGTGTTCAACAGATGCCCATTGCAGTCTCTGGCTAGTTCATAATGATGATTTATATCTTTACAGTATAAGAGAGTAATTTTTTAAAATATGAGAATCTTTTAATCTAGAATTATTTATCAAAGTTCCATCGTTTCTTGGCATAGATTATAGCTAAAGCAGAATTCCATACGAAGAACAAATGGTCACATAGCAAGGCGGTTTGGGACCCATGGATCCTTCCGAAACACACCACATACGATTGAAGGTGGCATTAAAAAAATGAGCCTCTCAGTCTCTGGTACAGTCCTTGCGGTAAGGAAATATATTGTAGATTTGCCAAAGTTGTGGCTCATTTACTATAAAAAAGACAACTATTTACCCACTTGATTTGAAGTACGACGGGGTGTCGAAAAGCTTTAATTATCACCCTTTAAAAATGTGATAGATGGTTTGTGTTGATATGTGCTTGTTAGTTTTCTTCTCTACGTATTTACCATCTAGATTTACACATTGAACCCAGAGTTTGTTGACCTTCCGAATGCCTTGATTGTAGAAGTCTGCAGAATTCGCTTTAAATCACTCTTCCACTTCATTAATGACGTCATTTGTGTTGACAAATCGGCGACTATGCAACGGATTCTTCATTTTCGGTAACAAGAAAAAGACACTGAGTGCGAGATCGCGTGAATAAGGTGGATGCTGTAAGATCTCAAAGCTACATTCTCTTGTTTTGTGAACTACAACTTCAGATGAATGAGCTGGTGCATTGCCAGCCAAAAGACGAACAACTTTGGAGCGCATACTACGTCGTTTCTTAATCAGAGCTGCTAGTAACTTGTCCAGAAGATAGCAGTAGTATCTGCCAGTGATGGTTTGACCTTTGGCAAATAATCTGTAAGAATGACTCCACTACAGTCCCAGAAAACTGAGAGCATGACCTTCCCAACTGACTTTTGCAGCTTAGCCTTTTTGGGAGGGGGGAATCGTTATGTTTCCATTCCATGTTTATAGCTTTTGTCTCTGTATCATATTGATAAATCCTGGATTCATTCATGGTTACCGGAAGATCAAAAAATTATATTCATCCAGTTCCAAGGGCTTCAACATCTGTCTTGCCCGCCTCGGTAGCGTGAATGGTAGCGTGTCTGCCTCATGTTCAAGAGGTCCCGAGTTCGCATCTCGGTCATGGTGAGTTACATGGATACGATTTTTCTGAGTTTTTCCCTTATCCTTAAAGGCGAATATCGGGTAGCTCTAATCTCCATGGACCCTGGATACACTTGAGCATCATTTCACCCATTTCATTCACCGTCCGATATGATTTAACTTTGGAGGACGTAAAACAAATACAAAAAAAACTGTCTTAAGTTCACGCCATGTTTGCTTATGGAAAATGATTAGTAAATGTAGAACCCACCGTGCAGGCACCTTAGACATGTGCAGCTCGTCATGAGTAATTTTCCATACAGTCATTACAGCACCTGCCTGCCGTACTAGGGGTCCCGGGTTCGATTCCTGGTGGTGGGGCGGGGATTTTTCTCTGACCAACATAATTTCCCATTTTCCCCAGAGTCCAGAAGTATGAACGAGAGTGTGAATGTGTGTGTGATTTAATGATTAAAAACCAAAGATAACGAGTTAACACCTGCAGTATGTTCCAAAGGAGAACAGCCGCCGATATGACCATAGCAGTTAATAAGGAATAACATAACAAAATTTTTCCATAACTAAGATGTGTATCCTTCATGATCACTTGGATGGTTGCTCGTCTGTCTTTCAGTATTGAACACTCTACTTTCTTCACTGTGACAGCAATCATTGTCTGTCATTGACGGTCTGTCCCTTAGCTCATCTGTCACGAACTTGTTACCAGTTTGAAAACTCCTTTTGCACCTCACAATAGTGTCATACCATGGGCAATCATTTCCATAAACAGCCGTCACCTCATCATGGATTTCCTGGGCAGTTTTGCCCTTCAAATACAGGAACTTGATCACACTACGGTCGTCAATGTTCTCCGTCTTACATCTCAGTCACTTCTGTCACTCACTGTAAAAGTTAAAGGATTCAAATCAGTGATACTACTAACATTATGTTGCAAGATATCAATGACATTGAAATATTTTCATTACTGTAGCATAAAGACTACCGACTGATAAGTAAAATTTTCAACACCCCTCGTAACCTCCTATACCTCCAATATTTTTGCTTCTCCTTTTAGGTTATGCATTGTTGATATTCCTACTTGAAAACTTGTATCTAGTATAACCAGCAAGCAATTTATTATATTTTATTTGGCATTTGTAATAACATTTAGTTAAAGTTATACCTAAAAGGACTTGTAAGTCAGTTAAAAGAAAAATATATTTATGGAATGACATAACGCATAATGAATATATCTTTGGTATAGACTTCTATGATCATGTTTTGTGTCGACAGGAATTATTCGTGCAGTAAAAAGCTTCATTGTAGTGCACAGAGAATTGGCTGGTTACATGTGTGGTAGTTACTGAACTCGGCCTGGAAGGGTATGTAATTGGTTTTTATTTTGGTTGTACAGCAGCCTAGAGCTGTTACGCACGCTATCATCCCTTTTCGTGTTGTAGCAGTCTCAGTAATGCCATCATATACAACGAAATGAGCTAATACAATCCCAGCTTGCGGTGTAAACTGGGTTTATGTGATAGAACTGATAACGTCCCAACTACCCTATATGAAGAACAGCACACAGCTTCTGTTGCGGTACACTTCTTGCGCCATTGCTCCACTCAATTGTCGGAATGAGAATTTAACTGCACGAGAGACAACCAGTAAACCAGGAAATTGAGATGCTGCATATACGGGGATCCGCTCCGCAGAGATTTTGTGCACACAACAATACATAACAATCTCTGTAATTTGTTTTTTCATATACACAAATGCCATTCTTAGAAAGGTAGAATAAGGGTGAACATTATCTGTAGTACAGTAGGAATTTAAACCCGAATCTTTGTATTCACGAGCCTTACGCAATTGGCTAAGGGGATACCGCACACATAGTGACAAATAAACAGATCTAATACCGCATAACGAAGGGTTAAAATGAGAAAATAGCA
This sequence comes from Mantis religiosa, assembly GCA_030765055.1. Classification (NCBI taxonomy): domain Eukaryota; kingdom Metazoa; phylum Arthropoda; class Insecta; order Mantodea; family Mantidae; genus Mantis; species Mantis religiosa. The sequence goes on along the minus strand of CM060951.1, from coordinate 197,340,422 downwards.
GGAGCCTATAGGTTAACTACAACTAGATAAATGACTGAGGCCTGCGCCGTGACGTAGCGGGCTAAAGCAGTACGCCTTGGTCCCCGGTCACGGAAAGCGGCCCGGGTTCGATCCCACCCATGGGGTGCGAGTTTCGGTCCCGCGTATAGGACCGGTGCCCACTCAGCATCGTGAGGAAAGTGAGGAGCTTACGATAGGCAAGCGGCCCTGGTCACGAAAACCAACACTCCACTTGGGGGATGCTGAGATGCTGGGAAGATCACCCACGTCTACCCTGCGTAAGTGGGCGTGAGGTGGGCAGTCGGGTTGGCAGGTCCTGGCCCTCTTAGGGCTGTCGCGCCTGTGGTTAAGTTAACCGACTGACGCCCGATTTCACCAACAAATGTTAAAATCGACGTTAACAAAGTAACATAACAATTGTGACAGCGCTAAAAGAACTTAAGTTTTTTGTATTTAACCAACCTGTTTACTGAAAATCTTAACATAAACATGTTAAGGCCAAGATACTGGTAAATATTACAGCTATAGAAGGATATGGATGAGTCGCATTATTTTCGGAACGTACTGCGATGCACTTTGTTTTCATTTTCGTCTGCACACAGCTGAAAATAATAGAAAAATGTGAAAAAATAAGACGGAAATAATAAGAACGCATGAGCAAAATGTGAAAGGGAAAGATTCGCGTGTGAAAAAATTGAATACGAATTTAATTCAAATGCATGTGTCAAACTTCGTCAGTATTATGTAAATTTAAAATGAGGTGCGAAGGACAAGTGACTTGAACGTTTCAAGACGGGAGGTGGACAGTGTATTTTCCACATAATTCAGTGAATTATAAAATAGCAAAGTTATTAGTACTTGAAGCAAAGGCAAGATTGGCATATTCCTTTCGATGCATGTTCTAACTCAGTATTACGTTAATTTAAAACGAGGAGCGAAGAAGGACAAATGACGAGTGACTTGAAGTTTCAAGACGGGAGGTGGACAATGTATTGTCCACATAATTCAGTGACTTATAAAGTAGCAAAGTTATTAACGGGATGTGGACAGTTTGTTATCCATATAATTCAGCGAATTATAAAGTAGCAAAGTTATTAATACTTGAAGCAAAGGCGAGATAGCCAATTCCTTTCGATGCATGTTCTAACTCAATATTACGTAAATTTAAAACGAGGAGCAAAGAAGGACAAGTGACGAGTGACTTGTACGTTTCAAGACGGGAGGTGGAAAATATATTATCTACATAATTCAGTGAATTATAAAATAGCAAAGTTATAAATACTTGAATTAAAGTCGACATTGACAGTCCTTTCGAAGCCTGTTCTAACCTCTCTAGTACTTCCGCACTAACCTTCATGGTGTGACTTTGTGGGTTATTGAAATTAAAAGTCCAACTGCACAAACTCAAAATGTTCTTTATTTCCACCGAATTACAGTTGGAACACTGGCCGATCACATAGAGTTTTGTAGCGCACACAATTACAATTTACCAGTTCGTCTGTCACAGGTCCACTCCACACTCACAATTACGTACAGCTCCTCTGATACACGTACTCAGTCTTCCAGTCTGTTCGCTAGCATGGTGCTCCTCACGTCTGCTTGCCAAGAACTGAACTCTCTTCCAGCCCGGCGCGGCGCTTATATAACGTCAACTGACCTATCTAGAATGTTCCGGGTTAGATTAAATATCCCGACTGTTCCAGACGTCAGGGGGAGGGGAAGGAGCCGGCCAGCGACCAGCGACACTTTCCTCACCATCCCCTTCAGTGAACGCCACAAGATAAATGGGTAGGCGTGGGCGAAATGCCTCCTGTCGCCCACCCAGCTGCTAGCTGGCCGTACCTTCCGATAATTAGGTGACAATAGCAACTTGTTTCGACAGTCTATTTTCTACCTCTGTAGAAAATTTTCTTCTGATAGCTCCTCATAGGCCGTACTCTTATTACGAATGCCATTTAGACGGTCTTAAATATAGCAAATCGACAACAGCAGCTGCGTTTACGCCCGCCACCATGTTGTCTGACGTATGTGCAAGTCAGTACTTACTGCTTTGCGTTTTTCATAAAAGCCATAGAAACTCCAGTTTCCTTCTCAGTGTCTATAGATTCCGAGTAACTAATTTTGTGAAGCTCTGTAGCCATAAGGTCCCAGAATGCAATTACATTGCATAAAACCGACAGTTTTATTCAACTCCAGTATTTTTTTAGATTATAGCGCTCTCAGTGTGGCTACTCTTGTAGCTAATACAACCAACTTTTCCTGGATATGAACACAGACCACTGCACCTTCATGGTTGAATGCTACTTTCGTACCGGCATTACAATTGGTGCGACACATAAATATAGTTTGAACGCTGCGTAGAGGAGTTTATGCAACGCTGTCCTGCATTCAGACAGGTCCCTCGGAGCGTAATGTCGTCAAAAGCGTCCAGGTACCATCAAATTGACATACCTTTGTTTGCAACATAAACGACTTACGTTTTATCAGTATACGATATATTTTTTGTCATTTTCACGCTTAATTAAAATGTCCATTAATGTTGGTATCCTTATGACTTTTAAAATCAATAGATGCATCAAACATTTTCAAAATACAGGATCAGTTACTCGCAAAATGAAAGACACTGGCCACTATAAAGTGACTGGTCCCAATCTAGAAGCAATAAATAATGTAATGACAGAAAGGCCTCAAGCATACCTTCTCGCAATACAGACAGTGTTTAAGGGGAACAGATAAACGAAATATAAGAAAATGGACACATAAGACTATGTACTAGAGATATCTTCTTGTTTACACTTGGATAAAAGCTGTGTTACACTAATTTATTTTTCATTCCTAGAACATGTTCTGATAACTTTCTGGTTTGTAATGAAGTTACATTGTGAGAAAACTGTGGGTGGTAGAAAAGAATTGAGATCAAATTGAAATGTTTCTATTTTATGTGACAGGTTTACAATATCAATATATGTTTACTATAACAGAAAGACAAATGTTCATTGTGAAATAAGTGTTCGTTGACTTATCATTTCGTATATTCTTCATGGTATACTTTTATGGCTGCATAATTACCTTTCCACTGCACTGCATTGCAGTATATAATTTTTTAGAAACCGTTATCGCATATACGAACCAGGAGACATTATGCACCTTTATATTACGCGGGTGGACCCACCTCTCAAATCGTATATTTATCTGCCGGTAGAGGGAGGCCTCAAAGCTGCTGTTAGCACATCTAATACGAGGCAAGCCGCTAGGGGAATCGTATATAAACTCGCTCCATCAGCGATGCTATTGATGGCGACAAATCTTGCGCGGTAAAATTGCAGATAAAATGAACACTGTGTATAAACCAAAACAAAGTTTATATATAATAAACAGTTTTGATAAGCTATATAAAAGTAAATGACAGTATCTAGAGGATATAATGTGGATGTTACACAACTTACCTAACGTTTTACGTGAAACACCCGAAGTAAATGTAATTTCAAGTTCTGTTTTTCTTTTTAAAAAAACAAGGTCCACCTACGTTAAGTCATATCGGACAATGAACGGGATAGATGAAATGGTGCTCAAATGAGCCCAGGATCCATAGAGTTTAGAGTTACCAGACATTCGTCTTTGAGGATAAGGGAAAACCCCAGAAAAACCGTATCCAGGTAATTCACACTGACCGAGATTCGATCTCGTGACCTCTTAAGCGCGAGATAGACACGCTACCACTACGCTATCGATTAGGGCAAAACTGATATTACAACAAACAAACAATAACGCCTTCTGATATTTGTAAAGTTTCAATTGTTCCTTTAAAGGTTAAATGTAGTTTAACGAAAACTTATTATTCCATGATTATTCATTGTTAAAACCCTGAAACAAGCGACTAACTTTCTGCAGGGAAGATTAATATTTAATCCCACTAAGGAACAGCCTTTTTGCATTCATGAAATCTGCGTGCTAATCCACTCCCGCATGACCATCTACCTATGTTTTACCTCTATCATGAATAAAAGTTTAATTAAACCAACCGGACCAAATGTTCTGATACTGTGGTTGGCGAATGGCTACCGCTAAGTCAGATTTATCAGTTCTGGTAGGAGTAGAACTCTCGGGGGCGTAACTTTTACTGTAAATAATTCTAAATCAAGTGAATAGAAGCCCAAAGGCGCGGGTGTGAGTTAACAATATTCCTGGTAGATAAAGTTCAGGTGGGAAGTTTTACGACCAAAAAGGAATCCTCTACCAATGAGCATCGAGAGAGCGGAGGGAAAACTAAAAAGATAAGGGGACATTGTCCAGAGAGAGTGTATGAATGATGCCTTGACACGTCATACGTACAATATACTTGATAAGAGCTTGGGGGATATAGAAATATATACCATACCGTATTTTTGAATTATTGAAAGTGCTTCTCTCTTTCTGGTGTAAAACCAATTGGTCCAAAAACGTGGTGGAGTGTAGGTAGGCAGCAGCATCAGTACAATGTAATTTGTTACATTATCAACATTTTCTCTACGTACTGTAACGGTGCTTTGGTTTAGGTCCCGAGAGTTAAAAATGTTTAAATATGTGATTTAAGAATCAATATGGACATGTTAAAATGAATTAGAAATGAAATTGTTAAAATTCAGTGGATCATGAGATGACGCAACATGTAAGTGATATGTGAATGCTTTATGATTGGTAGTTTTAAAAATGAGATTATGTAATGTATGACGTGGACCAGTAAAAATTAGGTTTGATTGGTAGTGATGGCAACGAGGGCATGAAAAATTAATAATTTTGGTAAAACAGTGAGAAAACAAAGCGTATTTTAATTTAAGAAAAGATGTAAATTCAGTGCCACGATGATATATTGTAAAAGACTTGATATCAGTTTTCTGTTATTTGTAACCAAGGTATACAGTATTAATATAATGTTTCACACGAAAAATTTGTGTTAGTAATAAAAATTAAATTCATCATCCGGGTATTGTAAAAGTAAAAGGAATTTATTGGTATCGGAGTTTATAAAGTTTATCCTTTTCACTCGCGACCACATCTGAAAATTAAGAATTCCCATTGCTCAGAATAAAGCAGATCCGGAGATTTGTTATATACATCGATACATCCGAGTGCCATATCTGAACCAAAGATTCTGATCGGGAACTAGCAGCAGCTCGTGGCTTCATCGTCACCATCTAGGGGACTAAATACGACTTCAAACCCAATCACAACGTGGGACGATATCAAGTGAGAATAATCCCGTTCCACATGATCGCCGCATATACCTCATCCCATCATACTATAATTTGGCAACGCGGGGCATCTAAAACGTTGCCTTCAGCCATCACATTTTGTAGGAAAGTAATCCCTTTACAGCACTATGCCAAATTTATATACAAATTGTTTATAAAAACGTTATTTGTATGTTATTTATCTATCAGCTACGATTATTTGTCTCTTATTGTAATTTATCCTGATAATCCTTTTCTAAGAACAGTTAACTTACACGCAATTTTTTGCATATATAAAAGAGGATAAAAATGTAGGAAAAACAGCAAGTCGACGTTTAAATCTGCAAAAGCGGAAAATATCAGCAAAATATGCTGGTTCAAGGCAATAATAATTGATATCTCTAAAATATATTGGAAGTAATTTGTATGTCTTAAGAAGTTATACAATTTTTTGCAGCTTTCGTCTACCTTTTATTATTATCTGACCGTTTTATAAAAGTGTACAAAATGTTTTCCGAATGCAGAGGATTTGACTAACTGCAGAGAATATTAGATATGCAGCTTGTTGCAAGGCTGGTGCCCCTTAGTTCGGCGCCATTATGTTGCAAGGGTTTGACTCCTTGGTTCGTCAGCCTCGCCAGTGATAATTTGAAAATATCGATGTCCTCGACTGCTCTCGAAGTTATCCTAACACTCATAAATATAGGATCTGTGGCAAGGATGGGTGGGTCAATTAGGGTACTTGAAAAGAAACACAGGTTAATTCTCTTACGGCGATCGATTGTACTTCAGTTACTCTCGAAATACATGTTAATTAGACGAATTCTGAGTGGTAGGCTTCGCGCTGGCGTGGTTGTACTCCCGTGTCTATAACACGACTCATCGGATTGGTACCCAGCTACTAACTACCTTATTTGAACGCTATTTCTTTAGTTTACTCGTCCGTTCAGTTTGGCTCACAGTAGCTTAATAACCTTAATGAACGCGATTTCTCTCCGCGTGCTATCGCACTACGATTTACCTTAACCCTGAGTCGCCAACTGACTTTAATGAACGCGATTTCTGTCCACGTGCTTTCCCACGATGGTTTAGCTTGGCCCTCAGTCGCCACCTGACATTAGATATATATATTTGTTCCCAGATAGGTCATATGACACTTTGCTTTCCCCTTTAGTTCATTAGTTTTAATTAGTTTGTCGGTAGAACGCTTATGGAGTCCCTTTTACGAGAACCTCACCTATGATGCCCTCTTCCTGTCAAAACTATGCTTGAAAATATACACCGGGTGCGACCCTTAAAATTTATGGATGCGTCCATCCTTTCTAGGGGAGAAAAAAATCCTACCGTTTCAGAGCCCGTAACAAACTTGACATTACACACAACATATTTGTTTCAATACATGTATATATCCCTTTAAAATTCAATTCATCTTCCATATATTGCTTAACAGTTAATTAATCAACTTGAGGAAGACAGTACCGTTTCAATCTTACTTGTTATTTAACCCTTAAAATATAGTCTATTTTAACCAAAGTCGTTTAGAAGCACTTTCAGAAAGTAAAGCAGTTCAAAAATGTGCTATACATGCTCAAGTTCTGGGGAAGCGAGCCAGGTGAAAAGAGGATTACAAATCGAGTTATATCACTGGATATAACACGAATATAAACAAAGACAAAACACTATCAATATTCGCATTACTGAACAAAAGACTGTTTTCAGTAAATTAAATGCCAGCCCAAGAGATGGCGTAAGTTTGGAAAATTAATACAGTATACTGTAAGTGTATTCTTTCGTTTGTTTACGTGTGGTGAAGCAACGAAAGACTGCGTGTTTGTATGACACGTTACTCTTAGAGCCTGTAAATGGTGTACAAAGTGTCCTTTTGCTGATATAAAGAGCATTTTAAATGTGTGCAAATTGGACTTTTAATTCTACGAACCCACGAAGTCACAATATAATAAAAATGAAAATATCACTGATGCATTGACTTGAATATACAAAAAAGCTGGTAAAATATTCTAGCAAGCAGTTAAAACATTAAATATAGTAGTTCGTGGATATAAAATAGTAAGATATGTTTTAAAGCGAGTCCCTCGTTAATAAAGCTCTACTTTAATAATCTGCATCCTAAGTAACTTTAACTGGCTCCAAATAACTCCAAAAATAGAACCGTGTTAATATTATCATAGTATAACTATGAACGTAAAGTTAACCCGTTTTATTTATTCAAAAGTGACATTTATTCCCACTATGCTAGCTTTACTTACTCGCTGTCAAAACAATAGCTTTGTTCCGGAAGTTCCTCTAGCACGCTTTCCTTTATTTTTTCCTAGTACACCAATTACAGGGTAAAGGAATTATTGAACCACTTTATTATAAAAACAATCCCTAAAGTTTGGCTTTGTGTTCAGTACTTCGCCATTTAATTAAAACTTTGCTAAGATGCAAATAACTTGGGGTTCATTATTGCGTTAATTACACAGGCTTTAAACGAAAATCTATGTTACCGAGATTAGAGCGCGTTCTACGCTCACTGACGTTGTGCGTATATTTATGGTTATGAGAGGCAAAGATAGATGATGAATGAATTAACCATGACGTTCTTCATATCGTCAAATAGATTCTTAAGGTGTTAGTACTGTAAATTTTATAAAATCCGAAGTAGCTTACTCAGGTTCTTGAATAGTTTACAACACGTTAAGTCTACATAAAGTGGTCTATAGCCAGAATAGGTGTTTTATCTTAGCTGTTACAAAGGATCATCTTTTTTAATCCCATTATGAAGATTTTGTACAAAACTAAGCAAAATATTATCTTTATAATAGCATAGTGGATGAACACAACACAAGCATTGCACGGTTGTCTCAAGCAGTCTAAACACGTTAGATTTTCACATTTGATGCACGCGTAATTTGTCATTCTGTTCTTCTGATAAGGGCAATAGCGACATTTCTTCCTTTTTGTTAGCCTATTACTCCTTATTGCCTCTTGTGCTGATCCTTCTTCTGGAGTCGTAATTCTTCTACTTGGTATTTGCTGGGTTGTATCAATTTCTCTCAAGGCCTCCATCATACGATTTTTCAAAACATCAGGTTGATTTCCCACATTCATTCTTTGCTCTCAATGATTTTTCGTGGGGATACTCATAGGGCATGTATGAAACCAAATCTGTTCACTTTTTTGGTTTTTTTTCAAAATGTGTGTACAGTACCAAAGCGTTGTTGGAACTTACTGAAATAAAATATTGCAAGAGGCCATAGTCTTGTCCATCTTTTTACACTGTAATTACTGAATTTCATGTCAAGGGTGTCAGCTCCAGATTTCGTCAAGTTATAGAAAGAAGTGACAACAGTCTTATCAGTAACTGGATCAGTATACTTAGTATGGTGCATGAATGACAATAAAACAACTAATGTTGACCTCTTTGTTACATAAGAAATAAGTGTATGCCAGCGAATGTCATAAAGTTATAACCCTTTAAAAATGTGACAGAGTTTGTGTTGATATGTGCTTGTTAGGCTCTTTCTACGTAGTCAACATGCTGATTTACACATTTTTCCCCTGCGTTTCTTGAACTTCCGGACACCTTGATTGTCTAAGTCTACAGAATTCGCTTTAAACCACTCTTCCAGTTTATTAACGACGTCATTTGTGTTGTCAAATAGGAAACAACTCAACGCATTCATTTCCGGGAACAAGAAAAAGTCACTTGGTGCGAGATCAGGCGAATAAGGCGGATGCTGTAAGGTCTAAAAGACATATTCCCATGTTTTGTCAACTGCAATTTGAGATGAATGAGCTGGTGCATTATCAGCCAGAACACGAACACCTTTGGATAGCATAACGCGTTGTTGGTTTATCAGAGCTGCTCGCAACTGGTCCAGAAGCTTGCAGTTGTATCTGCCAGTGAGGGTTTGATCCTTGGCAAGATAACCTGTAAGTATGACTCCATGAAGTCCCAGAAAACTGAAAGCATGACCATCCCAGCTAACTGTTGTACCTTTGTCCCTTTGGGAGGGATTGAATCGGCATATTTGCATTCCATGCTTGTGGTTTTCCTCTCTGGATCATACTGATAAATCCAGGATTCGTCTACGGTTAACAGACGATCAACATAATCATCTTCATCCTGTTCCAAAAGCAACAACATCTGTCTTTAAAGGTCACGCCGTGTTTGCTTTTGGAAAGGGGTTAGCAAACGTGGAACCCACCGTGCAGACACCTTACACATGTGCAGTTCGTCATGAAACATTTTCCATACACTACCGTAACTAAGATGTGTCTCATACAAGATCATTTGGATAGTTGCTCGTCTGTTGTCCACTATTAAACACTCCACCTTCTTCACTGTGACATTATCGTCTGTTATTGACGGTCTAACAGCTCTTAGCTGATCTCTCACGGACATGTGCCCATTTTGAAAATTGCTTTTCCACCTCATAATACTGTCATACGATGGGCAATGATTTCCATAAAAACCGTGGGACAGGAATTCTATTCGTAGTTAATTTCTCTCCATCTTAATCAGCCACACGTTAGGCGCAATTTGGTACGGGATTTCTATATTTGAGATGGGATGCACGTTGACTTTTCGAACACCCACGTCGAGAAGCCAGATATAACAGGGTTAATTCGTTGTATTTTGAGTTGTTTCTTGATGATTGTGTTTGATTAAATAAGAGTCATGAGATATCTAAGTTACAGGCGTGGTTCGGAATAAAGTTTCGGAGAAGTCAAATTTTGTAACAATTTAATTGTATTATTTGGATTACATTTTACTTGAACTTCCTTTCCCAGTCACTTGGAGGTTACTTCCAACATATCGATAAATTATTACTTTGTTATATTTAAACAGTTCCAACTATTACATAAATATTCTTGATCCTGCACCACTATTCATCACAGTCACGATTACAAAACATCTCTACCAAGATTAATGATTTTTCGTAACTATCTTTACTCCTATCTTAATTTTGTGATTTGCCGATTTAATTCCACGGCACAACATTACGTCATACAGTTATTACTACGGCCAATTACAAAATTACATATATTTTCAATTATTTAAATTACTACATAGATTTACATAATCGTTTTTATAAATTTATAAAGTTTTCATAATTGTTCTAAATATAACTCGAAACTACTGTTACATCCGTCATATTATCATGGATTTCGCGGGCAGTTTCGCCCTTCAAGTGCAGGGACTTGATCATACTACGAGATTCAATTTTCTCCATCTTACATATCAGTCACTTCTGGCACCCAGTGTAATAAAAAGACTCATATCAAGAAACTACCAACGTTATGCCCTGATTAATCGGTGGTGACACTGAAAGATTTTCATCTCTCTAGCATAAAAACTACCGGGTGATAAAAATTTACGATACCCCCTCATATTACTTTATACACATACACACGCGCGCGCGCGCACACACACACACACACACACACACACACACACACACACACACATGCGATACTATGGATCTCGCCCTGTTAGTGTCATTCGAAAAAGTATTCGGATCACTACTCATTGTGGGAATCTAAAATTACAAAAATAAATGCTGAGGTAATCGTAAAAATAAATATTACGAACTCAAAATAAACATATTCACACCAAGGAAAAACATGCATTCCACGTTACAAGGAACATCCGTCTAAGAGAGGGTGTTTTAACTTACCCTGTGAGGAAAGTCCGCCAGTCAGGTGACGTGTTACGTAAACAGCGGCTTCTTCCGGTCGCAACAATCACTTGATGTAACGGACTTATACTCACACTGCAGGCAAAGCCTGATTGGAGACTCCCTGAAGAGATTTGCGCGCAAAGTTCATAAAGGTTCCTCTGTAGCAAACAATGAAGTTAGATCCACCTGCAAGACGCACATTCCGTTCTAAGGGTTATGAATATCTGGATTAGTTTTCATTGTATATAAAGCTTTCTTACTATTATTTTTTTTAAATTGGAACTTACTCTCTATATAGGGCACTGTTTAACTGCTATTGTTCTCAGCGCCGGTGTGACAGATCGCTTAATTTTGCATGCTGTAAATCAATTACATGGAATCACCAGCCTTATTTCCCTTCTTAACCTATGATTCTTTACTGCGAGAAAGGTAATAGAGTCCATTGAATTTAAAGTTAATCAACAATGATCTTTTGGTATAAGGGGAAACCCTGACAAAACCATGTTCAGTTAACTCACATTTACCGAGATTCAAACTCTGGAGCTCTTGATCGTGAGACAAAGACGCTACCACATACACTGCAGACGCGGGCATTGCCCGATCTCTGGCAATATCAGAATTATTGTATGCTAAATTCCTGCGATATTTTTACTAGTTTCTGCACTACAAAATAACCAACCGATGCTCTAATACGAAAATAGCAACACAGCTCTCTCAATTTTCATCATCGAATGACCTGTCAGGAGCATCCCAGAATTTTAGATGACTACGTTGAGCATAACTTAATGAGTCATTTTAGAATCAGCAGAACCAAACCCCAGGAAGCCAAGGTGGTGCTACTTCTAACCTGTCCTCCCAAGTCCTTTGGGTTAAATTTAACAGCAAGAGTTTGAAATTACCGGGAGAGCCACTGTTACTGTTGAGAAGTTGATAAAGCTAGGTCTTCACTTGCAGGAATGTAGCTGTGTGCCATCTATTCACAAATCATAGCTTCTGGAGTTATATAGCAAAGATAGCGAAACACAGAAAACAGCATAAAATCATTTATCTCAGAGATAAGTCACTTTTATATTTGTTAAGTAAGGTTTCAGCTAATTTAATCACTATACTTATTGCTATAAAAGTATGCTCTATTTAATGGTGTTGGTAAGAATTTGGTAGCATTTTGAAGTAATCTATTACAGAGGCGGGAAAGAGGTGGTGTCAATTTCTGCACCTCAGGTTCCACTGACTACATATTGTGACTTTGTGGGTTCGTGAAATGAAAAGTCCAATTTCACCACTCAAAAATGTTCTTTATTTCCACCGACTTACAGTTTAACACTTGCCAATTACACAGTATTACTTGCTGCACACATTTACAATTCACCAGTTCGTCCGTTACAATTTCACTTGTACTCGCGATTACATAAACTCCGATGCACATACCAGTTACGTACAGTCTTCCGTTGCACAATCTTCTCGTTCATTAACACGTCACTAACTAACTCTTACACCAAGAACTGCGACTGTCTCCTCACTCACACTCACTAACCAACTGACTGACTCAACTCAACTCTGTCTGTCTGTAACCCCCTTTATATAGGAATATCGCCGACTTCTGGTGTTTACAGGATTGTTCCAGTAACAGAAAGATCGAGAACCAGGTGTAAGGAAACAGACGGCACAGTCATGTTTTTCCTCCGTCACCACCGCCTGTCACCACTATAAGACAAACGAGGGGAGGGCGTAGCTAACACGGACCTCCCCCGTCTTCCGCTCCCAGCTGCTTTCACAGGGTGTTCCAGCGCTCGCGTTACAATATGAAATTATATGTCATTGGTAACTGGTTACCATACAAGTAATTTTATCTCATTATTATTTCAGGGAGGGACTGGGATGAAACCAAAGCTATGTTGAATGAATCTGACACAAACTTTAGTTCTTATGATGATGATGATGATGATGATGATGATAATGACTTTTTTCGTAATTTTACGTCCTCCAACGTTAAGTCATATCATACGAAGAATGGAATGTGTGAAATTATGCTCAAATGATCCCAGGGTCCTTTGAGCTTAGAATTACTCAACATTCCTCTTTCATGACAAGGGAAACCCCCAGAAATAACTTATACAGGTAACTCACCCTGACCAAGATTCGAACTTGGGACCTCTAGGCACCCTACCACCACGCTACCGAGGCGGGCGATGATGACGATGATGCTGGTGATGATGATGATGGTGATGATGATGATTGATGATGATGATGATGATGATGATGATGATGATGATGATGATGATGATGATGATGATGATGATGATGATGATGATGATGATGATGATGATGATGATGATGATGATGATGATGATGATGATGATGATGATGATGATGATGATGATGATGATGATGATGATGATGATGATGATGATGATAATGCATTTGAAGACAGTGGCAACACATCGATGCTAAGCTGCAGTCAATCCTGAAATTGAAGAAGCAAGAGGACTAATAAAGCAGATCATATGTCTCAATGGCACCATAATATGTACAAAGATGTCAATTTCAAGGCTGCAGACGCAACACCAATGTAGAATGCACAAAATATAAGATGTTCCTGTGCCTAACGGTCGTGAATAAAATTATAAATTTTCAGGGAGTATACTTATTGAAACCCAATGTCCGAAATGTCATTCCATTCATCTTTCAGAAACTTATTTAGAAACTTGTTTCCCTATTTATTCAACAGTTACTCTCGTACTTTCAACACATTAAATGTATCTCTAACCAAAAAAGTTAACAAAATTTTCTGAGGACTTAGGAGGCTATGAATATGCAATTGATCGACAGCAAGAGAGATACTACACCAAATTCGGAAAACTAGGGGAAATCAGTACGCTCTATCGCACGGATTCAAAACACATGAGCATTGCTGAGAGAAAAATTGCCTCATGAGTATTGGTTTGTGCTTATTGAGGATTAGCCTATAAACCTACAGACCCAATTAAAATTTTAGAAACCTGTAGTAGTCACTCCATGACAAATACAATATTTTTACAAATATTGCAACTATAGCCAAGTTCTCTCTCCCTCCCTAAGTTCAAATTACACGCAGGCTCTACCTTTTGGTTGATGACAGCCCTTTGAAGTATATATTATCACAATAGCACCTGAACAAAGTAATAAGAGTATATTTTATTGGAGCCCAACACACCCTAGTTTTATTATCCCGTTTACATTGTTATGTTATCTCCTCACCATTCCCTGCAAGAGGCCAGAAAATATGTCATAACACCAATGAAGCGAGGCAAGTGTCCGAAATTACCACCGTGGCTAGCCTTAATGTCATATCCGGGGCCATTTAAACTTTGGTTTAGAGTAACAGCTGAATTCAGCATCCTCCCCACACCATTACCGGAATAGCTTAGGTGTTAACCTGTCTTCCGTTTTAGTGGAAATGGCACAATAACATCTAGAATTGCCAACTTGGCACTTTTTCGGCTGAGTGTGGTCATTCCGGTTCACTGATGCAGCAATATAAATCTGGTTACGATTAGTCGTATCCGCAGGCTATAAACGGACATGGGGGATTCTGAAATTAGTGCTTTCGTTGCAGAGATTCCATGCATACTCCATGTTGTATTATTTTGAGGACAGTAAGTGCGATTCTTAGAATTTTTGTCCAGTCCTACTATTTGTAATATATATACGAGGGGCGTCCAGAAAGTAAGTTCTGTTTGGTAATAAAATTAAATTGTGCACAGATACAGAAAAATTATTTATGGCACAAAATTCTACAACTCTTAAACTACCTTTCTGCATAACTGCCGAAATTTTTCAGGCATTTGTCATAGCGAGGCACACGTTTTTGTATACCTTATTCATAGAAGTTTGCCGCCTGTGTCTTCAACCAGTTGGAAACATTTTCTTTCTGTTCGTCATTGTTGAAGTGTTGACCGCCAAGGAAAGATTTGAGATGCAAAAAACAGATGAAAGTCGCTAGCTGCGAGGTCAGGGCTGTACGGGAGGTGGACAAACACGTCCCAGCCGAATTCCTGTAGGACACTTTTCGTCGCATTTGCAGTGTGTAATCGTGCAATGTCGCGAAGAAACACAACACATTTTTACATCTCAAATTTGCCGATAAATTCCAATTGGTTTCACTTTCCTAGCATTCAGAAAACGAATCACGAATTTGATTTCACAAGCGGCGGGATTTTCAATCAACACCGACATTGTAAACAAGCACAACAAAGCGTACGTGGCTGACAGCGATCTCACAATGGCGCACGTTTCTTCTCCTTGATACAGAGCGTCTACCGCGCATGTGCGGAACTATGATCGCAGCGCTGCAGCGGAGATAAATAGGAACAGAACTGACTTTCTGGACAGCCCTCGTACATATGTATGTATGTGTGTTATACCTGACATGCAACATTCCTTAGGAATACTACATGCCTGTTTTAATACATTATATACAACTTTTACAATAATTTTGCAATTTATTATATTTAAAAGTAAATTTTTTTCTTAAAATATGTTAGAATATTCTTATATTTATATTCTTTTACAATATTCATTATGTACAGCTTTTACAATAATTTTACATATCCTGTATTTGTAGTGAAATGTTCTCGTACAATATTTTCAATATCCTTGTTAAAATGGTTACAAATAATTAGCAGTTTTAACTGAAGTATTTATGCTTCATTTGCCTACTTTATAGCTGTGAAGTTTATTGATTTAACACATTTGATGAAACACTTTATTATGTGTTTCAAAGGGGAAGGTGTTTGTCCTTGAGCATTGCTAGGTGAGCAGCCAATCGGAGTCCTGTGGTTTTGTCGTATTGCATTCCCGATAAGTGGTGTGTGAGGAACTCCAACCTAATCAATCTGGATGAACTACTATTCGCCTTAAGACAAAACCTCAGATTTTACCGAAACTGATCCATGTGGAATGTAGAAAGTAATGTATCTAACATAACCATGGAAACCCCATATATTTAGCTCAAATAATTTTTCTAACACAAATAAATAAAACACTATTACCTGTATTATAACAATAAATCACGACGTAAGCACTGTATGAATGTCATTATTGGTGGGTATGTATGCGTGTACGTATATTTCTAATTACTCAGAACTGAAACATAAATGTTTGACATGACGTGATAAAAGAATTACTTTGAATAAGCCAATTCGAGTGACAGGAAACAGTAAATTTCCTGCTGCCCTGGCAGATCGTGTCTAGTCACATTATATCTTTGTTTATGAATGGTTCGTAATCTCAGTTCAAAGTGGTTCGTGTGTATGTATGTACATATACTTTTCACTACTTAGAACTGAATTTTAAACTACTGCATGACGTGATCAAAGAATTACTGTGAATAAATCAAGATGTTAAATTCGAGAAAGAGCAAACAATTCATTTCCTATTAGCCTGCGGAATGCTGCATGCTTATGTTTATGAAAACATGCTGGATAAGAAGTGTTTATTTACTCTGGATAGTTCAGATCAATATCATTAAGTTGTTCTTTACACAACAGTAGAGTAAGAGTTAAATTGAAATGGCTTCTTGCGGTGAATTTAGTGGCGAGTCAAAAAGGCAATTATTGCGAAGTCAAGCTCGAAGTATTGGTTTTAAGGTGTACAGGTTCTCCAAAAGATTGGGCAATGAGGAATATAGAAATCAGCTCCATTTCAAGACTGCTCAACGGCTTACTGCTGAAGCGTGTGGTGTAGGTAAAACAAATGTGTCCCGTATTTGGATTAGAAACGCAGGTAATTCAGAAACTATAATTGTAGTTACAGTATTTCGAAATATTCATAATTTTCGAAAAAGCTTCTTCCAATTTTGATTTTGGCAACTGCATCATTGTAATATTTTGTAAAATATAAATCGCTTACCCTTACATCTAGCGCCAAGCAGACCTGAATGTTGTATGAGTGTGCGAGAGAGAGGGAAATATAAAAGTACTGGGGTAACAAGCTGGCAACGCTGAGTGTGATTTGGCATCTTATTAGCTGGATTCCAGAACCCTTCCCATTTGAAACACATAAAAGACGTGTTTTAATAAGTTCCTCTTTGGTTATGGGCCACGCGCATCGTCTGCTTTGTATTTTCCTGATCATGTCGTTTCTTTGTTTGTTTATGATTGGACATCTGAATATTATGTGATCTACTGTTTGGTCCTCTTCTTGACATTTGCATACTGGGCTATCTAGTAAAGCAAATCGATGGGGGTATGAACGAAGCTTTCCATCTCCTGTGACAATTGCTGTAAACTCTTGGCAGATGGGCAGTCCTTGTTTTAATCTATTTCTCACGGATGGGAATAATTTTTTGGTGATTGCTCCTTTCCTTGATGTTGTCCATTGTAGTTGTCATGCGTTAAGTCCAGTGTCTCTCTTCCTACTTATCAGAACTTCTTTAGGTTATTTATTATATTTTATTTCACGATCTTCCCCAGCAGCCTCCTGTGCTAATCTGTCTACTATTTCATTCCCATATATGTCCGTCGGTGCTTTCACCCAGCCAAAATGCCGCATCCAGTCAGATTTTCTCAGGTCGATGATTTTATCTTCGATTGCCTCAGTCAGGTAACTGTGTTTTGAGTTACTTCTAAGGAGATCTAGTGTTATCCTGTTATCAGTGATTGTGTATGAGAGAAAGAGAGAGAGAGAGAGAGAGAGAGAGAGAGAGAGAGAGAGAGAGAGAGAGAGAGAGAGAGAGAGAGAGAGAGAGAGAGAGAGAGAGAGAGAGAGAGAGAATTGACGTTTGTTAGTCTCACAAAAACTCGAGAAGGTCTAAATATAAAAGTACGTATGCAAAATTTTACGGAACACATACATCTATTACTTTCAACAAACAAAAGCATTACAAAGTAGAAAGATATTCCACTCCTACCAAAGTCTTCGAAGCTATTTAACTTAGCATATTTTATTAAAATTCGTTTATCGTTTTTATCAAGATTTAAATGTTTTTATGTAGCATGATCATATACCTCTTGAAGATTAGACACAAAATTGATTTCTGAAGGCTCTATAACACTATAAATATCTTGTCAAAGCCTACTGTTGTAAAATTTTGGAGAAACCTTCTTGTTTACCTCAATTACCTTCTTTATAATGTGACTATGAGTTCGTAGAATTAGAAGTCCAATTTGCAGAAATTCAAAATGTTCTTTATTTCCTAGAAATACATTTTCGTTAACCCTTACAGTAGAAGAATTACGTCACATACACAATTCCAATGCTCCAGTTTATCTGCCAAACCCACAAAGAGTTCACTTTCAAAATACAGATGCACGATTATCAAGTTCCATTTCAAGACTTTCATTACGACTCGCGGCTGCTTATATAGCTCCGCTCACTGTTCCATATGTTCAGTATAAAAAAAGACAGCACTAGAACCTCCTAATTATCTATCTGTTTCGGCAAACTATTTATCTCCGCGCTGCCTTATCTGTTTATGTGCGTACGCTGCCAGTCGCGACAATAAATTATGTTTGTGAATTTGTGAATGTGAATTGAACTGACACAATTTTAATTTAATTTCTTTGTGACTTTGTGAATTTCGCAGAATCTATCTTACTATGCAAAGGAGAAGGTAACCTGACTTAGGTCGTGGAAGTCAGCCAAATATGCTACGAGCAACGTCATGTGCTGGCCGCAGCGAGAGGCAGCTAATAGTCATGTTGGTGTGCAAGAATTGCGTTCTAGAGTGTGTGTTTCTTCTGGAGGAGTTTTTCTCGTACAAATCTGTTGACACAGTTATAAACCAGAATGGAGTAGTCAAGCATTCCAAAGCTTTTAAATTAAGAATACCCTGGACTCCCACCTCATAATTAGTACACAATAATTAGTATACCAGAAACAAAAAATCTTGCATACTCCTCCCTTTTTGTTGTAATGAATGAATGAATAGGTGAAGTGATGCTCAAATGGGCCCAGAGTCCATGGAGCTTAGAGTTACACGACATTCGTCGCTTAGAATGAGGGAAAACCACGGAAAAATCCTTATCCATGTAACTCGAACTCGAGACCTCGTGAACGTGAAGCAGACGTGCTGCCATCTACGCTACCGTGGCGGGCACTCCTCGTTTCTGGATTTGCATTTTCTCATGTCCCATTAAAATTAACCCAGTTTATATATATATATATATATATATATATATATATATATATATATATATATATATATATATAAATATATGCCAATAAATTTTCCCAGTTTTATTATGTTCTCTTCTAATCTTAGGTTCATTTAGTATGTTTTCCCAATTATACCAAAGAATTCCAACTCTCTAATATATTTTGAGCATAACAAGAAAGTTTCGTTTTGGGTTTTGGATTTCGTAAGCAGACGCACTTACAGCTGCTCTTATTTATTTAATTACTATTTTTTCAGTAGTTTTGAAAATGTGCATTGTCGATGAAATTTCTCTTTTACACTATATATTTTTTAATTTCCCTGTAGTATTTATCAATTACGCATGCACATATGCTCATGAATGAAACGGGTCATATTTACGTAGTTTATTATTTATCTCTATGTTTAACAAAGCGTTGTCATAATCAATACTGTCATACAATTCTCTGCATGATTTATTGTATTGAAATGAGCCAACAAATGGATTTTATGTCTACAGAACACCATGATTTTATCAGGAATAAAAGCCGAAAAGCTGGGAATCGCAATGAATGGTATCTTCAACGTTCTGTTCAATCCAAGAAGAGGTTCTAATGTAAAGAAATATGTCTTCACCATAACAGGCCTTAAAATCGAGTAAAAGTAGTTTGTTAGTGCAATATTTGCAGCTATTACCTATCCGCTGATTTTTACTTTAAATAGAAAAGACGGTAATGTGCATAGATTATAACAATTGGTTCGTTTTAACTTAAGGTAAATCAATAGCTACTAATTTATAACCGTTCACATGCACATAATGTCTTGCTGATTGGGTCTGCGAGCTCCACGTTTTTGATGAACGTCTTCCCTTCCTCTACGAACTGCATTTAGCCACTTAGCCACGGCACGATATGGTAAAGTCTGCTTACCACAAGCTTCCAATAATTCTATATGACATTGTCGAGCATTGATTCTGCAACCTGAATTTTAATTAAACATCTTTGTTCGTATTTTGATTTGGTGGTTTCGTAAAACTAAAAGTCCAGTCGCAGAAATTTAAAATGCCCTTTTTTTCCGTAGAAAGACAGATTATACACCCCTCACCGGCTCTAAAATGACGTAACGTACACCAACACAGTCTCTCGTGGCTTCTCCACGCGTAAACAAACCAAAGAATTCGTATTCAAATCACTACAGGATTATCAGTTCTCGACTCGACAGTTGAAATGTCCACACACACACAATAAACAGTTCACTGGCTCGCAGCTGCAAGTCCTAGCAGCTCTCTGCCAATCTGACACATGACAACTCCCATTGCCGCACATATACCCTGGCCGCTGTTTCTCGAAGCCTGCCAAAGTTTCTCGAAAGCTGCCGAAGTGTCTCGAAAGCTGCCGAAGCTTCGCGGCCTTTCGTGGTGCAGCGAGAACGTCCAGATGATCCCATCTCGTTCTCCCTGTTTCTCTCTTTCAGGAAGTGTCCAGCGCTCGTCGGTCCGCTGTCGTGGCTTGGGCCTATCTGTCTCTTTCATTCCCAGCTTCTAACTCTCTCAATGCTCATCTACACAGCAGCAAAACAATGTCTTGCGACAGTATTTACTAAACATATTTGGAGCACTGAGGACAACAGCCTACAATTAATTTATTAAAAATGTGTTATTAAATAAAATTATTTTCTATAAACTCAGAGCCAACAAATATTGGACGCTCTTATTTTTCAGTTATAAGCTTACATGATTCACCGCTGTTAGCGACAAATGCAGGCAGTGTTGCCCTTAATTTTTGAATGTCCCATGCATATTCATTTACATAGTTCAATGCCAGATAGCACTGGTTAATATAACGTTAGGATAAAACAACACCAAGTCCTTGAGCTCTTAAATATGTAGTAGCTGAGGGGAAGAGATGGTTCACTATATGTCAAGCGCGGAGTCGCGGAGTGACATCATGTGCATGTTTCATGCGCGGCAGCATCGAACCGATAAGACCAGTTTGCGCTAACACCTTGACACCTGGCATTCGTCGGGCGTTTACATGTGATGTGTCTCTGTGGGTGATGCTTTCGGATGCTCTCTCAGTGGATGGAAGATTAATCAACACCCGATCAGTTGTCTGATAGTTTTCAATGGAGCTAATGAATGTGTCATTGGAGTTTTAAGTAGAAAATTTCCTTTTCGTCATCACTAAATATGTATTACCCGATGCAGTCTTTAAGCGCTACAGAATTCCCATAGCACTGGTCAACAATGAAAATTTTTCGGTCTTAAAAATAGTGAATTTACCTGTATTTCCATTTGCTGAATTCAAAAACCACCATAAAATGATAGATTAGCACTTGTTTCGAAGATAAAGTAACATTTCATATTTTAGAGTGAAGATTTAAAATTTGGGATAATTTTTTGGGAGGTGACACAGCTGTCACATAACAAAACACAATCATAGAGAAATTTTGAAAATTAAGTGATGCAAAAGTTAAGGATGGCATTTTTGTCGAACCACAAATAAGAGAACTTTTACAAGATCCTGCATTTGACCAAAGTTTGGAGGGGAAACAAAACGGATGCTTGGGAAGTCTTCAAGGGTGCTTTTCGTGGATTTTTAGGCAACAAAAGAGATCACAACTACAAGCATTTGTTGTCAGTGCTCCTGCAAAAATACCGTAACCTTGGATGCAACATGTCCCTTAACAACCATTGTCTCCACTGCCACCTAGACTTTTTCCCTCCTAGTTGTGGAGCTGTTAGTGATGAACATGGGGAGAGATTCCATCAGGATATTTATGTTATTGAACAAAGATATCAGGGCCGTTGGAATGAAGTAATGCTTGCGGATTACTGTTGGTCTTTGTATAGGGATTCTGCGGAACTCCATCACAAGAGGCAAGCTAAAAGACGACGAAGTCAATAGGCCACCACATGATTCTCTTCAGACACGACTATCTGCGAAGTATTTTTCCAGCAATTTAGAGCTCTTTGCATGTAATTAGCAGTTAAATATCAAATGCACTTTCATTGTTGTTAGCATGTATGTAATTAAAATGTATCCTTTTCTCTCAATCCGTTAATATGTAATACTCCCACCTGTTGTATATCATAGAAATTAGAGCTAATAATTTTTACATTGTCATATTTGTTTTTCTCAACACAAAAGTAGTAGGAATTGCCTCAAGAAGTGCTCGAAACATTCAAAAATTATTTTTTGTTGCACACTGAAATCAGTAAAATTAAAACAGTACTGTAAGACACTAGAGATGC
This sequence comes from Mantis religiosa, assembly GCA_030765055.1. Classification (NCBI taxonomy): domain Eukaryota; kingdom Metazoa; phylum Arthropoda; class Insecta; order Mantodea; family Mantidae; genus Mantis; species Mantis religiosa. Next base: position 197,318,159 of record CM060951.1, on the reverse strand, counting down.
GAAGCAATGACACTAATTTTAGGTCGGTCTTTCATAACTATTGTCTCGAGGCATTGTTGCGACGGGCGGGCCCGGCGCGCGGAAGAAAACAAATAGAGCAGCGTGGAGATAAAGGCTTGGCGAAACAAAGAAAGAAAGAGACAGATAGATGTCTGGAAGTTTCTCTTTCTAATGCCCTCTGAATTATTGCAGAACGTTCCACTAATTTCTGGAACAATGGGTGGAGGCATAAACGAAGGCGTGACTGGTTTTTCAAGGGACAGTCGTAATTGAATTTGATAATCGTGTGCATGCAGCTGTGATTTGAAACTGAGCTCTTTTGTTTGTGGTAGACCACCTTGAAGGTTGCATTTGTGTATGTTACGCAATTCTCCTACTTGCAGGGCTGTAAAAATCGTGTTCCTATGGAAATAAAGAGCAGTTTGAATTTCTGCAAATTTGAATTATAATTCTACGAACCCACAAAGTACCAATATAATCCCGTCTACTTAATTACTACTTCACAAGAGTTCCCATTTGCATTGCCAAATTCTAAGTTTCTGCTACGCTTGTTAAAAGTAGCTCTACAGCGTGACTTGTTAAATTCTAAGCGTCCTTTCCTATTTCCGATTTTCGGGAACTTCTCTAACTCTGAATTGTCGTCTCCTCAAATGCTAAATTGCCTAACTAATAACTTCTCTTGTCTAAATTGGAGCACATAATTCTTAGCTTATGCTTTCACTTTACGTGTGAAATTATATTGCAATTATTTCTCTAACTTAGCAGTGAATCATGGCGATCACTGTCAAGCAAAAGGCGCCATCTTAATTGTAACAGCATAAACATAGGTACATGTTACGAGGAAAAAGGTAGCTCCACCGCCCATATTGGCAGAACATCGTGTGATAACAAACCAAGACAGCCACAGTCTCGCACCAGCGGGTCTGACGCATCATCCAATGAGTGGTGAACGCTGTTTTGGAGCCTCGCCGATTGAGCATTTTCAGATATTTATGCAAAATTACATGCACAGATCCCACGGAGCTGCTAATTTAGGAGGCGATGTCTGCAACTGTCTTGGCTTGTTGTCACACGATGTCTGCCTTCATTGAACTGTCAAACTCAGGGCCGCAAGTTAGACACATCCATGGTACCATCACCACATTCCTCGCTCAACTTGCGATGAATTTCAATACGTGAACACCACAAAAATGTAGAAAACAAATGATTACACGCCTGTTCTTGCAATGAGAATGTCGGCATTGTAAGTGTCAAATACAGTCCCTACTCTCGTCACTGTCATTTGAGTTCTAAGCCCCGTAGAGTCCTGCCATTTCTGTCACGCATTCATAAGGAGTCCACGTGCGTATTAAGAAAGACCAGAAGTTTCCATCTGGTCCCAGTGCTGAACAAAATTAGGAGATGTTATAACTTGAATGCAACTCTTACTTCAGGTATATTACCTCCCGACAAGTAAGTGCAGTTGTTTATGGAAGTCGCTGGTGTATCCTGTCTCGGTTTAGACAGGTCATAGAAGGCGAGAGTAAAGTGCAGTGCAGTGTGACCATCAAAACATCAGCACATCGTACATACGAGAGGGTGTCATAAAGTTTTCATTATCACCTGGATGGTTTTATGCAATTGTTGTAGCTTTGTAGCTTCAGTGATTCGAGTCCTTGTGATCATTTATAGTGAGTGCCAGAGGTGACTGGGGCGTAAAATGGAGAAAATTAAGGCTCGTAGTGTGATCAAGTACCTGCATTTGAAGGGTAAAAATGCCCGGGAAACCCATTATGAGATGCCGGCTCTTTGTGGAAATGATTGCTCATCGTATGACACTATTGTGAGGTGGAAAAGGAATTTTCAAACTGTTCACATGTCCGTGACAGATGAGCCAAGAGCTGGTAGACCGTCAGCTGTCACAGTGAAGAAAGTGGAGTGTTTAATACCGGAAGACAAACGAGCAACCATCCAAATGATCAGGAATAAGACACATCTTAGCTATGGTAGTGTGTGGAAAATTATTCATGAAGAACTGCACATGTCTAAGGTGTCTGCACGGTGGGTTCCACGTTAGCTAACCCCTTTCCATAAGCAAACATGGCGTCACCTCTCAATACAGATATTGGTGCCCTTGGAACAGGATGAAGATGACTTTTTGATCGTCTGGTAGCCAGGGATGAGCCAGGACCTATCGGTATGATCTAGAGAATAAAACCAAGCATGGAATGGGATCATGCCAATTGTCCCCTCCCAAACAGGCAAAAGTCAGCTGGGAAGGTCATTCTTTCAGTTTTCTGGGACTGTCGTGGAGTCATTCTTACAGATTATCTTGTCAAGGGTGACACCTTAACTGGCAGATACTACTGCAATCTTCTGGACAAGTTACCAGCAGCTCTGATTAACAAACGACGCGGTATGCTCCCCAAAGTTGTTCGTCTTGTGTCTGACAATGCATGAGCTCATTCATCTCAAGTTGCAGTTGACAAAACAAGGGGATGTGGCTTTGAAACCCTACACCATCCGCCTTATTCGCCTGATCTCACACCAAATGACTATTTCTTGCTCCGGGAAATGAAGAATCTGTTGTCTGGTCGCAGATTTGACAACACAAATGACGTCATTAATAAAGGGGAAGAGGGGTTTAAAGCGAATTCTGCAGACTTCTGCATTGAAGGTATTCAGTAGGTCAAGAAACGCTGGAAAAAATTTGTAAATATGGATTGTGACTACGTAGTGAAGAACTAACAAGCACATATCAAGACGAACTCTATTACATCTATAAAGGGTGATAATTAAATGTATACGACGCCCCCCCGTAACGTTCCAAAATTGATATTCCATGCCTTTAAATTTTATCCAGAATGTGTCCTAATTTCAAAAGAATATTTTCTTTAGCAACATTCATTAATGTACCTAATATAGGCATTTATCCTCTCTGTTCGTAAAACCCGAGGAAAGTTCTTCACACATTTTTCAAAGGAATTCATCAAGTTCGAACACTTTTGTTTAAATCTTGGTGGTGTTTAGCAGCTAATAAAAGGTTTGCTCCCGCACGCTGTGAATTTTGATCCTATTTCGCTGTATTGTGCTCTGTTAATTCATTTTACCCACTGCTTTTGCTGAGCATTGTTTAACGGATAATTAGACCTTAACGTTTCCGTGCTTTACAAAACTGTAACAACAGGCGTTTGCATATTGACTTGATTCGAACCCATGCACTGTTAGATGCGCAATTACTGCATTCCTATATTGACGAATGGTAGAGGAAATGGTGACGTAATACCGCTTAACCATTTGTGTTTACGGAAGCTTCCACCGTAGGCCTAATAGTTGTTTCATGTAAGGTTGCCCATTATCTCTTACCGGTCACGTGACCTAATCACATCTCATTGCCTGCTGTTGTGGTAAAGACTGTCATGCGGTAAAAATTATTTCGTTATATAACATGGTGATATATCTCTATATGTTGGAAGAGAATAGTCAAATTTTAATTTTCGCAACTGTTTTAATTAAATATATTACGCAACAGAGTTGATTTATCTGAAATACATGTTAATTCTTAAACGAAGTAAAGAGAAGGTTCTTTTCTCTCAAGCACATGGCACGATAGCACGTGATTTAGCAGTAGTGGTGAAATATTTGTTTATATGACTTTTATCACTGACCTTGTTTTGAACTGGATTAGTCATATATCGCCATTCAAAGGTGTGTTGTGCCCAGTGCGAGAGATAAATTATTTTATTGATCGTTTATTGCGCGTATACTTATATGAATAATAGCAGAGTCTGCCGCCAGTTTTTCGCTGAAGTATCGCAAGGGCAAATCTTTACAAAGCGGCGAAAAAAGAATTGTGTTGCATGTGTTTAATGTACTCATAGAGAAGAATCCGTCCTTGTCAGTTAGAGAAGTCGAACAGCTGTGCTCTGAAGTTACAGGTGTGAGTGTTAGATCCGTAGGAAGATCGCGTTGTGAAATTGAGAAAACAGGAAAACTTACCACTCCAGGCAAAAGCAGGAAGCGCGTGATCGGAGAAAATACGTGAAAAGGGCTGTGCGTCGTCACGTTTAGGTATAGTTTTTTCTATAAAAACGAACTCCCTAACATAAATAACATTTCGTTTGCTGTAAATGAGGATGCAGATTCACCAAATTTCAGAAGATTGCTTATACAGCTGGGGTTTGTGAATGAAAAAGAGGCAAGAAAAATATGCTAAAAACAGAGGCGATGTTGCTGTGTGGCGAAGACGTTATTTAAGGACAGTCAGACTGTACCGAGGTAAAAACCACAAAATAAACTACCTTGTCGGGACTTGTGAGAATGAAGAACACACGAAAAGTAAGGTATGGCGTGACACGACTTTTAAGACTGAAAGACAAGCATTTTTGAAAGGTATGTGTGCTGGTTTAAAATATCCCAGTGGTAAAGGACGAGGGTCTTTCATTATAAACTTGTTTCAGCTACATTGCTCAGTCGTTTATTTTCAACTTTGTCAGTTTCATCATAAACTTGTATTTTTGAATGCCTTCATATCCTTATTTGTATGATTTTTATTTATCTTCCCGGCAATTAATATGACGTTTATTGCAGGTTTAAATGTGACGGAAAGGCTCCGCCTATGGCCTATGGCGCGAAAGCACTAGCCAATTAGGGCGAGGGGGAAGGTAGTTGAACGCGGAGTGATACATGTCAGCGGGGCAAGGTTATATGAAGCAGACTTTAGTAAATTTATTCTTCAGACACGTTGTATGTTCGGAAAACAGAAGAAAAAAGAAGGGAAAAAGAATCTTAAGTTCTAGTTCCGAAGCTATACAATGTCAGCCATGTATAAAGCTACCATTACTATGTAACTCCGTAGCCCGATATCTCGTTTGGCATTAGATAAACACGTTCATTACAGCTTTAAACAAAAGACGAAGGAAAATAGCCTGAAAACAAATGTAACACTAAGAACGCAGACAAATGACGTTATTATAAGCGATAAACCATTAAGGAGGTAGGTGAAGCAATTTTCGTTAATAATGAGAGCGATAATCAACTGTTGAAAGGAAGCCTTATATCGACATTAATTAATTTCCAACTTTAGTTAGCGTCATATTGCAAGCTCTTCGATAAACCCAAACAGGCAACATTCCAGCCATTTTAACGAGCGAAGCTAGCAGACAGTTTTTATGGCTCAGGAAGCCGACTCTAGATTACAACTTCAGCATGCTCTTTTACCCTTTATTTTTGTGTGATGCTATTGCTTTAACAGTCGTGTTTACAACCCCGCTCTGAATGAGGCATTCAATTTAGCAGCATCTCCTAACTTTTTCTGCTTTTAACGGCAATTTTTATGTTAGCGAAATTAGGCCTTATAGTTAGCTCACATGCCCAGAGTTACAGGTCGGAATTACTTGGAATCTGCAACATAAAAGATCCGATCCTTAAACAAATCTCTAAGTATATATTCTCTAACAATTATTACTGATCAATGAGATGGTAGCGTGTCTACCTCACTTTCTAAGAGGTCTCGAGGTCGAATCTCTGTCAGAGTCAGTTACCTGGATAAGTTTCTTCCAGGATTTTCCGTTATTTTTAAAGACCAACGTCATCGGATTAGGATTACTCAGTAGGGGATTCGGCAGTTCGACCAGACTTGATCTATTGTACCTTTGCCCCAAATGGGTCATCCCGAGAACAGGATATAGGCAGTTCCAAGGAGCCACGACAGTGCAGAGGGCGGGATCCTTATTTTAGTTACAAACATGGAAACCTCCCCCGGTAGCACAGACACTATATCAGGGGAAGACAGGTAGTGGTGGTGTGACGCCAGCTCCATCAGCTGTAACCGCCAAATATGCCAGCGATCGAAAGGCAGGTTAGCGTGTGACGTCTCCGCGCTCATTTGTGCTGCCCAAGAGGGAGGAAACAGTTTGATGTGTTGGGGTTCCGACAGCGTAGGAAAGACAGGAAACGTATCGGGTATTAATAATATGTACAGCTTACATCTTGGGCGTTGTAATATTAATGCTGACTGCTTTTAATTGCACAATTGTTCACAATTTATAAACTTTTACGTTTTGGATCTGTGCTATGTGAAAATATATAAAGTTTCAACTCGTAGTTTATCTGAAGGTCAGGCATATTATAAAGTAAATAAAATAAAACATAAAGTAATTTGGATGCAAATTAGAGGCGACCCATTCAGAACAAAATTACGTGGACATTTTTCAACAATTTCTGTTTCGGTTTTCTTTAACTAGCTTATCAATGTCAGGACTTAATGCCTGGGAAATTTGTAATCGAGGGCTGCATGCTAGATTGTGATACGAGAGGGTACTTCGGGGTTTGGATTTAGCTAATTTCATAACACAAAAAAATTGTTCGCACACATATGTTGAGCCAAACATACACAATGTCCGTGCGGCAAGTGAATACAACTGGTTTGGGGGACATTCTTGTAAAAGCGAGCCAAGTCTTTCTTGTATCTATATCTGTGCTTCAATAAATCATCACATTGTAAATTTAACTGTTCCATTTGGTACGTGTCATCTACATTGTTATCATCGAGTGCGGTATACCCAACTGAATCCGCAGATTGTGTACTCACAACTCCATTTTATATAGGCAACTTGGTACTACACGGCTCTTGCCTGAGGTCACACGCACTGCTGGCCTCGCTCCCGGGTGAAATATGTCACAACTCTGGAAGCTGTCTTCCTCTGCACTAAATGATTCGGAAGCGGTCCCAGCAGCCAATTTGGAGACCGGCAACTGACCTACCGGAGAAAGAAGTCCTTCACTTGTATGTCCTCCTGCCACGCCCCCAAGACACTCGCTTTCACTTCTACCCTGATAGTGACTACCACATGAGAGATGACGTGAAATTATAATGGAGATAAAAGGGAGGGACAGAACATTTGTGGGATATAAATAACCTACCGAGCATTCGTCTAGCTACCCTGGAAAAACACCCCAGAAACCACATGTATCAGGTAGGTCGGCCAAGGGAATCGAATCCGGACCTCCCGGATGCGGGCCACAAACCGCCTGAGTCTCCCGTTTAGGTCTCATTTGAGCATTATTTTATCCATTTCCTTCACAAGGACTTCATAGGACTTAACATTGGAGGATGTAACTTCCTTTTTCTTAAAAAAGGGGGAATCAAGTTTAACATTACTAGTGATACGAAAAGTAAGCACAAATGATCCGATATACATCATTATGTTACCTAAAAATTTGGTTTTATATTCATATGATTTTTTTCTACTAGCTCTTCTATAGCATGTTTTTACCAAAGCCAAGCCGGGTGACTGCGATAGGGTCTAAGGCTTCGATTCTGGTGTATCCACCATGCACCATCCAATTGGAGCTTAAGCATTTCTCAGACCCGGAGTCGAAATATGGAATGTTTTTCTCATTTATTACGATCTCTTTCTTTCATTTGTGTCATTTTGCTTCCTTCATAGCTTTCCTGTGCTTCAAAGTTTCGTGGTGTATGGTTCTGCCAGGCGGATGGCACGGATTGTTGAATAAAGATAGAGGAATGCACGTGCACACTAGAGGACTGGAGGGGTCGCTTGTGATACTCTATAGGCAGCTGCAGCGATGGGACGGATCCTTCAGTTCTTCTGAAAATTTTGGGAATTTCCATAAGCCTCTAATATCCGTCTACCTGTAACCTGTAGTCGTCTTTGGTTACTTCTCTTCTCTCTTCCTGGGGTGATAACTTCTCAATTCTCATGCAATATTTTTTCAAAAGAATTGCGGTTGCCTACAGATATTTCAGTGAACTCATTATTCATAAAAACGACGTTTCTGATATTAGATGTACTATGCTATTTTTCACTGTTAATTTATCTCCTGAATTTAAATATAGCAAATTTGTAAGTTACAGAAGCTGTAAAATGACCAACACATAGGGCAATGTTTACTTGAATGGAAACATACTTCAGCTATGCAGTTTAAAAAAAAATGTTCCTATTAATTCCACAGCTAATTATTTGAAGACATTGACCAATCTCTTCGAACTTCAAAATGACAGGATATCTAAATGCAGACGAAGCAATGCAAAAAATTGACAGACTATGGACTGTGAGAAAAGAGATGTGAATCCCACTATCCACTGTGTAAATGTGTTAAATTTACGTGTGAGAAAAATAAATTAAAGCTCAGTATGTTACATTCCATTTAACTAAAAAACAACAGACTACAGATAAAACAACTGCTTTTGATGTAACTAGGTAACAGTAAAGCTTAGCTTTGAAGAAAATTTTCTTATCTAACTAGCAGGTCTACAGAACTTGCCTGGCAACTTATTTCCAAAAGTATTCGCGCATTTTAGAAAAAGTCACTTTTTGTACTTCTTGCACTCATAATTTTACATTTAGGAGAATTCAAAATGTATACTTTTGATGAAAGCTGGGTATTGAAGATATTGCTACTTCTAGGATAAGCCCGCCTCGGTAGCGTAGATGGTAGGGTGTGTGTCTCACGTTCAAAGGGTACCGAGTTCGAATCTCGGTTAGGCTGAGATACCTGGATAAGGTTTTTTTTCGGTGTTTCCATTATCCTGATAACTGTAACTGTCAGGTAACTCTAAGCTCTATGGACCCCGGGCTCATTTGAGTATCATGTCACCCATTTCATTCATCGCCCGATATGACTTAACGTTGGAGGGCGTAAGCAACAAAAAAGAAGTATTCCGTGCGTAGGCCACCATACTGGGTCCATTGCTCCTATACCTCCAAGTGGGGGCACCTCCAGGAGGAAAGATGAGGCGAAGGAGGAGAGGGTGCCCAATCTTAGGAGCCAGGAGAGTACAGAGGGCACGGTCCCTAAAGTTTACTTCGATAGAGACTTCCCTTGACAGGCCACGACAACGAACCCCTTCCCCACAGCAGGACGGCAACGAGCCCAGCAGCCGATCCCCAGAGGTCCCAGGCAGGCGATCTGGCGATGCCGAAATGGTTCCAGCAAAGAAACGGAGGCCGGCAACCGACCTACCTCAGTAGGAAGTAGTTTTCCTCAGAGCATATCATCCTGCCATGCACCGCCGAGACACCCGCCGGCACTTCTACGCTGAAAGGGACCACCTGATGAGAACTGATAAGAAATGATAATGGAGAAAAATACAGGGACAGGAAATTTGCCTAGCGACCCGGGAAAATCCCTGGAAAAACTCATGGGTTTGTTATGTCAGCCACGGGATTTAAACCCAGGCCATCCGAAGGCGGGCCACAGACGATACCCCCTGAGCCATCCCACTCGTTTTTCCACCTCTGTACTATATATATGTAACAGAAACGTAATAAGATTCGAATTTTCTTTTCCCAGCTTCTAGATAATCAGCACATCATCATCGTCATTATTATTAACCCTTTCGGAACTGTCTTCAGCCATATATACAGGTTTAGTTTGTGGTATAAAGTCCCTTTGGATTTTATATATGGTATTGCTAAGCACTGAAGAATGCATCAACCATAAATTATGAAAATGCATGCTGTACCAAACTGAAGTACATTAAATGCATTTTTGTAACCTCAGCAGAAAACCGAATGTCTTGTTAATACCGCTAATATTTTAAAGCAGGTACTGATGAGTGTTTTATATTTAGGATGGATACTTGCTCTGCAAGATCGCTTTGCATCCGAGGGGCGTTTGGAGTGGATTATGAATAACCATTAGCAAGTGAGGTGAAACTCGAGAGCATCGCTTCTCTTTTGTTCTTCAATCCGGAACAATAACACGCACAAAAATCGATTCATTAGCCCTTCTGCAGCAGTTAGTTCCCTTCTTACGAGAATCTCCAAGACTTGATCTCTGCAGTATGTGCTATTTTTCTGCCTTCGAGGTTGGCTTTTAACCTTTCGAAACAATATGAGCATAACCTTTGTCAATATCCGTTATATCCCAAGTCCTCATATCGGCCGAAATTGCGTCGATATCGATCAATGGTTTCCGATCATGCTCTTCGAATGACGAGAAAATGAAAAGGGCGAACTTCTAGATTAATAGTAATATTTATATGTTTGTTGCACGTTGTTACCAGCATAGGTTACATTCACGTTGTTTCTCTACCCACTATTGTTTATTTTCAACGTACTTCAGTATAACAGCGATAAATGTTTGCAAAAGTGCACTAATTTCAGGTTGTAGAAGTGTGATACTGAAAATCCAACTGATAAACTGTATTAAACTGTAAGTACTTTAAGGCCCAGGCTTTATAGTTAATCACTATTAAGTAAATTAATATAAATTAATTGTTCTTTCACACTCGCCGTGAAAGCCTGTAAGTCGCCATTAAAGTAGTTGTCTCATGTGTTTATGAGAACTCCTAGTGGTTTACCAGGAAAAGCACGAGTCAGTTGAAGAATTTAATGTCATGTCCGCACATTGGCCATAGTAGCTCAATGGTTAGAGCTGCTGGATGGATACCAGAAGATCCGTTGTTCAAATCCCGGCTATGGCTCTGAAATTTACAGTCTGACTCTGCATTTCCATACTTAAGCCTACACACGGAAAGTGTGAAAAATAATTAATTTCCATTTAGAAACACCTTTAAAGCAATAATTTTATCACAATCAGAATCCCTGTTGCGTACTTTCTGGACACAATGTCAAGCAGTTTAGGTACGTCAATTTGGAATTCAACAGATGGACAGCTGAAAAGATTTTCCTTTTCTCCCTTCGCCCACCTCCGCCCCAAAAATATTCTTGTTTTCCTGTACTCATGGCCGCAGATCTTGTGACAGACCACTAGAAATATTAATGACTGCAAAAAATCGCACTAGGGCTTTCTGAATGTCATGTTTGGGCTAATTTCACTTCTTTTATGTGTCTCCAGGATCTGCCCCACGGTCTTGGTGCCTCGCATGCATGTTGCTGGTCCTTCTCACTCTCACGGGTATAGGAGTAGTACTGCCTCTTACTGCCAGGATGCGCCACGGAGCTCATAACCTGGACCACTTATCAGCAGTGAGAAGGATGCTGCGTGAAGTGCCCCTTATAGATGGGTGAGTATCCACTATCCTTACTATTACGTAAATAATATTATTAATTATGTAAATTATAAATCAGAACATTCTATTTTAACTATCTTTACTTCTCGCATGCCTCTTTTGGTTCTTCACAACATTTACTTTTGCAAATACAGAATAAAAATAAAAACTGAATTATTGAAATAACAGTAAAATATAGTAAACAAATACGGCAATGCATCAAAATCTTACAGAACAGATCTCCTTTTATGCATTTCACTAACATATAAAAACTTCAACCAAATTATTACATAGCTACTTATTCAAAATAATGATGGCACAAAATTAACTCTCATTCTTTTATTTCCAAAGAAATAAGGAAATCCTCTTGGACATTATATTACATAGCTTTAGCCTACTTATACTCTCAGGATCAATATACAAAGCATGAGTTTCAAGTTTGACTCATGTCTTTTGGGATGCTTGTTAACACAATTTAATTAAATCCATAACATAATATTAATATCTCTGAAACAATCTAATAATTTTCACATGTGGTATCTTTATCAATATTATCCCATTTCTAAAACACAGGCGATTCTGTTTATAAAGCAGCTATTTATGCACGACTGTTATATTTTCAGGCACAACGATCTAGCTTGGAACATCCGAAACTTTGTGCACAACCAATTGCAGAGGTTCAATTTCTCGGAGGACCTGCGTAACGTAGCCCCGTGGTCTACTAGCTCCTGGTCACAGACTGATCTGCCGCGCATTCACCAGGGCATGCTGGGAGCTCAGGTTAGTACATATGTTTTAACATTGGGGTTACACTCCGACAACTTTCTCCGCTCATCTTAGCAGGATAAAAGGATAGTCAAATTATTTAAAGATTGTTGTTCTGCTTGCTTTGCCAGGGAAAGCAAATAAAACAAATAAGGTTTCTGATATGAAAACAAATATAAGTACTGTAACATTCAACATATTTTATGTGTTATGTGCTTTAACAACATCTGTAATTTTGTAGTGGGTAAGGTTTTGTTTACCACTTAAGTTTGACTGATTATGTTCAATTCATTCGGGATGAAGAGCACTACGCAGGCAATTCCCAGAAACTTGAAGATGTAGCTTTTATTAGTCATCAGTATTATCTTTAAAATGCAGTATTTTAGTCAAAAGTGCTAGTCGTTCCTGAGAATATCAAATTTTCGAAAGTTTTTCATGTAGAGGAAAATTTAAGGTGACAGACTTGCTTGAAAATATTCCTGTCGTATCCTTGAAACCTACCAAGAATATATTTATAATGAAATTTTTAGCTGATTATTCTTTTGGATTTTTTCTGTACAAAGAGATACGCAGCCTCTCACTCAAAACTAAATACCCTTTGGATTCAAGTAATCGTAAAATGCAGCTCCAATGAAATCTCGAAGTGAATTATTTGACGGAAGGTAACACCTTCTCTAACTACTAGGCAAGGGTAGCGAAAGTAACAAAGTGGATTACTGAATATAGTGCATTACCATCTCAATTAAATGGAATATAAAACAAAAATATTGATATGTGATATATGCATTACCTATAAAATATTCTATTGTTCATGTAAGCATCATTTCTGATATTAAATCCATTACAACACAGATGTTACAAAAATACAAATATTTGCAACTAAAACTTCACTTCTTAGGGAAATGATGTAAATTTTTCTTATTAATTGATGAGATCGGTTTCGTAAGCATTCGTCTACATCCTCAGTCATCAAATGATTTCGTCGTTAACAATACTATCAGAGGTAACTATGTTTTTTACAGTAGTACCAAAATCTGAAAACGAAATAAACCTAAAACAGAATCAACTGCTGATATTTCAAAATGCATTATGCCATGTTTATTTATTTTTCAAAATACGTATTCTCCCAAAAAATTTAATCTATCGCACTATTTAGTTGTTTTAATATTTTTACTTCAGGATTTATTTCATGGCTGAATGACCAAAACTGATCTGCTACGGTCGATTGATCAGCTTGTTTATAATCAATGTTACGAGAATGTGATTTCTAGATTTAAATATAATAAGAAATAATAATAAATTAAATTTTTGTATTGATAGGAAGTCTACTCATTTAAATAGTTACACACAAAATTAAATTTTTAACCCTCCTGCTCATAAACTTGCTGTTTTTAATAGTTTGATTGATAGATTAATAAATATACCCCTGAATAAAATGAATTTAATATGGAATATAAATATATTATTCATGCTGCTTTAATTAATTTTTTTAATAAAGACTTCATACAAAAAGATTGAAAAATTTAAATATCAATAAAACTGTTAATGACACTTCAACCCTTAAAAAGTAAAAGACGATTATAATTTTAAAAAATTTACTTACCATCCTTGGTTTAATAAGCATTTAAAAAAAAATAAAGAGTTTGGTATAACTTTAGCTGCTCAAAATAAATATAATATTAAAAATTTACTACCTTTCTCTAAAAAGGTAACATTCCTAATAATAAAATATCTGGTATTTATCAATTTAATTGTTTAGATTGTGATTAGGTTTATACTGGAAAGACGAAACGTCATTTGGAAACAAGAACGAAAGAAAATTTTAGTAACATGAAGTATAAACAAACTAATAAATCGGCCGGAGCAGATCATTTTTGGGCATATAACCATGAAATAAATCCTGAAGTTAAATTATTAAAACAATTAAATGGTCCAATTGATTTAACTTTTGGAAAACAGATTTATTTAAAAAAATAAACGTCGCATAATGAATTTTGAAATACCAGCAGTTTGTTCTGTTTCTAGGTTTGTTTCGTTTTCAGATTTTGGTTGTACTGGAAGAATAACAGTTACCTCTGATAGTATCGTTGTCGACGAAGTTGTTTGGTCACTGAGGATGCAGCTGAATGTTTATGAAATCGATCTCATCAATTAATAAATAAAATTTACATCATTTTCTTAAGATTTGTGAAGTTTTTGTTGCAAATAGTTGTATTTCTGTAATATTTATCGCTTCTCTGTAGCTATCTTAATTTGTACGTAGCACCAATGTTATTTGTATGCTCTCTTATGGTCCCGGTCTGACCTTTTGTTCCCCTGCTATAGTGTGAAGAGTCAGTTGTAGCCCGCCTCGGTAGCGTAGATGATAGCATGTCTGCCTCGCGTTCAAAGGTCAGGGTGAGTTACCTGAATAAGGGTTTTTCCGGGGTTTTCCCTTATCCTGGAAGAGGAATGTCGGGTAACTCTAAGCTCCATGGACCCCGGGCTCATATGAGCATCATTTCACCCATTCCGCTCATCGTCCGATATGACCTAACGTTGTAGGACATAAATTACAAAGAAAAAGAAGTAAGTTGTACAGACAGTGATGTGAATACATATGTTTGGATTGTAGTGTAGACCACTGCTGGTTTTGGAAGAGTGCGTACAGCAAGTAATGTGAACATATGGAATCAATCACATGATTGGACTCCAGTACAAGAAACTGATACTTCTGTAATGATTAGGTATATAAACTAACGTGTTTAGACTGTAATCTGGTATTTGTTACAGTTCTGGTCCGCATATGTGCCCTGCGAAGCTCAGTACAAAGATGCCGTCCAGCTCACCCTGGAGCAGATCAACGTGATACGTCGGCTCGTGGACAGCTATAGTACCGACCTGCAGTTTGTCACAACGGCACACGGTAAGTCCTTACACCTGGATACTTGTCCAACTCGCATGAGATTACAGGATTAAGGTGAACGTCAGTAGATGCTGATGACATGGGTCAAAGGAGCATCTTTTGTCTTGGACAGAATTTACGACTCTGTTTAATACTCAGGAGTGGTTATGCTATCGCTATCTTCAGCTTCTATATCATGCAGAAGAAATTCCATATGGAAGTAGCTATTGATTCAAACTATCAAGGCGTTTGTGAGCACTTTACTCCTGAAAGAAATGATCTGTAAGAGGCATTAATAGCAATTGCTCTCGAACACACTGTAATGTATATGGCATTCATGAATTGTTACGGCATCCATAATGTCTCAGCGATTCATTTAGAACTATGTTGCGGCACGCCCAGCTTCCTTATACCCCATACCTTTTAAACCTTTCAAAGTAACAGTACAAAATTCAGAATTGGCAGGTACTAGTTTTGAAATCAAAATAATTTAAAATTGCTAAAGCTTGAGATAAATGCTTTAAATATCTGTTAACGAAAATATCAAGTATGCAATATGAAAAGTAATAACCATTTTCAGCAAACTAAACATCTACTTTAAAAAACTGCACTTGAAAATTAAATCATTTATTTTGAGGACTCAGCAGTGCTGTCGTCTGTTATACTAGTAGGTCATGCTGTTCGTCCTGTTTAACAGGATGAGATATTTTTAAACATCAATTTTGACTAGTAATATTAGTAATCAAGACGCACGTACAGAAGTGACATAAGTCCAATATACTATTATGCAACACGTAGATAACCTCAATAACATTGTGCAAAAAATTTCACGAGTTTCATGTTAAAAGGGTAAGTGAATTAAACACGCTTTTTAACTCACTCGCAAATAATTACGTAAAAGTCATGTTTCACAAATGATATCAAATTCCAGTTCACAGATAAGATAACATTTTTCATTGAATAGCTTCTCTAAGTTTCATTATAGTTCTAATTATTTTAAATTTAAGTATGATAATATTGGACAAATTACTACTTTAGCTCGACACATCATTCTCTTCAGTAACAATAAAGCAAAATCTGAAACAAGCAGTGAAATTTCGTCATAATTATACAGGAAATTTAGAGAATCTTCATTAACTTAGTGTATCAAACTCAGATCACTTTAAGAATTACAAGCTCAAATGAAAAATATATTTGTTATAGATAGAGTCAACATGAAAATTTCAATGCCACGGCCGGAATCTCCTGGTTTCCTTACAGTCGCTCTAGCCCATTATGCTAGCGTGGCCACCTTGACGTCATGACATTATATTTCCCCGATAAATCACTAGGGGCTCTCGTATCCGAGATACAGCGTTACGATACTAAGTCGCCACAAATGGTGTAACTCGAATACGAGAGCTCTAATGGTTTACCCGGTAAATATACGAGTGGAATAGAGAATTTAATGTCAGGACGTCAGGTTGGCCGTGGCAGCTCAATTGGTTAGAATGACTGGACAGAAACCATGAGACCCGTTATTCAAATCCCGGCCATGACAGTGAATTTTTTATGTTAACTCTATCTATCAAATAAACTTACATGTAAGTAAAATAATAATGATATTTTCTTAAGTTCAAGATCTGAGCTTTGCTCGTTCTTGACAAACATTCATCTATTATAGGAAGAAATTGGAATTTATACATAATACAATATAAATAAAATAACATAAAATATAAAATAATTCAAATATGATAACAAACTTACACGCCGTTCATTAAATAATATGTAACATGTCTGCAAAGTTGTAGTTTGTTGCATTTGATAGTTTTGAGAAATAAAATTCTATGTAAATGCTTTGTAAATGTGACAAAAGAACGCCGATTTAACATACCGTTTTCCCAATATTATCGATATATACAAAGTTTTATGCAACCTCGGAGTTATGAATTTATGGGAATGTGCATATAATAAAGCAATTCTTCAGGCAGATCTGACCTTAATCGGTTTTCGTATGCTCTTAAATTAGTCCCTGTATGTATGTAGTTACCTGGCATATTGAGCCGATAATCGAGACATCCATCTGATGACGTTCTGTTCCTGTGAGACAAATCGACAGATGTTATGGACTGTGTAATGGTTACATGTTGCTGTACGTAACTAAAGAAGCAGTTTGAATCATTCCACCGTTATGAGATGTCACTGGGGTCTGGTGATATTTGAGTTGAGGTTTCATTCATAACTGGTAAATCTTATAAGTATCATAAATGTCAGTTTAGTTTTACCCGTTAGTTTGACGGCTTATCTATTTTTAATTACTTGGCATTTTTACTTCGTGTATATAAGATATTTTATAAATATTCTTAGAATAATATTAGCGCCGAGCAGCCCTAATTGCACAGCTAGGTAAAGTAATTATATATAGTTACTTATATACGTGTGTGTGTTCATGTAAAACAAAAAACAAAAGGTAAAAGCGAAATCAGTAAAGCACAGAAACGTAGATTCAACGCCTTGAGCATTGGGCAACTTCTTCAGCATACCTGTTTTGCGTTACACCTTCCCCTTTTTTAATAATAATAATTTGAATCGCGCACAACCTGCAAACAAAATTGTTCTTAGCCTGTACAAAATTTCACCAATGACTCTGTTCTCATCTTGCAGTGCAACACATGATATCTCTCACACTGGTCGTCGCATCTTATACACACACAATCTGGGCCGGGTTCGTGGAATCTCTGGGAACTGCGTAGCTTGTGGTGAAATCCATGCACAGAAAGTCTTGTCACTGAATGGCGTAGTTCGTATCCTCCCTGTGTCCATTCACGGCTTGTCATGGCATCAGTAGCATAGAATTCGTCCCATATTTTGCATTTTTTCTCGTGTAGTTCACGCAGCAGGTCCTGATAGGCTGGAGGAGTCGTTGGCAGTAAGAGCTTCAGTCGCAGGTCTTCAATGAAGAAAGGTTCTCTGGCTAGCTCATATACGAGTTGAGAGGGCGTGTATTTGGGGAGACAAAACACCCTCTTCAAGTATGTGGCCTTAAACTTCTCTATTTTTTCAAGGCTTTTCTTCTTTAGATGTTCCCATATGTTTTCTAGCCCATATGTTGCAACGGGGTCAATTTTTAGTTCAAATAGTTGTAAGGCTGTTTCCAAGGATAGTTTTCTTATTGACTTTATGTAGCTTATGGCTCTTATATCCGTATTTACTCTCTCGTTTATATGGCGTGTGAGTACGTTTCCATGTGTCTGGAGAGTAATCTCTAGGTACGTGAAGTTGGTGACTGATTTTAGCGGTGCCTCCCCCATGTAGAAGATGCTGCATTTGCCCCCTCTTCTAATGGTCATGGAGACAGTTTTCTCTGCATTAAGTGTTAGTTCATTCTCCATTGCCTAGTCCACTAATCGGTTGAAAGCATTTTGTAGGTCACCCTCTGAGGTTGAGGTCAGTGCCATGTCGTCTGCATACATTAGCAGGTTTACATTGTCGGGTTTTATTGCCTGGACGATGTCTGCCGTGGTTAAGATGAACAGCAGGGGGCTTAATGGGTCCCCTTGCAGTAGCCCAACAGTCTGTTGTATCATGTTCGACTTGTCTATACCATTTTTATCTACACCCAATTTTTGGTGAGAAGGTCTCTGGTGACTGGTAGCAGGTAACGCCCTTAGCCAAGAGCATTTTCCCGTTTCTCCATTAGAATGGTTCTATTTATTCTGTCAAATGCCTTTGTCTAATCGACAAAGATTTTAATCTATTCATTGGATTGGTCAGCAATAATGCGAGGCAGTCCGTAAAATAAGGTCTCCAACTTTATTTAATATAGAAAACATGTTTATTGTGAATGAATGTTACATCGATGGAAAGGCGGAACTTACAGCTATTTTTCAACGTAATCACCATTGCGATCGATGCACTTTTGCATGCGCTGTAGCAGTTTTTGTATACCCTTGTCATAGCACTCTCCCGCCAAGTTGCGCAGGTAGCGCTCAACCTCATTTTTCAAATCATCGTCGGTCTGGAAATATGTTCCACCTAGGTGTGACTTTAGGGTGAGGATGTCCCTCCGTTAATGGTCTTCGGTGAGCATTTTGGAGACCCACCTCGCACACACCTTGCGATAATGCAAATGTTTGGTGAAAATCTTGCCAATCGTAGTCTTACTGACTTGAAAGACAAGTACGCACAGCTCGCAAACTGTCACACGCCCATCTTTAAGCATTTCTTGCTCCACTTTTGCAATTGTTTCGGCTGAAACCTAAGGCCGACCACAGCGCTGTTCGTCATGGACGTCTGTACGTCCGTCTTTGAACTCTCTGACTCACTTTCACACATTTTTGACGTACATACACTGTGGCCCATAGACTTAGCATAACTGACAATGAGTTTCAGTGGGGATAGTGCCCTTGTCCCTCAAAAAAACGGATCACTGCACGCAACTCGCACTTGGCGGCGGTAGTGATAGGAAGCTGCATCGCAAACGGCTGCCCAGCTAAGACTAATGGCTGCAACGGATTTTTGTGGTGGCGATTTGAAGGGGTAAAACCCAGTTACACGCCAGTGTTGCCGGGTCTCGCGTAATAGCGTTCCTCACACCTACAGCGCCTTGGAGACCTTATTTTACGGACACGCCTCGTACATGCGTTGCAGCTCTGAGAGAACAGATACAAAATAGCCATAGAGTATTATCATTGTTGAGGTAGGGCAGTGTGCCTCCTCTGAAATAATTCAAATGATTTATTGCACTAATACAAATGTGATACAGAACTAATAAAATGGTATACCTACTTCAATAGTGAGAATTTATACAGCAGAAAAGAAGAATAGGAAAGCAAATGCGGAACAGTAGCTTATTCAGAAGTGGAAGTGTCATCAATGTAAAGCACGTCCTGTGAGAGTTGTCGCTTAAATCACGTTGGCCGGCGACTATGGACACCGATGTTATACGTCACAGCTCGTGGGACGTGGCGTGGATTGTAGAAGAATCGGCGAGCACTCTGTCGGATGCATTGGTGACGATTCGCAGGAATCGACTCTGAATGACCTGTAGACGCCTCAGGTGACAAGTACTTGCAGCTTCCTAGACCTGGCAGGCATAAGTAATAAGAGGTCGAACAGGAGATTTGTACAGGAGCAGTGAAGATTCTAAACCAAGTGAAGTGTGTTTGTGGAATAAAGGAGACAGTTGTGATAGACGAGTGGATGCCAGAGTAATGGTGTGGTCAATATGAGGCTTCCACGTAAACCGAGTGTCCACTAACACTCCAAGATACTTGACTGGTGTAGGTGAAGGGAGCCACGGCACATGATCGGTCAGAAGGCGTATAGGCGGAGGTGGATTATAGCGGAGTGAACTAAAAATCTTGGCTTCAATTTTTTGGGTATTGAGGGATATGCACAAAGTTAAAAACCAATGAGTGAGGCGATCAAGATTGAGGGACAGAGCTATACTGTTTGTACAGCAGAATGTGGACTGGAGTAAGAACAAAATAACACTGTGTTGTTAGCATACGGGGCAAATGAGGTTGGAGCCATGTCTGGGAAAATGAATTTTTTCCTAACTTTATTTAAACAATAACAAGGAATTATAAGGAGAAATTAAGATTGGAAGCTCGGGATGGCGGTTATTCCTGCCGATTACGGAGTCCCGCATAAGCACTTCCGTCATTATCTTCATCATAAGCTGCCGCACAGTGTGCGGGAGCGGGTATTGTTCGATTCCTTGGCCATGACCATGACCGAGGCCCTGGGTATGGCACAAAGGGAACTGAGCGTATAGTATTTATTACTGATGGTTTAAACCACCATGAGGACTTGGATTGTGAATTCTTTGTACACGTTCGCATAGGGAGACATTGGAGTTGTTCCCCTGCGTTTGGATGTGCTGTTCAACAATGCCGTTGAGCAGTTGGTTGAGGAATAGGAGTTGGTCGAGTTTGGCGTCTGTGCGTGTGTGGCTCTCCTCCAGGCGTGCAAGCTTGCGCTTCACAGAGGATGACTGGACACTATTGAAGAGTTGTAGTAGCTGTTGTTGTAGAAAGTCTAGTCGGTTCTGAAGATATGTTGTGTTGTGGGCGGAGCGTTGGGAAATTGTTGTACTTCTTGCGAGTTGGTCGTGTTGTTGTTGTGTGGTGTTTTGCGATGCTAATAGTGATGGTTTCTTCCAGTTGTGCCAGGCGTGGAGCTATGTTAAGGACCTCAGAATGGTGGTCGTAGAAATCCTTTCTGGAGGATTATGTAGCTGTGAGGGTTGCCTCAAGTGAGGCAAGACGGGTCCCAACGTTCTGTAGCTTTCTCCGAAGATACTGCAGGGTTTCCCTCAGGGCTTCTCCGGTATAGGAAGCAGGCGCGGTTACGGTGGAGGCCGCCAAGGGTGCTGGGGGTGGATTGTCTTCCTCCCTGGTCGTTGGTGTGTTGCGCTGTGGAGGATCTTTCTGGGATAGTGTGGGCACTGCGCCTGACCTGTAAAATGGCATAGACCATTATAGGTGGCGCAGTATCTGCGTCGTTGCCGAAGGTCATGCCACCTGCATTCGGCGGTGAGGCACTGGTTCTCGCAGTAGTGGCATCTAGGAGGTGCGGTGCAGGTTGAGGCGCAGTGGCCAAAGTTGCAGCAGCGCCGACAGGTAATGTGTCGCTCTAATTTGCTTGCCTCGATTCTGGGACAGCGCCTTAATATGGGCAGTCCCTTCCTCAAGGAAGCATCCTTCTCCACGCTGTCGGCTAAATGTTAACCGGTTGGCTCTCCAGGCAGAGGGTCAGCTCTGCTTTACGGCGGAGAGAACAAATGTGCACGGCAGACCACGGGGTACCCCGCTGATGACCACGGTGTAGGATCCTGTGTAAGTAGCTGATTTGGTGAGGAGTGCAAAGATCTTGGTGGTGTCTGTTGTGCTGCAGCCGCGTTAGGAAAGCCGCTGATCAGTTGCGTTTGGCGGCTGCGGTGGTGTGCTTCTGCAGGTGAAGTACCTGCGAAGTGCAGTTCAGGTGCTGGTTGTACAGTCTTCTGCGTTGCGGTGGTCGCTCTAAAGTAGACAGTTGAGGGCGACCTGGCTGCTGCCGGTTGCTTGTCGGATGTGCTGGACACGTCTTGCTCAGTAACGTGTAATGCTAAACAGCGTTGGTGCCAGTATAGAAACTTGTGGAACGCCTGCTGTAATAGGACGCTTAGTTGAAAGAATACCTCCAATGCACACCACAAAAGTGTGAACGGTGAGAAAAGTAACCTTTCCTTTTAGCCAATACTCCTTTCAAAACATGAACTCTTGGGAAAAGACGTCACAAACTTTGTAGATCAACGGATTGGCAGTAAACTTTAGACACTCCCATATATTTAAACTGAATACTGCAGGTATCTTTTTATTTTCCGTGGTAGTTATGTAGAATAACATACATAAACAAAGCTGTGCTGGAATGTCGCGGCGTGTGTTTGTCATTGTAGACCTATTCAAAATATTGACCTTTTCAATTGTAGACCTACTCAAAATATATTTATAAAATGATTGAGCAAAGAATTCGTCAATAGTACGGATACGTGGGAATAATGATAGAAAAATGGCCAAGAATTATACTGGAGTGATAATTGAGGGAAAGAAAGAAACTTGCAGCTTCAAATGCTGAATATTCGTATAAATGGAATGATGAAGGATCCACGTATAGAGCGGTTAACTGAAACGAAGAGTCAAATATCTGAAAGGTGTTAAGGGCAACCGCTGATGGTGCATCTTGTATGGTACAAGATCAGGGCTATAAGGTGGATATGTTTGTGATAATATTTGGTGCTACAGGCCCTTAGACTCCCTAACCACCCTCTTCAATTCTACTCGATTCTCTGCTTTTCTTCTCCAGCCTTTAACCCCCAAATTTCTCAAGTCGTCTTCTACATCATCTACCCATCTTTTCCTGGGTCTTCCGTTTCTCCTTCTGCCATCCAGCTTTCTGCACATGACCAATCCACCAGGTTTCTTCAGTGTCCTTACATTCCAAGTCGACATTATCAAATCTGTTTTCCGTCTCATTAGCCGTTTTCTTCACTGAGTTGTCTCTAAGATGGATGTGGTACACAGGTAATCATGAATAGAGCCAGAAACTGCATGACTTGATTTGCGACGTGAGGCCATGTATTGTCATGATGAAGTCGCCACCCAGTCCGACAAAACTCTGGTCGACTCTTTGTAATGTGCTTCCTGAGTGTAGCCAATACTGACGTGTAGTATGCTGCTGTGAGGGTGAACTGCATACTGGTAAATCATTCCATTACAGTAAAAAAAAATGTGATCACCATCACTGTCCCTGCAGATGGAACAACATTTTGCCTTTCATGGTGTTGGAGAACCTGTTGATTTCCATATTGTGCTAACTTGTTTTCCTTCAGGATCATAATGATGTATCCATGGCTCAACACCGGTGATAACACTGGGCAACAATGAAAATGTTTCGGGCTTAAAAATAGTGAATTTACATATATTTCCAACTGCTGAATTCAAAATTCACTATAATATTTATAGATTAGCTCTCTTTTGAAGATAAAGTGACATTTAATTTT
This sequence comes from Mantis religiosa, assembly GCA_030765055.1. NCBI lineage: Eukaryota > Metazoa > Arthropoda > Insecta > Mantodea > Mantidae > Mantis > Mantis religiosa. The sequence continues at coordinate 197,295,026 of CM060951.1, read as the reverse complement.
TTAGAGTGAAGATTTTAAATTTGTGGGAATTTTTTCGGGATTTGGCACATCTGTCAAAATAAAAAAGCACAATAAGATGGAAATTTTGTAAATTAAGTGATGCAAAAGTTAAGGAAGACATTTTTGTTGGACCACAAATAAGAGAACTTGTAAAAATCCTGCATTTGTCCAAATTTTGGAGGGGAAAGGAAAGGAAGCTTGGGAAGCCTTCAAGCGAGCTTTTCATGGATTTTTAGGCAACAAAAGAGATGACAGTGCCTGCAAAAATACCGTAACCTTGGATGCAACATGTGCCTTAAGATGCATTTTCTCCAATCCCACCTAGACTTTTTCCCAGTTGGTGAGCTGTTAGTGATGAACATGGGGAGAGATTCTATCCTGATATTTCTGTTATGGAACGAAGATATCAGGATCGTTTAAATGAAGTTATGCTTGCGGATTACTGTTGGTATTTGTATAGGCATTCTGCGGAACCCAAACACAAATAAAAGCTAAAAGACAACGAAGTCAATAGGCCACAAAATGTTTCTCTTCCGACACTACTATCTGCGAAGTATTTTTTCAGTAATTTAGAATGCTTAGCATGTAATTACAAGTTAGAAATCAAATGCACGTTCATTGTTGTTAGCATGTACGTAATTTAAATGAATTCTTTTCTCTCAATCAGTCAATATGTAACACTTCCACCTTGTGTATAGCATAGAATCTAGAACTAATGAAAAGTTTTCATTGTCATATTTGTTTTTCTCAACATAAAATTAGTAGGAATTGCCTCATGAAGTGCTCGAAACATTCAGAAATTATTTTTTGTTGCCCAGTGTAATCGAAGCTTAAGGGAACTCTGAAGCTGTGCTCAAGAAAAGTCAGGTGATTCTCAAGGACCTGACAAAGAATGGTCTGCAGCGCGTGTTCAATGACTGGCAGAGACGCTATAAAATGTGAATTGAATTAGGAGGGGACTACTTTGAAAAAGATCATGTAAACATTGAATTGCAGTAATAAACAAATGTGAAAAAAATCAGTCTTAAGCTTTGTTGATCAGCCCTCCTACTTGAAAGGAAACATATGATATAACAATTTCTAGAAGTCTACCTTAATATGACGTAAACAGAGGAGAAGTGTACCAAAGAATATTTTGAGCAAGGCTGTGTAGAGAATACACGTGAATGCAGACGTATGTTTTAGGTAACCGTCCTGAAGCATATACAGAAACATGTAGAGCAGAACTCAGCACTATGACTACTCCGGCAGCCATAGGTTTACCCAATGAAGGAAAAGTAAGTTAATTATTATGTCAACAATAAATGAGTTATTCCAACCAAGATTGAAACCTATGCCATCTAGGTTAGAGTGTTGTATTCCACCATACAGGGTTAGCGTATAACGGAAGTTATTGAAATAAAATGTCAGTTTTATGTAGTAGAATCAATATAGAGGGTTGATTTAAATGACTTTATTCTCTGAACTGCAATATTAAAATTTTATTAAAACTTGCTGCTCTTGTAGCTGTGTAACATACAGGTCCATTAATTTCTTTTGTGTTATATGACGTAATTTTAGTGCACAAAACCAGAGCTACCAACCACTCCAGTAGAAATTAATTAAAAATATATGGCAGTTCAGTGTGTTTTTATTCACGGAGTAGCTCCAAAATATTTCTGACCAGAAAGGGACAAAACTTCCCTGTATTTATTGCAGTAACAAAGAGAATAAAATGGCATTCGTTCTTTTACTTTAGGTTTAAATATAGAATATTAAAACCATAAAGTTTTAAATAGGACACGAAATATTTCTGCATAAAACATGAGTAGAAAAAAGCTTTCCATTTCCCGCCTCCCTGTTTTCATTGTATTCTGAGAGACGGAGGGTTTCATTAGACATAAAAAATCGCTTTTTAATCAACTCCTACATTTGCTCCGTTGAGTACTGGAAAATAATTTATGTTAACAAGTATAAGGCTTGTTCAAAAGACGTTTCCCAATATCCTGAGCGAGTTTATTTTGAAGTTGGGAATGCTAAAATAATGAAACCAAGCAAATTTATTTTCGATGGAGATTATTTTATGTGTTTTAAACGTTAAAATAAAACAGCGAAAAGAATAGACGTACTTACACTGTTTTCAGGGACCACTTGAGCATTTGAGTTAGAGGTTTTTCTATAAGGATTACGCGCAATCAAACCCTAAGGTAATTCATAAATTTGATTATATTCGCAGTACTCACGCTGTGAGTATCTTAATCGCACAATTTTTAGAACAGAAATCACAGTTTAACTATTAACTTTCTATATCTGTTTTGTTCTATAATTGGGATCACAGACATTAATCGCTGTTATTTGGCTTTTGGAGTTTATGTCACAACTTAGTCATAAAGAGAGGTGCTGTATCATTGTGACTGTTTTACTAACAAAGAGACCATTCAAAGTAGAGTGCTAGTAAAGGTAAAAACTGAATAATTGCATTGCAGTATATCAGTGCACTATTTTCTAAATTCGGTTAGCTCTGTCGGCATAACTGGGAACGTAGGTTATTAACCAGTCACTTACTACAATACACTTTTAATGGAAATTAATTGTTCTTTCACACTAGTCGTGTGTAGGACGCACTATGAAAGGGTAGAACCAGACTGAAAAATTCAATGCCATAGCCGGGATCTGAACCATGGATCTTCTGATTGGCGTCTGGTTCTATAGTTTCATAGTACGTCCTACACACGGCTAGTGTGAAAGAACAATTAATTTCCATTAATTTTGCTTAATAGTGCTCCAAACTATAAAGCCCGGGCCTTAAAGTACTTACAGCATGGTAATTCGCCATTAAGGTAGCTCTCTCATGTGTTTATGTGAACTCCTAAGTGGCTTACCGGGAAAAACACGAGACAGTTGGAGAATTTAATGTCATGTTGGCACGTTGGCCATAGTAGCTCAATGGTTTAGAGCGGCTGAACGAGACCAGAAGATATGCGGTTAAGATCCCGATTATGGCATTGAATTTTTCAGTCCGGCTCTACCCTTTTAACGCAACATTATTCGCGAAGTAGCTTTTCGCTAACTCCAGTACAAGTTACTAAAGTGAAATTTCTTTTATAACACCCTGTAAACGTAGTCCTTTATGTTTGCATGGAACTTCTGGTTAGGTTAGCGGGTTAGGGCCCAGTCTCTGAACTCATTGAAGCGTTCAGAGATATGAAATAATAAGGCTCATGTTCTACAACTTATCAGTGTTTTTATAAACCGGCTAAAGCATCCCCCAACGGGGAAACATCTGCTTTCCCCTCGCCCTTCTTGTTTGATCTATCCTTTTGCAAAGTTCTATGCAAAAAGGACGAATAAGGCTGAAGGACTTATAGAGATGTACGAAAGTTTCTCCTATACCAAACTTTTAGAAGATGAGCATATCGGATTACCTAAGTGTACACCACTAAGGCTTTTAGTACAGCAAATTGTCTATCTCTTTAGTTGCTTGAAGTGATAATAGCTTAAAGACGTTAAAAAATTAGAAAGGGTTCTATTGTCACAGAAATCGGATATGAATTTCACATGTTTTTCTGTAAGTAGACTTCCATGGTGTGCATAGAAAGCTTACTAATTTTATCTACTTATTCTTGATTGATGTAAACCGTTAAACTGACATCTCCGTTTTAGGCATAAAGGACACAGATGTAAGAGGTGACAATTAGGGTCTTAGAACAAGATCACCCCTTGATGGCTTTTGTTGCTGTTACATTACAAAACTACAAAGTTTTGTAGGGGTTTAAACGTAGGGGGTTTTACCCGCAACCCCATATAGTAACTGGGAGCGTAGCTATGGATATGTTAGAGCAGAAGAAACATCTAATTCGTAATGAACTTAGTAATTGTATCCCAGAGATGAATAGAGTTTCTACAATGCACTCCCTGGATCTGGATGAGATCAGGGGCGTCTTTTTGTTGTTGTTGTTGTTGTTGTTGTTGTAATTTACTTCCTCCAACGTCAAGCCATATCGGACGATGAATGAAATGGATGAAATGGTGCTGAGATGAGCCCAGGGTACATGGAACTTAGAGTTACCTGACATTCGTCTTTTAGGATAAGGGAAAACCCCGGAGAAAAACTTATCCAGGTAGCTCACCCTGACCAAGATTCGAACTCGGGACCTCTTGAACGTGCGGCAGACATGCTACCATCTGCGTTATCGAGGCGGGCAGGGGCGCTTTAGTAACATTTAAGGTCACTGGGAGGTTATTTATACCCAGACAAGGCTAATTTTTACCAATATTAAAATTTGAATATGTAGAAAACTGAACATTATTAGAAATTTAAATTCGGTATGATTAATGTATGTATAAGGATGTGTGCATTTAACTACTGTATAATATTTAAATTACGTTCACATAAGTCCATGCAAAAGGGGCATAAATCACACCGTGTGTCCTGAAAAAAAATATTACACCCTATATTTCAGGTGCACTTTATCCTAAATAACCTAAGTTACAGTTTTATAATATTAGCTAAATTAAAATCACATATAGTTTATACTATGCACATGAAAAAATAATTAGTTTAGAGTAAAAAAGATAATATTTTAAAGGACCGAATATTTGTTTTCATCCATTTTATAAATCACATGAATATAAATGTTAGCTGAATGTATTCAAAGAAGATTAACAAATAACCACTACAAAGTTTGTGTCAATAGCTTTTATAGTTTTTGAGAAACATGCACCTAAAGTATGAAAAATCAATGTTATGGGAAATCACGATCAAAGATTAAGCACCATTCTCAGGAATTGGCCGTATCATTACGCCGCCATGTTTAAATTGACGAATCAAAGGACTTTAATACCATCTGACAACCTATATATCATTTTAAAGCTGAAGAATTATATAACTTTTTTATTATTAAAAAATTGGATTTTTTTGACCCCTATCGACCTCCCAGTACCCTAAAATATATGGTGACATTGTGCAACTATACCTTTAGAGATGCGTTGTTTATATGGCTGAACCTTGTGCAACTGGCAAGAGATGCATGGACCGGTGCACCCTTCTTGCGATCTTACTCCTAGCAGCACTTTTAAAATAAACTCTTGTTATGCCATTCAGCATAAGCCCTTCAGAAATTCCCCTCTCAAGTTCCCCCGGGTACTAACTCAACCAAGCTTAAATGGGGCCCCTACCCAAAAGCCAACTCAGCAATTCCCACGCTAGCTATTTCTTCCCAGCTAGTGTACCATCTTATGTCATAATTCTTACATTATTGAGAACATGTTTAGACCTGTTACTGCCAAACTACGCATTATTTCCCTCAGCAGGATGTGTGATTCATTGTTTACAACATCAAGAACATGTTGCGGCCTGTTACAGGCCACCTGTACATTTTTTCTCTTGATCAGAAGGAAGTGTGATTCACCAGTCTAAAGTGCCTGTTTTGCCAGTCAGCAGAATTTAAGCTTAATCATCGACAAAGAGCTTTGCCCAAACTCACGGTACAGGATATACATGTTACATAACAATGATTATTGTAATTTCCAGATCTTGCTCAGCCCATACACGCAACAATACAGTACACGTTTTGCACAACCACTATAAAAACGAATTGGACTTACAACTTAAAGGGACAAGCATTGTAATTATAAACCAATAACAAGTAATTAAATTGTTACATTACATTTGACACAAATTTTGGCCAGTAACGGAGTCTGCATTCTTGGTAAGGATAAAATGTTGTACATCTCTAAATTGCAAACAGTTATACAAGAGTCATCCTGTGTAAAGACTAATTAATAAGCTAATCGTAGAATATGCAAGGTATAGAGTTTCTCACACAAATATTAACATGATTTAGACTAACTTGTTAACAATTTTTGAGAAACTAAATAACCAGTAATATTTACGTGCAACGGGAGAGGGATGGTAGGATTTTCTTGAAAATGTTACTGTCAAATTCTTGAAAAATACTGAATTTTCAACTGTAAATTATTTTCTTCAGATTCACACATATACTAACGTAACTCCTTCTATAAACGTTGTTGTTGCTGTCGTCGTCGTCTTCGTCGCCAAATGCTAGGCTTTGGCAATGAAGCCATTAGCTCCCCTGCTCTCCAATATTTCTGTGTAGTGGATCCGGCAGGTAGGGCTTCACAGATTCGAAGATGTTCTTCAGTCATTTCCTCTTCTGTGTTGCACAGAGGACAATTTGGACTTGTATAAATTCCTATTCTGTGTAAGTGTCTGACCAAATAACCATGTTCCATAAGTAATCTAAAGTTTGCTACTACAGCTTTACGTAGGATTTCTGGAATAATTTATGGGTTTTTAATTAAAATGTTCCATTTTTTAACATTGGCTTTGGCAGATATTGATTGGTTTCGTTCTTATATGTTTTAATTAACATTTTATGGGTGTAAATGATAAGTTCTTATTTTTGTTCTGAATTAAATTTGCACCTCTTTGGCCTGAAAATCAGCTGATTAATTTCCAGTAAATCCACTGTAATTTAATTCATTTCTGTAGTTTTTTAAGCTGTTGAATCATTTTGTGACATTCTTTAATTTGGATTGACCTCATTTTATATGCACTTATTGCATATAATTCTGCTTTAGAATCAGAAAGTATGACAGCATTTGTAAATTTATCTGTTCTGTATAGAAGTTTTGTAGTGAAATATGAATAGCCGTTACTTCTGTATCAAAATTTGTTGTGTGGTATCCTGCTGGTTGATAGAATTAGAACAGTGCACACGTAATTCCTGCTCCTGAGTTGTTGTCCAAGTTAGATCCATCTGTGTAGATATGTAACCATTCTTCAGGTGGGTACCTATTGCTCACAGCTTCTAATTCTAGTGCTCTAAGTACAGGTTTGGAAGTTTAAGATGTTGTAACTATTTCTTCTAAATCTAATTGAATATTAATTGTTTGAAAAGTTAGTGGGTTTTCTTTGATTAAGATGTGTTCTTTAGAGTTAGGAAGACTCAGATCAGTTTTTAATTCCGTAAATTTGTGTTGGAAACTTGGGTGTGTTTTCATCTTGATTGGTTGTAGTAATCTTTTCTCACATTTTGTTGTTTTTAACTGCAATATTTTTTCATGTTTTATTAGTGCCTGCTCCTCTAAAGTTATACGTATTGGAGAGTTCTGAGTTAAGGCTTGCATTGTCGTGATTGGAGTTGATTTTGCTGCACCAGTTATTAAAATATGACAACTCCTTCTACCACTACTTCTTAAATTTAGAGGAAGCTCAAAAATAATTACATTTCCAATGATACCTTCATATCGAACTTCTGGTGGCAAAACTCGATAGATATCGACAGATAACGATTTTAAGTTTTATTGAAACAATCACCTTAACTTTAAAGCTACAGAAGTAATGGAGGAAAATACTAACGAGTTAAACATTAACGATTACAAAACTAATGCATGCAAATCAACTAATTATACAAAAACAGTTAATAGGGTAACGAGTAAAGCATTTAATTATCTCCCTAACGCTTAATAAAACTGCATATGGATAGAGGCTGTGGACGACAGCATATCTTGAATTTTATGTGAATAGCCTCAGAAACTGTTTCCATACTTCTAGAAGTTCACACAACTGTGAATTCTAAGTGATCATCCAAAACATTACTGCACAAAACTATAGATATCCCCTGCATTTTTACTCCGCTTTTAACTACAATGGTCATCTCGGGGTCCTTTCTCCTTTGGAACCTATCGAAGGTGGCAACTTGTAATCGTCGGGTTTTAATCATTAGATCACGCACACATTTGCACTCTTATTCATACTTCCAGACTCTGGGGAAGATTATCTTGGTCGGAGAAAAATCCTCACCCCTACAGCCGGAAATCGAACCCGGGACCCCTAGCATGGCAGGCAGTTGCTCCACCTACTGAGCTAAAATATTCATGAAGATTTGTTTAAATTAAACAATTTATTAAACGACCTTTTCCTTAAATTTATCCATGTTCATTTTTTTTTCGTCCTCCAACGTTGTCATATCGGAAGATGAATGAAATGGGTGAAGTGATGCTCAAATGAGTCCGGGATCCCTGGGGCTTAGAGTTATCTGACATTCGTCTATTAGAATAAGGGAAAACCCCGGAAAAACCTTATCCAGTAACTCACCCTAACCGAAATTCGAACTCGGGACCTCTTGTACGTGATGCAGACATGCTGCGATCTACGCTACCGAGGCTGGCGATATCCATGTTCTGGATACTCCTTGTCATATGTCTAAATTTTTAGACAGTCATACTTCTCTAAACAGGAGGCCGTTCTTCATTTTATCTCTTTATCTGAACATGCCCAAAATATAAAATAATTTCGACGTCATTTCATAGCAACCAGTTGTTAAAGTTTTGATTGCCACTTAAAGCCTACTACATTCGTCCAATCCTGTTTTATCTAGAAGGAGACGCGTAATAAAAACTTATCTACTTTTCTGTATATCTATTAAAACTAAATATTATAAGCTTTTGTTGAACGGAGAGTCAGATTTACGTTTTTGCTATACATAATTTGTAAATGAATCACTTTTAACACGTTTTTGGTTGTGTAGGCTGAATTTTCAGTTCATTTGTCAATTACCATGGCAATAATGATGAAACAGGTGATAAATACTTACGGTAAAAATAGGACATTACATAATACCCAACAATATAGTAACCTAAAAATACGTTACTAATGAATCGTTAGCAGAACACACAGAGGTATTAATTATTTATTGATTGAAATACTAAACGTGCAATTTGATATATTAACATTAAAACCGATCAAATTATTTTATTTATTTGATAAATCTTGAGGTGGAACCTCGATTTTCATATGAATTACACAATGTTATAATGCGATACATAGAAGCCTGAACCGTTTCAATAGGCATAGCCCTTAAATCAATAATAGGACACACGTGCAACTTCGGGAGAATATAATACACAATTGGGAGATTACATTACATTATTTACATCTAAGAGGAAATGTTGAAAGTGTCCTCCACCAGCATCTATACATATTTGCACTCGTCTCACCATATTCTCTGAAGTTTCATGGAGAGTATCCTCGCCAATGTTTCTTATTTCGGCTTGAATGGATTAATTAATTGTCCGTGACCTATTCTTGTACACTCTATTTATAGATACACCCACAAGAAAAAGTCTGGTGTGGTTAGGTCAGAGGATCTGGGGGGCCACTACAACTTAGATGTGTTGTTAGCCTGTTGACAGGGCTCAGCACGCTAAAGAGACACCTGCATGTGATGATGCATAGTGCAAACTCCACATGCAGGAAGTGCGGTGGAAAGGATGAGCCTTCTCTACATATTTTGTGCGAATGTGAAACACTTGCTACACTTAGACACTTTATTCTGGGCTCTGAAAAACTGACACCAGATGATATAAGGAGTGCTCATCCAAAACTTATCCTGTCCTTTAGGGAGGCCACGGGACTTGAATAAGCACTCCAGTAAGAGGGGCACAGTGGGCACAGTATGTGGCCTTCGTGCAAGGCACCGAAGGGGCTCAACCCATTCACTTTCATTCATTCAGGGGGGCTACAGACTTTTTGAGATTATTCGATTATCAAAAGAGCTGTACAAGAATAGGCCACGGACAATTGATGTTCTCAAGGAATCCATTCGAGTAGAATTAAGTAGCATTAGTGAGGATATTCTCCGTCAAACTTCAGAGAATATGGTGAGACGAGTGCAGACATGTATAGATGCTGGTGGAGGACACTTCCAACATTTTCTCTGAGATGTAAACCGTTCCTTCGACTTCGCTGGTAAAAGTGATGTATATGCCAGAAGCGCAGTTCCTTAAATAGGGATGCTGCTCATTTTTATAGAACTTTCTGCTGTATAATATCCATCAAAATTCGAAACGTTCAATTTGGCTATATAAATAAATAACCTAACTAGCAAGACATGTGTTTCATCAATTAATTTATTAACAAAAGAGTGGATAAGAAGCCTCTGCCCATATAATTAGATATAGCTTTTCATTTGTTCACATTCCAATTCACTATTTTTTCTTAATTTGCATAAAATATGGAAATAATCTCCATAAAATATTGAAAAGAAACTTCAATTTCTACCTTTTTCTGGCATTTTCAAGAACTGCAAGAAGTAATTGGCTAACCACGAAGTGTAGGTTACTTACAGCTGGCCACGTAACCCCAACGGCATTTTTGACCTGGTAAGTAATTACTTACAGTTCTTTATATGCAGTACACTATAAAATATCGCGTTGGAACCTTTTATATTGAAAATAAGTGTTCTTTAATTTCAAAATAGAATTTTTTATTGGAGTACAATAATTCCTTCACATACAAGGTGCGTGCTCAATAAAAACTGGACGGCTACTCTGGGGCACTCTATACATCTTCCACGACAACGCCACGATATTCGTACATAAAGAACTCATTAATACAGTAGTACATAAAGCAACATTATGAAAAGCCACACGTGCTCTTTGTGAAAAATGCCCGCACTCTACAGAGAGAATTTTAAAATAAAGAACTCTCTGAAAGAGAGTATTAGGGAATAAGCAAAGAAGGGACAAAAAGCAGTAGGAGCAAAGAAGGTGAAAAATGAATGCAAGGCGAAGCTGAGGCTAGGAAAGAGTGAGAGAGAAGGGTTTCAAATTCCTCGAGAGAAACTAAGATAAAGTGTTTCTCATTATTCTAGTGCAGCAGTGACGGCTCGTCCATGGTAATTTGTACTCTAGTAGCACGACCACAAACAATATCCACAGCCATTACTTTAGTGACAGAAAAACTTGCTTGAAAGCTGTGCAGCGATGTATCGGAGTTTTTTTGCTTCCGATTCTGTTTCTCGATACAGAGAGGAATGCTTGAGGAGTACGTTGCCGAGGCTAAGAACGCCTGCTCTGGAGTAAATGGCTAGATTTGTGAGTGAATAATTACTCTGGAGCAACAGTGTCGAGAAAACCAGTATGCATTCTTAAAATACTTCTCAAACAACAAGGATTTATCATTCGCAGGGTTTCGTTGACGTGAAACCCATTAGCAGCTGTTAACTAAGGTCATGTAAGGCCAAGGTGTTTTATATAATACGTTTTCAAAGTAATTTTAGATAAATACAGCCTGGTAATATTCAAACCACTCTATTCGGTATTTATTCTTCATGGGTTTTATAATAAAAAATTGCAAGAATACCGTCTATTTCTTTCAATACTACTTGTGTTGCATTCTACTAAAAGTGGTACCAATATCTTTGCCAGAAAATACTATTTGCTCAAAAAACCAGAAGTATTTTTAGAAGCATGTTTTCTGTATATCTGTGAAGGGTACTGCTCAAAAATTTGATATATTGCACAAATACATTATTCCAGATAAACATTTCAGAAATATTATAATTAAAATACGGTACGTCTTAAGCAAAAATGAAAGTTATTTGCGTTATCATTCTAAGCAGTTATTTTACATATTTCATGTTTTGTAAAAAGAATAGTTAAAGGAAGTAATGATTAATGAAATAGATATAATGTAAGGTAGGTAATTTGTAACCACGACAACCTCAAATGAGACGAAGTTGTTAAAATTTTTCAAACATTTTGTTCTTCTGCTTAAGAACTTCGTAGGAGAACGACGTCTCTCCGAGGTTGTTCAGAATTATTTTTGAGCGTGCATTTAGAATGCGCAAATAGTGTGTGTAAAAAGTAATAGTTGATCAATACAACATTCATCGTTTGTTAAAGACCAATATTTATATCATTTAGTTTTTTATCGTAAATTGAATATGTTTCGGAAGAATTAAATCTTCATGTCTGAACAGGAAAATAATTATTTGTCCATTCGTCATCAACAGCAATATCCCATTGGCAGCCTGCTTTCATAAAGCTTTGAATTCACTTTCATGTATACATTATTGCTCTGGAAAAATTAAGGAAATATGTGTCAAAAAGGAAATAGGCATAAAGACAGCAAAGTAACTTTAAACAATAATTTTCTCAGTCTAACAATATCCAGTTAAATTGTGGTGTCAGTATTATTTAGAATACTCCAACAATAATATTATAACACCTTAAAGGCATCCTGGTTAAACCTAAAGCCATTGATCCAAAACGTTTCCCCCAACCTGTATTTTTCACAATAGCTCCGGAAGATAAACAACTTCGGAAGTAAACTTGACGTATAAAAAGCCTCTGTTATATGGAAAATGTTCATAACAAGGTGAGTCTTGATAAAACAGCCAGCGAAAGAATGACAGTTGCTCCATACGAGAGTTGCCTGGAGGAAGGGGTAAATGGATTACACTGCAATACATACACCCTACAGCAGCACAGAACATTCTCTTGAATTCAGAACATGCCACATACGTCACACACACTCGCCGTTTTATACTTGTCTGCTATCCGCCCTCGGGCACACAAACTCCCCAGGCTGCTCTGAAGTCTGTAACAGCTTTACAGTTTTTCCTTCTCCTCTTGGCTATTAATGCCATAATAATAATAATAAAAATGATGATGATGATGATGATGATGACGATGACGATGATAATTCCAAAACTTAAATAAAATAAAGCAGAAGGCGAAGATGGATATGTAGCAGAATTCTCAAAGAGACGGGAGCAAATAACCTATAAAAATTACCACACTACTAGAAGAAATCTGGCTAACGGAACAATTATAAGATGAATAGCAAAGGAGAAGAGAGATAGTGGTGCTGTGACGTCAGCTTTGCCAGCTCTAACCGCCAAATATACTTCCGAACGAAAGGCAGTTTAGGGTGTGACGTTACCACGCTGATTTCTGCTGCCCAAGAGCAAGGAAATAGCTTGATGTGTTAGGGTACCCACAGCGTAGGAAAGACAGGAAACGTATCGGATATTAATAATATGTACAACTTACATCTTGGTTGTTGTAATACTAATACTGACTACTTTAATTACACAATTGGTCACAGTTTATAAGCAATTACATTTTGGCTCTGTGCTATGAGAAAATATATAAAACTTCAACTCGTAGTTTATCTGAAGGTCAGGCATGTTACAAAGTAAATAAAATGAAACATAAATAATTTTCTCTGCAAATTAGAGGATACCCATTCATAACAAAATTACGTGGGCATTTTCCGACAGCTTCTGTTCCGTTTTTCTTTAACTAGTTTATCAATATCAGGACGTAATATCTGGTAAATCTATAATCGAAGGCTGCATGTTAGATTGTGATCCGACAAGGTACTTCGGGGTTTGGACTTAGCTAATTTAATAACAGAAAAAAATTGCGTACACATATGCCGAGCTAAACATACACAATGTCCTTGCGGCAAGTGAATACAACCTCGGAAATCTGGTTTGGGGGACCTTATTGTAAAAATCAGCCGGGTTTTTCTTGTGTGTTTATTTGTCTTTCAATAAATCTTCACAGTGTACATTTAACAGTTCCATTTTGTAAGTAGTCGCTACTTTGTTGTCATCGAGTGCGCTACATCTGACTAAACCCTCAGATTCTGTACTCACAGCGCCATTTATATAGCCAAATTGGTGCTCTACGTCTCTTTCCTGACGTCACACGCACTGCAGGCCTCGCCACCGGCTGAAATACGTCACAACTTGAGACGGAAACATGAGGCTATAAGAAACTGTGAGGAAAATTCAGAATATTTCTTCCCATAACCCCGAGGGTCAAAACCCTGTGGAACAAAAAACTGAACTCGCCTAGAGATAGGAGGGGATAAAAGACCAGGACAGGCTCCGACACTTCATCTCGGGTCGCTTCGGAGGAAGGTGGCGTAAAGTAACGAGCAAGTTGTTGGGGAACAAGTTTGTGATCTAAATGTCCTATAAATAAACTGGTGATTAAAGTGAAGGAAGCCTAGTGTATTTGGTTTTAAACGCCGGACCCTGGGACAGAGTTGCTCACCCCTACTGACAACCGAGAGAAATTCGCTAGTGTGGAGCATAATCGGTCTCTCCCTGATTGCGTCTAATCCCAATAGGACCCTTTATATCCACGGATTACCGCCTCAAACACTCGAAGCTGTCTTCCGCTTGTAGAAGATTGTATTCATCCACCACTTACATATAAAGGTGTTAGAGCGGCAGTTGTTTGTTGGTTATTGCGGCAGTCGATGAGTGAAGTGTACCGCAGTGATTTCTTTCATTTGTTTTTGTGCAGCAAAACACCGAGTCAACCTCGATGACACCTGATTGTCAATTTCGTATCCTTTTTCCGCAGCCAAAACTATTCTAAATTTCTGCAGACCAGATTTCTGAATCTACGTAACCTTGGCAATCCAAATATATAATAAAATACATGTCTGAGTATGCAAAATGAAGACACTATAACACTATAATGAAACCAGTGTGTCTCTATGGAGCGGGTGCAGATGAACCAGATATCGAAAATAGTATAGAACAAGAAGAGCGTAGGTGAAATCCAAATCATAGGTGAAGAATATAGATTTACACGTATAACGGTAATAAAAATATGCAGACATCAAGAGTGATATGAGGAAACGAAAATTAAAACTATATGGTCATGTTAAACTAATTACAGGATTTTACCAAAATAGAAGTGAAGCACAATTAGCCACTATGAAATGGATTGTTGATGTAAAAAATGATTTAAAATTGGCAGAAATCACTCAAGACGATATCCTAGACAGTGGTGTCTTTAGAATGAAGCACAAGCTGACCAAAAGGACAAAACAAAGAATAAGACTGGAACACCGTGGACAGGCGAGAGAAAGAATGCCCACACTTATTCGAGAATTAGATAGCCTTAGTTGTATTAAATACATTTAATGAGCCAATGTAGTTTTAATTAGTTGTGTTTACTGAAATACCTAAATATTATAGCTGTATTGCTTTTCCCCAATAAAGAAATTGGCTAATGGTTTCTTATTCTGACAACCTTGCTACTTGTGCTTTTTACAGTATTCATTGATTTTAATATAAGGAGATTATTTATTGAAATTATTCACATATCTTCTTTCATTTATTTATACAATTATTAACACTAATAACCAGTAAAATAGGTAGCACTCCAAATGGCTAAATTATGTTATATTGGTTAGGCTTACATTGTGTATCAATCTTAGTGAAACACGTTCATAGAAGCTGTATTCGAATATCTTTCATTTCATAACGTCAAAATTTCTGAATAGTTTTCAAGTGAGTCGTATAGACACTGTGGTGGAGTCGAACGCTGGTTACCTGAAGATGGAGAGCTTATGGAGGGAGAACACTAATGTGATTGGAGATTAGACTAAATTGTGACACCTAAAATTATATCTAAGTCTGAGTCAATATTACAAAAAGTAGTATGACATAGGTTTCCCCTACATGTTTAAAACTATATATTGTTACTTCGTGGGTTGGTACATAAGAAAGGTTTCTTTACGAAATTGTAAATATCCTTTATTGCATTAAACTTGTAATATAGTAAATTTGTACAACCCTTGCAGCAGTAAAAAACGTGACATACACAACAGCAGTTTTAAAAGTCGTCTCGTAAACAAACGGAAGAATTCGCTATGGTGCAGTTCAAACGCACAATTACAACACAGCAGCACAGACAACTAACAACTCACTAGCTACTGACTCCGCTCTATCACTTGCGTACATTTTTCTTGCCTCCAGTCATTGTTCTAGAATGCGGTAGATTTTTTGGTAATAATCTCGACGCAGCGAGAGAAAGACGGAACTATCCAGACCTTTCTCTGTCTCTCTCTCGGCAAGCATCCATTTCTGGACGCCAATGTCTATGTCTTTCTTTCCTGCCCGCGCACCATTCTCGGTCTCCTCTTTTCCTGCGAACGCGTCCGGCACTAGCTTTTCGGAGCTCAACACAAAAAATGCGATCGGTAACAATATGAATGATATGCTGTCATGTAAATCAGTGTAATACGAAGGCTGATCAACAAAGACTGAGACTGTTTTTTGTACAGATGCTTACTACTGCAATTCAATATTTACATGATCTTTCTCAAAGTAGTGTCCTCCTACTTCAATATACTTTTCACAGCGTCTCTGCCAGTCATTGAACACGTGCTGCAGACCATTCTTTGCCAGGTCCTTGTGAATGGCCCTACTTTTCTTGAGCACTGCTTCAGAGTTATCAAATCGAATATCCCTAAGCTTTGTCTTTAGTGATAGGAATAAAAAAGTTCGCAGGGTGCAAGATCGTGGCTTTAAGGTGTATGTGGTACACACGTAAAGTTGCGTCGAGCCAGAAACTGAATGACTTGATTTGCGACGTGAGGCCATACATTGTCATGATGAAGTCGCCTCCCAGTCCGAGAAAGATCGAACCGTTTTTTGCAGTGTGCTTGCTCAGTGTAGCCAATATTGACGTGTGGTATGCTGCTGTAACAGTAGAGTGAGGGAGAACTGCATGCTGGTAAATCATTGCATTACAGTCAAAAAATGTGATCAGCATCACTTTCTCCGCAGGTGGAACATCTTCTGCCTTTTTTGGTGTTGGAGAACCTGGCGATTTCCACACTGTGCGGGCTTGTTTTCCTTCAGGATCGTAATGATGCAGCCATGACCCATCACCGGTGATAATCGAAGCACATCTCGCACATATTTTGCATATGATGAAAACTTGTACAAAATTATACAGAATTAACTTTGAATGAAAATGAATTCACAGAAAGAAATGCACCTAATTTGTGATACAAGTACCTTCACACCTTTCACAATGTCATTGTGGATATGCTAGTTCTGACTCGTGTGCCGCATAGATTTCTTTTCGGTACTTTTTCCTTTGCAGAGATATGCTATCCTTTGAATCTGATTGTACCACCTACAAATATTGTCACCAGAGGGAACACTAACATCATAGCTTTACCTATATAACCACTGAATTATAGACATGGCTTGCTTTTTCGCGCAAGTTGGTGTGTTTTATTTCCTTATATATTTAAAAACAAAGTCTGAAAATATGAATCCGAGCTTACAGAGCCACTCTGTACAATCCAGTATGATATGTCATTTGTTTTAGAAGTTTGAAGTACAATTCCTATTTGTAAAAGATAAAATATAAGTGATATTCTTTATATTATATCGGCTCACGCACAGATATTGGTCACTTGAACCGACAGAGCGCAGTGCAAGAGAGGCATTCGGAAGAGAAGTCGATACCATTTGTGCTTTTGTTCTTAGGAGTAAAAAAGACCATTGAGTGCATCTGTGGAGGTCCTCTGAAGTAATATTCAGTTGATATGAAAGACGAGCAGATACCCCTACAGCATAGCGATTCGTAGAAAATGGAATTGTTCAATAAAACCGATCCTAGGAGCAGCACCGATATTAAATTCCGTGAATGTCAGTCCTGTGGTTATTGGGATATGCATTCAAAGTCGTGGTATGATAGTTCGATACGGCCAACATGTAAACAAACCGACCGTTACATGCGTGGCATACCATAACTCACGCGTTTGTCTTACGTGAGCTAGTAACTGCTATGTAATCTCAATTTATACTTTATCTAATACCTACCAGGTGTTGTATTCCACCCAAAATATCATGACTTCATTGGAAACAAATGTGTTGAGGACCCACGAATAAAAGAAAATCTTTTAAGAAACGTATGAGAAAGCAGGGTGGAAGAGAGAAAAAAATTATATGTAAAATGAAAACAGAAGAACCTAGCTGGTTTAAGTTGCACTTAGATATTTTGAAATTCAACTGTCTTTGCTTTGCCAGGACATCAGGAAACAAACAACTTTCCATTTCCGAAAAGTACAGGAATTGAAAAATTCAAATAAATAACAAAAGGTATTTAAGGTAATTGATGTAAAATTAAACATTTCTTTACACTAGCCGTACATAAGCTAAGATTTTGAATGGATAGAGTCAACATGAAAAATTCAATACCATCGCCGGAATTTGAGCCATGGATCTCCTGGTTTCCGTCCAGTCGCTCTAATTCATTGAGCTACCATGGCCAACGTACCGTCCAGACATTAAATTCTCCAATTGACTTATATATTTCCACGGTAGACCACTAGGGGCTCTTGTATCCGAGATACAACGTTTGTGGCGACTTACTATCGTAAGTACTTAAAGCCCAGGCTTCACCGTTTAACTCTTATTATTTAAGTTAATTGGAATAGAGTCGTTCAAGTAAATGACATTAATTGTATGTTTTAAACAAGTATACACTTTTGTAAGACCTTTTGTACCTGTTTTGCTTTAGTAATTCAATGTAGTTCACCAAAATGGAACAGGGTTTCTGAGCACTTTCCACAGGTTCACCTCCTAAATTTAATTTGGCATGTCATTTGCATTTTAATCAACAGCTTTTCAGGCTATTTTTAGAGCATTAAAGTTTTCCAAAAAAGATCCATGTAAAGAATAATCTGTGGCTAAGCGTTTCTGAAATTCTTTGAATCACATACTTGGAAGATTTGGAATTATAATATCAAGCTTTATATTTAATTAACTTTTCCTTTTTGAGTAATATTTTGATTCAGCAAAATGATACAAAAACCTTCGATTCAGAGGGCCTCGAAATGTATATTCCCACTGATATATCGGTATTTAATTTTTAGATGGAATACAATACCTCTACTACTTACGTAAGTTGCGTAAAAGAGAAAGCAAACAGGACATGCCCGCCTCGGAGACATAGAAGGTAGCATGTCTGCCTCACGTTCAAGGTTCAAGGTCCCGAAGTCGAATCTCGGTCAGGGCTAGTTACCTGGATAGGGTTTATTTGGGGTCTTCCCTTATCCTGATAGACGAATGTCGGGTAACTCTAAGCTCAATGGGCCCCGGACTCATTTGAAAATAATTTCACCCATTTCATTCACCGTCCGATATGGCTTAACGTTGGAGGACGTAAATTGAGAAAAGGAGGGCATGCACACAAACTATGTAGGTTCATTATATTACAAGGCTGTGAAAAGTAAACGTTTAGGATAATCCTCCAACCCAAAATCCTCCTCATGTGCAATATGTTGCTATCATTTAATTTCTAAAACATAGTTTATTGAAATACCACGTGCCTAATATATCCGTATAAAATTGAAATTGTCATTTTCAAAAACTTTAAGAGGTATGTGTAAAGTTGTGTTCACTGTGCCTGACTTTTACAGAAACAGATTGAAAGAATCTTACGACACAGAATATGTCAATTTCATTTAATAACACAATTTGTCACCAATTTTGGCTGTTTCTCCAACATATTTATTTTATTTGTTTGAATTTTCAGATCTCTATGGTTTTGCACCTGGTAATTTTCTGTTTTATACTGTTCCATGTAAAGAGCAGGAATTCTGAACCTATTACATAGCGACCCGGCTTTCAAAAACTCTTAAAGCCTTAAAAATGTGGAACGCTAATAAATTTAATGTCTGTTAAAAATAGGTAGAATAATATTTTGTAATAATAATCTGTTAAATAGTGAGCAGAGACGTTCATGTTAATGGAATATCTGAGGTTGGGCTTAAAAGTTTCCGTCCTGATAAAGATACAAGACACTTTTCATTATTTTTTTCTTTTTTTTTTTTTCAACATAGTCTCCTTGTAACTCTATACACTTCTCCCAGTAATGCTCCCATCTCTGTAACCTGTCCAATTAGTACTTGGCGATTTTCTCTGCAAAGTAATTGTTCAGGAAGCTGACTGCCTCTTCATTTGACGAAAACCTCTGTCCTCCAAGTGCAATTTCCAGATGAGGGAACAAAAAGAGGTCGCTTGAGGCTAGATCTGGTAAGTAAGGGGATGGCCAAGCAGTCCAAACCGTAATCTGTGGATTTTGACCATTCCAACCGCTGAGTTGTGAGACGGTGCGTTTTCTTGGTGAAACAGGATTTCCTTTTTCTACAAATGTGGTCTTTTTTCGGCAAATTCTGCGTTCACCTTGTCAAGTAATGATGCGTAGTATGCTCCTGTAATGCTTTCCCCTTTCTGAAGATAATCGATTAAAATAACACAATAACTATCCTAAAAACAGTCGCCAGGACCTTCTCAACTGAAAAAAAAAACAGTTTTTTGGGGCCGGTTCCCCCTTTATAGTCTACTGTTTGGACTGTATTTTTGTTTCGGGCGTATAATGGTGTGTCCAAGTTTCATATACAGTAATTGATCTTCCTAACTCGGATTCATTGGGCCTGAACTGCGCCAAAAGTGCGTTGAAAATGTTCATTCAAACACGTTTTTGGTCTAACGTGAGAAAACGCAGCACCCAACGTGCAGACAGCATTCTCATATCTAAATGTTGATTTAATGTGTGACAAACACGTTCTTTTGACTTGTTCATAGCCTCTTCTATCTGTCTCACTTTAATTTGGTGGTCATCTAGCACCATTTGACGAACTTTGGCGATGTTTTCCTCGGTAGTTGCAGTTTTATGACGTCCCGAACGTTCATCGTCTTCCAAGCTATTCCGGCCACATTTAAATTCAACTGCCCAAAATTTCACTGTGGTAAATAATGGTGCAGAGTCCCCATTCACAGAATCCAACTCATCTTTGATTTGCGTAGGCGTATTGTCTTTCAAACACAAATATTTAATGACAGCACAATACTCTATTTTCTTCATTTTCATAAAAACACTCACATCAACTCACTCAAATGACTGTTGTATAACAAGTGTGAGTCCAGAATGGCTGAAACTTTGGAGAGTAACTGTCAACAGATGAGCAAAGAAATTCACTAGCTTTCATTTACGAGTGATGCCATCTTCATGTTGAGGTCGAAAACTTTTCAGACCACCTTCGTAGAAGTATTAATACTATTAGAGTTCTATTGTTACTAAATGAGCTAACAATTTAATTAAAATCTACTTAAGTAATGGGAGCTAAGTGGAAAAATTACCGAAAAGGGCCCTTTAGATATTTTGTGAAATATAAGAATAAAATTTAAAAGCTGTAGGTCATTCCATTCCATCGCCAAACTTGTCATTCTGCCACCATAGGTAACGGACTCCGCCATCTCCATGCTTCTACCTCAGGAAAGAGACAAGCATGTTTAGTGGAATAACATACTCTGAAAGGTCATAGACCATGTGAGGAGAGACACGATGATGACAATTGTGGTATAGGGCTTCTAATTTTCCCCTAATGGAGATTACTAAACTTCATAAAATGCAACTGTGCATTTGAGAACTAACATTTTGCATAATGACATGCACATTTTATGCTGGATCTGCGTGCAGATTTCCTGTTGCTTAAGGCATACAAAAAGTTGCCTTATGTAAACATAGTTAATTACGGAACCACGAAACAATAACACTATGTTTACTGCTACAGAAAACAGCAAACGCCTTGTTTATACAGCAGTATGAAACTAACTAGCTGTTTAAATTAGCTGAATTCATGGAAATTAAAATTACCAGGTCTAGCAGGTTTTACAAATTAATTTTCGGAGGCACCGGCTGTTTTAAAAACAAAATTTAAAGCGTAGAGAACCAGATTGCCTGTGGTATGTATGATTCGCAGCAGAAGATGGGAATAACGGCGCGGTCCATAATTAGCACTAATTAAGGCCTCCTGTATCTCTGTTATTTGCAACAGCTATTTGCGATGTTTACTTTCATATCGTTATGTTAGATCCCGTATCTTTGTTCTCCTTCCCCGCGAGGTAGGAAAGCCGACAAGGACGTAACCTTACTTCATTTTACACACAAGCCAGTTTTCTTTCCCTGCACCTACAGTCTGATTTTTAAAACAAGATACGTGAAAGTCATCTGTTTCTTCACGTGGGTAGTGCTATGTTGCCCACCAGATCATCTTTCTTTATCCTCTCAACACTCGAAACATAAACAAGGGTTTTAATCCTTGTTTCACGTAAGCTTTCCCCGTATCTCTTAACGGTCACGTGATCTTATCACATCTCATTGGCTGCTATTGCCGTATAGACTGTTGTGCGGTAAAAATAAGTTCGTTATTTAACATGGTCATATGTCTTTATATGTTGGAAGAGCATTGTCAGACTTATATTTTCGTAACTGTTTTAATGAAATATATTACGCAACAGAGTTGATTCATCTGAAATGCATGTTCATTCTTAAACGAAGTAAAGAGGAGGCATTATTCGCCCGCCTCGGTAGCGTAGATGGCAGCGTGTCTGCTTCACGCTCAAGAGGTCCTGAGTTCGAATGTCGGTTAGGGTAAGGATACTGCTTTTTTCGGATGTGTTGATGATATATATATATATATAAGGGCGCTCAACTACGGCGGTCATCAGCGCCCTTTAAAAAACTAGTCATGGCAAAATCCAGATATAAAAGTTTCTAAAAACTATACAAGTGTAACAAAACCTATTAAAAATACACGTACATAAAAAACATCAATCAAAACCTACTAAAAATTTCGTTCACTAAATCCTAAACTCTAAACTAGACAAGAATCTAAAAACCTTCTCCACGGATCTCCACGCAAGGCCTACACGTGCGTGGGCCGTTGACCGTCTCCCTCAACCACGAAGAGGAGACCACACGAGGGAGACTGTTGGCTCGGGACCACGGGTGCGCCAAGCCCGTACCTACCGAAGCAGGCCCCTGAGTTTTTTTATTTTTCGGAGGTTTCCCTTATCCTGAAAGACAAATATCACGTAACTCTAAGCTCCATGGAACCTGGGCTAATACCAGCATCATTTCACTCACTTAATCGTCCGAAATGTGTTAACGTTGGAGGACGTAGATTACAGAATAAGCGGGATTATTTTCACCTGATGTCGTCCGGCGTTGTCACTGGTTCTTCTGCATTGTAATTCACGCCCTCCAACATTTAGTCATGTCGGACGATGAATGAAATGGGTGAAATGATGCTCAATGCGTTCGGGGTCCATGGAGCTTAGAGTTACCCGACATTCGCCTTTCAGGATAAGGGAAAACCCCGGATAAAACCCTATCCAGGCAACAGAGCCTAACCGAGATTCGATCTCGGGACGTCTTAAGCGTGAGGCTGACATGCTACCATCTACGCTACCGAGGCGGGCATCACTGGGGTTGTGGGTTGAATTCAGCCCCCTGAGAAGACGATGACGACATGAGCTGCTACTTCCCGATCTGAATCTTTGGTACAGATCTGCCACTCAGATATATATATATATATGTGTGTGTGTGTGTGTGTGTGTGTGTGTGTGTGTGTGTGTGTGTGTGTGTGTGTGTGTGTGTGTGTGTCAATTTACGTCCTGCAACGTTAAGTCATATCGGACGATGAATGAAATGCGTGAAATGATGCTCAAATGAGTCCGGGGTCCATGGAGCTTAGAGTTACCCGACATTCGTCTATCTGGATAAAGGAAAACCCCGGAAAAACCCTCATCCAGTTAACTCACCTTGGCCGAGATTCGAACTCAGGACCTCTTGAGCATGAAGCAGACACGCTACCTTCCACACTACCGAGGCGGGTATGTATAAAAATCTCCGGATCTATTTCAGTATGAGCAATGAGAACTCTTAATTTTCAGACATGGTCGCGAGTGAAAAGGATCAATTTTCAGAATAAACTTCTATGCCAATATTTTTATTGCATTTAAAATATCCGGATCTTCAATTTAATTTACATTGTTTGTAAAATTTTTTGCATGAAGATTGACAATAATACTGTGTACCTTGATTACAATTAACAGAAACCGGATAATAACTCTTTTACAACTCTTTTACTCTTTCGTGGACTGAATTTACATCAAAACACGTTGTCTTTTCTCGCTGTTTTACGAATGCTGTTGATTTTCCTTCTCTTGTTGCCATCACTATCAATCAAGCTTAATTTTTACTGGTGCACATCACACATTACATAATCTCATGTTTAAAATTAGAAATCATAAAACATCACATTGTATCACTTACATGTTGCGTCATCTCATGACCTACTGCGTTTCAACAATTTGTTTTCTTACTCATTTTAACATGGCCATATTGTTTCTTATGCCACATATTTAAACATTTTTGAACCCTGGGAGCTTAAACGACGCAACCGTTACAGACCTGTATACATACATACCATGTCTTAAGTGGGGACGTATGCAAATATTCAGGGTCTTACATAAATAGTCATAACATCCAAAGTTTTCAAGTTAGAGAAGTGAAACTTAGTATACTCATTTAAGATAATACAGTTAATATGCACAATTTTTTCAAAATTTTCCATTATTTATAACTAATGCTACATATTTTTTCTATATACAGAGATATTTACAAATTTAAGACCATTGTTTTTTGAAAATTCATATATGCTATCTTTCTAAAATTTGTTATGTTATTTTAAAACACACTAAAAATGAATTTGTTGGATTCAGATTTCTTATTGAAGCTATATAGTATTTAAAAAGAAATGTTAATCATATGCATCCTTTAAAAATTAAAATAATTTCATATATTTTGTATCATCACATTCCATCTGGAGCTTAATCTTAAATTCTAGAACGAACAAAATATTCATTGTGGTATAAGAAAGCTGTGTGCTAAATTGCATCACTGTAGATGAAGCAGTTTGATAGAAAAATGGGTTGAAGTTGTAGAAAATACAAGTTACGGGGAAAGGCAATTAAAAATTCAATAAGTATTACTCAGTTTGCCTTTTAATTTTAAGTCAGAACTTCCCATATACATAGTCTGTATCCTCATTCTGGTCTTCCTCAGCCTTTCTTTTTAAATTCCTCTTCTGTCTTGCTTATTTCTACATTAATTCCATAGCTCTTTCTACACCAGCGATGTGAATGTTGTCGATACTCTGCAAAATTGTTTCCATTAACACACCAGGTTGATGGCTTAACTAATGCATAACTTTCTTTCTGCCAACATTCACATCATTAAACACTATTGCAGCATCAAATGCAGCAGTTTTCACCACTATGGATAACGCAAATTTTGTTTTGGGACACCTTTTCCATATCAAACTGTTGAGGCTATCATTTGGGTTTTGTGTCTCTCCATAGAGACATTTTTAGCAAGTCTGGGTGTGCTAAGAATTGGTAGATGGGCTTTATAGATTCCAAGACAGCTGATGGAAGACTATGTGTTGCTACTATGCAACACTAGGGAATTTAATATTTTAAAGGTACATACAGACCACGTACAGTCATAATATTTTGGTGTTTGATAGCTAACACTATATAATATTTTACAAAACAATAATAAAAAATAGATTTTTTTGAACATTTTCTCGTACGTCCCCCCTTAAAAGCAAACACTAAACGACTCGGTTTTGCCCTATTGATCATCCGGTACTGCTCGGATAAGGGGGATATCGTATCGTGTAAAGTGCATTGCCATTTTCATTAAATATGTCAAACAGAATTTTGATATTTTGATATATACATTACGAATAAAGTATTGAATGTTAATTTAAACATGATTTCTCATATTAAATATACTTCAATACGAATGTTTTCCATGTTTGCTTGGGGTCCTGCTCTTGCACCAAGTTCCCCAACATATATTAAGCTGTAAAAGGCAAACCTAAATCACTAAAGAGATATTAGACCTTGTGTGAAAGTGTAAATTACTACAGGAACTAAATGCGTTTGTTGACTAAATCCTCTGTGACAGAAGGCCGTGTTGAAGTATTACACACAAGCTGTAATTACATTTCTTGGTAGCGGAAGAAGCCGTGCATCCTGCCGGTAATAAGGGGTATCCTACACAGACGCTAGTGGCGCCATCCAAAGGATATTAATACGCCGGTCTGTAAGAAACTAGTGCAAAATTTACAGCATCTTTGCTCCTACTTGCTGGGGCAGTACTTCCTTTTGAAGTAGCCAGCTGTTATTATACTGAAAGAATAGACTTTATTGCAGAGGATGATGCATTCCTTTTATCTGTATAATATGGAGGATAATCACAGGAGGAGATACTCCTTTAACCTAGTACTATCTTTCGCAGCAATACCTATGCATTCTTTTCCTTTCAGTTCTGATTTATTGAAAAAGAAAACCTATGACAGTACCAAACAAGACCGGACGGGACAGGACTACGCTATGGAGGGTGTTCGGCACTGAGCTCTATTATACTGCGACTTTGTGGGTTCTTGAAATTAAAATTCCAATTGCACAACTCAAAAATGTTCTTTATTTCCACCGAATTACAGTCGGAACTCTTGCCGATTACACAGAATTACGTAATGCACACAATTACAATTCACCAGTTCGTCTGTCACAGGTCCACTGCACGATCACAGTTACGTACAACTCCTCTGATTCACGTTCACAGTCTTCCGGTCCGTTAACTCACTCGGCGCTCCACATGGCTGCTCGCCAAGAACTGAACTGAACTCTCGGTCGCATCGTCCCTCTATTTATAGGTGGCTAAATGTTTTCTAGAGAATTCTTTGCCATGGAGGGGAGCAATATTCCGGAGATTTCGCGTTCTTTCAAGTGGTAGGAGGAGGGGGAAATGAAGATTCAGTCACCCCTGTGGTTTCCCCTCCCTCCACTCTGTCACGCCTCCGCAGGTGGCAGCTGACCGGCGAGGGTGCGGTACCGATGACTCACGCCCCCCTCCACCGGCCATCCTCTCGCATAGCCGACCACAAATTTGGTGTTTTGGGTAACAATACTTATGCCCCAGGTAGGGCACCAGCGGGAGGAAGGAGCAGGTGATATAAGGCAGAGTGGCACCCCAATGAGCCACGATAGCGCAGAGAGCATGGTCTCTATGTTTCACCAGATTCTATTTACTGGTGTAGTGGGTAACGCCCGCTTTTACTACAAGTGACAGTTAATGCCAGAAGTTCTACTCCCATTAGTCCTGGACACGTAGCAACAAGGATCCGGGCCTTCTTCAACCAGGGAGTTACCGAGCTGTTCCAAAAAGGTGCCCGGCGCATCCGTGGAGCTTTCCATGGGCAAGACCTAGAGACTAACAAGCCCCCATCTGGTCCTGTGGACTCAAGACGCGATGGAAGTGGACACGCCACTTACGCGCGCCAAATTCAAAACGGAAATGCTACCGATATGACCTCGGTGGGGCCGCCGGATGATCTAGCACAACTTCTACCTATCAGAGAAGGGCTCCAATGTTCATCCCAAGGTTCCTCTAGTAACGTCACAGGTACAACGAGTGCTAGGGGCCCGCAGCACCCACACCACGGCAGCTGAAGGGGACGGAGCCCCTCCTCCACAGGGACTACAAGTGTCACTAATGATACATGAAATGAAGGTAGAAATCCGATAGAATGAGGTGGCGTGGAATACCGGAGCACTCGGTGGAAACTCACTCTTACGTCGGTTTGTCCAAATCTCGAACCCGGGTCGCTTTTGTGAGAGTCAACTGGTCTAACCACTCGGCGTCGCCCTTTACGAGCTGGAAACTCCACGGCAGGCCAGTAAAACCGGTACCTCAGCCTAATATATCCCTGAAACTACCTCGCTAAAGGTGGGTTCGGAGACCAAAAACTGTTCTATCGGAGGAGCACATTTATACCAGGAGTATGTCATCCTGTCATGCACCACCGAGACAGACAGCGACACTTCTATCCTGAAAGGGACCATAAGATGAGAGATGATGTGAAATGATAATGGAGATGAAGTGAAGAGATAATTTTCTATTTAAGTTTAGGTTTCAATACATCTCCTTTGTAAAGAAAGTAAAACTAATTGCAAAATACTGAAGAGCAGTTTTGATATATTATATCTTTCAAAAGTATTTTTGTATAGCACAAGTGAAATAATGTTGTAAATTTGGCTATAAAATGTTTTACAGGATCTTCATTGGATATTTTAACGGAAAGTTTGCAATAATATACATAAAATAGGCTCTAAGGAGAAAACTATTTGAAAACGTGGCCACAAAGCTAGGCATTGTTCCAGTTGCACTAACCAGCACTTGAATATCTTCACCAGATGTCAAATATTACTTCTCAAGGGAATAGTAACTTATAGACTAGACACTTCTCAACAATATTTCAACCATTCATTCTGCTGCAGTCTGACTGTTGGAACGATCATATGTTAAATAAAATATAGTATTATTTGAAGGGGTAGAGCCGGACTGAAAAATTCAACGCTATAGCCGGGATTTGAAACATGGATCGTTTGGTCTCCGTCCAGCCGCTCTAAAACATTGAGCTACTATGGCCAACGTGTCAATATGACATTAAATTCTCCAACTGACTCGTGTTTTTCTCGATAAACCATTAGTGGTTTTCATGGACACATGAGACAACTAACTACCTTAATGGCGATTTACTATGCGGCGAGTACTTTAAGGCCCGGGCTTTATAGTTCGGACCAGTATTAGGTACAATTAATGGAAATTAATTGTTCTTTCACGCTAGTCGTGTGTAGGACGCACTATGAAGGGGTACAGCCAGACTGAAAAAAGCAGTGCTATAGTCGGGATTTGAAACACGGATCTTCTGGTCTCCGTCCAGCCGCTATAAACCATTGAGCTACTATGGCTAACGTGCCAACAAGACATTAAATTCTCCAACTGACTCGTGTTTCTCCCGGTAAACCACTAGGAGTTCTCATAAAGACATGAGACAACTACCTTAACGGCGACTTAGTATGCTGTAAGTACTTTATCAAATCCCTGCTATGGCATCGAATTTTTCAGTCTGGCTCTACCCCTTCATAGTGCGTCCTTCACACGGCTAATATGAAAGAACAATTAATTTCCATTAATTGTACCTAATAGTGGTTAACTATAAAGCCCGGGCCTTAAAGTACTTACACGTGTGAAAGAACAATTAATTTCCAATAATATTAGTCGTTCATAAAGCGTCATAAAATGGAGATAAAGTTTAAACATAGAGCCCTTCTAAAACACCACTGGCGCAGTTCGAAGAAAATGTGAAGTGGAGGGAGAAGGTGGCATTTGTGAGCGTACGGCACAACGATGATTTCAACGTTTCAAAAATGGAGACGAAAACACTAAAGATTTACCATGTTCTGGAATATGCAGGATACACGCCAAGTTTTGAGACAAAATGACCTTAAAGGTACCCGTAGTCTTTCAGAAGTATTTGATACATGAAGAGATGCCATACATCGCCAGATTAAGACACTTGGAAAATCATACAGCAGCTGTGCAACTGTACCGCATGAACTGACACCTCAACAGCCGAACGTTGATTCGATATTTGCCGTCAGCTTATCATGGATAATAGATTTGTCAGTAGAATTGTTACCTGTGATGAAAAATGGCTATATTACCGACACCCTGATGCCTCGAAACAGTAGCTTGATCCCTGACAACCAGCCAAGTCATCGTTAAAAAGCACTTCGGTTTCGAAGTAATGTTGTGTGTCTGGTGGAATTTTGCAGGTGTGATTCATTTGGAGTTTGATCCAAACGGACGGCGTTTGATGCGGATCTTTATTCTCAACATCGGGAACGAGTTCATGATATTTTGAGACGAAGATACCCAGCATTACTTAACCGAAATAAATATATATTGCAAGAGGACAATACCACACTACACGAACAAACACAGAAGAAATTCAGGAATTGGGAGGAATAGATCTGCTACCACACCCAACATACAGCCCTTTACCGCACCATCAAATTATCATCTTTTTGTATCCATGGCGCATTTTCTTCGTGGATGAAGTTTTTGCAACATTGTAGCACTGCAAGTGGGATGCCGAATTCTTGACATCAAAACCCAGACACTATTAGTATTGTGGGACAGTAGACCTTGCTGAGTGATGGCTCAAGACCATAGAATCTAATATCTATACTTTGACAATTACTTAATTACTTGTCAGAACACATGTCCAATAAATGTTTTTTATTTAAAATGGCACTACTTCAGAGATATTACTATATTATAAAATTATTGTATTTTAATGTAGTACATTTTCAGAAAGGGAATATCAATTAGCAAAAACTTCTCCACGTGAAGAGTAGTTTGGTGACATTTTATTGGACATTTCTGTATGAAGTTTTGAAGAATTGGAAACAGGTACAATTACCTCGAAGTGGCAGCTGAGTAAAGATGCACACTACATAAATTTGTCTATTACCACATTTGGAAGGAGAGAGAGGATGATTTCTACATGTGGAGCCATTGATGGTGCATGCATGAACTGCTCCACATTTAAAAATAATCCTCACTCTTCTTCCAGATGTGATAATATACTGACTTATTTAGTGTGTATACTTACTCAGCTGCCTCCTCAAGATAATTCAGCTATATTTTTTCTACAGTTCACAGAAACAGTTTTCTACAGTTCACCCAGGGTTTTAAAGAAGACTTGTCAAGTTATTAAAAGTGAGATATGTTTATATAAAATATGAGTAGCTAGCATGCTTAATTTTTAAGATTACTCACACAGACTATATATAAAAGACTTTATAACAGACGTTGAATTAAATATTAAACATGTTCCTGTCCAAGAAAGAGATAATGTTAGATTTCAATGTACAAAATTTCTTCAAAAATTACAATATGGTAAAAATACATTTCCAGCATTGAAGACAATTCAACATTTAAATAATAAGTTCATTATATTTGTAAAAGCATATAAAGGAAATCAAATTGTATTGCTTAATAAGATTGACTATGAAGATAGAGTTATGCAACTTCTTTAAAAGTCTGACTATTCAGAAACTAGAAAGAAAAAACATTACAAGCCAACATTGAAACCATTAACAAAGTTATTAATGAAGCTAATTGTATAGATTTAGCCCGAAAAGAAAAACTGAAAGTCAGTAATCCAACACTACCACGGATTTACTGCCTTCCAAAAACTCACAAAAAACATAACAGTATGCGACCTATTATCAATAACATAGGTTCGCCCTGTTACTTGTTGGCAAAATGGGTCTCAAAAAGTTTTCATCTTTGAACAAATTTGAAAGTAGAAGCATTAAGAATTCTCTTGAACTTATTCAAAAAATCAAGAATATTACAATTATGGAAAATGACATTTTAGTATCTTTCGATGTCACATCCTTATTTACGAATGTTTCAACTGAAAGGATTTCTTCACTACTAGAAGAGTGGCTGACCAAAAAAAAAAAAAAAAAAAAAAAAAAAAAAAAAAAGTCTGAGTGAGCAATCTCAAAAAATTAAGCATGCCAGCTACTTATATTTTATATTTCACCCAGGGTTCTTGGATTGAAAGAATCTCGAAGGTGTATTTTCATATATATATATATATCGTCATAAAAGTTTTGAACCGAATACAACTGTTTCTTTTTTTAATTTAATTTACGTCCTCCAACGTTAAGTCATATCGGACGATGAATGGAATGGGTGAAACGATGCTCAAATGAGCCCGGGGTTAGAGTTACCTGACATTCGTCTTTCAGGATGAGGGAAAACCCCGGAAAAGTCTTGTGCAGGTAACCCACCCTGACCGAGATTCGAACTCGGGACCTCTTGAACGTAAGGCAGACACGCTGCCATCTACGCTACCGAGGCGGGCTACAAGAGGTTCGTGGCGAGATATAACAGTATAAAACTTAGGAATGGCACACAAATATTCAACAGAAGTCCTCTTAAATGTGAAATTGCATATCCTAATAACATATAAATTGTAAATAATGAGCTCATTTGTACAGTAGGATTTAATAGGTAGCATTTTGCACATTTTTGAAAGCCATGTTTATTAGTAACCGCATTTTGGACTGGGAAGGTAAATCTCGTACCACATCCTGGTTTAAAATTAATACACTAAAAGAGCTTACTTTAACCTTATCACCGGCATTCTGTGGGTAGCCAGGCTTGTTAATATTTAAATGGGAGATTTACCCTGTTGAGGGAATGTGGTTGCTGAAACCAACCGCTGAATTATGAAGCACTATGTTTAGAAAATAAACATGAATATAATGCATTATACGAATGGCTACCCAACATCATCGCCCTACTGTTTTACAGTATGATTTGTTTGTTGAGACGACGAAACTACCTTTACTACTCTTTTAAGTGGTACAGTACAGTTCACACCACTTTCCTTATTCACTATCACTTAGTTTCTTAGTGAGGATACACATGAGCTTCTGTGTTTGTTTATATCAGTTTAGTCTCAGACAGACACGCTGACACCTAGACTGTGATACTAGATGCAATCTATTCCAACACCTCCTTGTTTAATATACGTCCTCTAACCTTAAGTCATATCGGGCAATGAATGAAGTGAGTGAAATGACACTCAAACGACCCCAAGGACCATAGAGCTTAGAGTGACCAGACCTGAGTTACAGCTTCTTTAAGGATAAGGGAGAAGCCCGAATAAATCATTATCAAGGTAGCACCATGTAGGATCTCTTGAACGTGAGGCACAGAGGCACACCTACGCTACAGAGGACAACTGACATTTGTTTTGTCCTCTTCTTCTTTCTCTCCAACATGGTTTAGGTCATTTAGATTGTTTGGCCTCCACAGTCCTGCTCCTTCTACAGTCCAGCAATGTGCTTTCTTATAGAGTGGTACAAAGACAACGAATGTGTGTGACAGGGAACGCATGCTACACAAGGAGCAGAACCGTTAAATAACATGCACCCTATTCACTCTGTAAACTAAAACCGAGGAGATTCATTCACAAAAGTAGAAGCCGTCAGAATGTTTTTGAAAGCTCTGTAACTGTCCTGACATGGGGTGCCACAAACCTGTCCAGGAAGGGTGTTTTTTTTTTTTTTTTTTTTTTTTTTTTTTTTTTTTTTTTTTTTTTTTTTTGCAATTTACGTCCTCCAACGTTAAGTCATATCGGTGGACGGTGAATGAAATTGGTGAAATGATGCTCAAATGAGTCCGGGGTCCATGGAGCTTAGAATTACACGACATTCGTCTTCCAGGATAAGGGAAAACCCCGGAAAAAAACTTATCCAGGTAACTCACCCTGGCCGAGATTCGAACTCGGGACCTCTTGAACGTGAGGCAGACATGCTACGATCTACGCTACCGAGGCGGGCTCGGGAGGGTGTGGGAACCTTCTCCAACCCCCTGCGTCTCGGACTCCGAAGACTTTCTCTCTGTGGAGGAGTATGCATTTTTCTTGGTCGTCCTAATTTTCTTTGTCCTAGTGGTTGTTAATTATATCCTATTATAGGAATTCTATCGTCTTCCATTCTATTTAGATCAGAAGACACCTTTAAGAGTTGTGACGTATTACAGCCGGCAGCGAGGCCTGCACTGCGTGTGACGTCAGGCAAGAGCCGCGTAGTTCCAAGTTGCCTACATAAATGACGCTGTGGGTACAGAATCTGAGGGTTCAGTCAGGTGTAGCGCCCTCGAAGACAACAATATAACTGCAACGTACCATGTGGAACTCTTAAATTTACAATCTAACGATTTATTGAAGGACAAATATACACACAAGGAAGACTTGGCTGATTTTTACAAGAATGTCCCCCAAACCAGATTTTCGAGGTTGTATTCACTTGCCTCACGGACATTGTGTATGTTTGGCTCGTCATATGTATGTAAACAATATGTTTTTCCGTAATGAAATTAGCTATGTCTAGACCCCGGAATACCTTGTGGTATCACAATCTAACATGCAGCCTTCGAATACAAATTTGCGAGACATTACGTTCTGATATTGATAAACTAGTTAAAGAAAAACGAAACAGAAAGTGTCGGAAAATTTCCACGTAATTTTGTTCTGAATGGTTCTCCTCTGATTTGCAGAGATAATTACTTTGTTTTGTTTTATTTACTGTATAACATGCTTGATCTTCAGATAAACTGCGAGTTGAAGTTTTATATATTTTATCATAGCACAGAGCGAAAATGTAATAGTGTATAAACTGTAACCAAATGTGTAATTAAAACAGTCAGCATTAATATTACAACACCCTAGACATATTGTACATATTATTAATACCCGATATGTTTACTGTCTTTCCTACGTTGCGGAAAACCCAAAACATCAAACTATACCTTCCTCTTGGGCAGAAATCAGCGCGGTGACGTCACATGCTAACCAGCCTTACGTTCGAGAGCATATTTGGCGGTTAGAGCTGATGGAGCTGACGTCACACCGCCATTATCTGGTCTTCCCCTTACTTAGATGCTGCTTGTAGTTGATTCTATTTTGTTTTACTTAATTCTTCTATTATTAATTGTTGTCGTAATTCATCATGTTTGGCTAGTCTTGTATATCCAGATAGGTTTCTAAGGAACTTCATTTCTGCTGTTGTATGTTTATTTTATGTTGTGCTCTGATTGTCCATGTTTCTGAACCATACGTTCCCATTGGGACAGTCATTGCTGTATACAATTTTATTACTGAATCTTTCCTTGCTTTACTCTTTAGGGTCCTATTTCATTACTCCTGTTATGTACTTAAATTTATGTAATCTTTTCGATGTCTGTTTTAAATATGAATGATACCTCACACCCAAGTAAATTAAATTTTTACACTTGTTCGTCAGTTTTATTTTCTAGAACTATTTTAGACCAAACTGGCCTAAATCATCTAAACGTCATAGTTTTTTTGTTATAGATATTTCTAATTTGTATGTTTTTGCTATTTGATATAATTATATGCCATTCTTTGAAGATCATTCTCACTACAGATAGTCAATTTGAAAAATTCAATGCCAGGCCGGGATTTGAACCACGGATCTACTGGTTTCCGTCCAGTCGTTCTTACCCATTGAGGTACCATGGCCAACTTACCGCCATGATATTAACTTTTCCATTTGACTCGCTTTGTGATTCTTCAATTTCCGATTCCGGTGAATTACTTTCATCGCTGGTATCCTCCAATTCATTGATGACAATTTCATCAATTACATTTCGTCTTATACCATCATTTCTCCAATATTGCATCTGCAGCTATTTGATCTTCTTGCAATCCATCGAGGTTATGAAAGAGAATGCTTCTATTACATGTTTACGCAGATTTGTGGCTAAAATATCACCAGTAACGTTGTATCCTTCGAAAACATTCGTTATTTTTGCCCACGCCAGCTCAGTTGCATTCAGAACACCGTTTCTACGTTAAAGTGTGTTCGTTTTTCAATATTTTTTAAGGGTAAAGACATTATTTATACAAATGCCTACTTTTCTAAATTCTGCCTCCTCTTCCATTAGGAGTGTTTCTATTATTCTTAGCAATCTATTATTTATAATCGTTGTTTAGGCTTTTATAGGCTGGATAGAGCAGCATATGTCCTCCATAATTTTCAGGTTTTCAGGTTTAGTTCTATGATCTCTCATGATACCAGTTTTCCTATTTTTCATTCTTCAAGAATACTTATTTGTGTCCAACAGTTATTATATAATTTTAATAATCTTCCGCGAAAATTATTTCGAGCATCTTTTATTAATATTGTCTGTGACACATGCTGTGCTGTCTACGCTATATTGTTTTTTAAAAGTAGTTTGCAGATTAAGCATGACTTCCCTTTATGCTCTGGCCTTGTTCTTGTGGATGGAATTTGCGCCACGACCCCTTAAAGTCTTTACGGTGTACAGACCTGTGATTTGAATTTATTCTGTGTATAAGCATTATTCGGAGACACCAGATTCCCTTATATAATTATATACCAGTTCATATACAAATCATTTTTAAAAGTGTAGGTAATGTCACTTTGTGGGTTCGTAGAATTAAAAGTCCAAGTTACAGAAATACAAATAGTTCTTTATTGCTACCGAATTACAGTTGTTACACTTACAAATCTCAGCAGGATCACGTACCACACTCAATTACGTAACACTCACAATTACGTAACACTCGCAATCACATTTCACCAGTTCGCAGGACGCAAGTCCACACTCGCTACTCGACACCTTGTTGTACAACTCTCTCTAGAACCGACTACTAGAAACTGACTGACTCCAATGCATCGCTTATATACACAGATAGCTGTTTCTGGAAGTTTCCGCCTGTTAACGAAACGTCGCAGTCCTCCAAGGCAGTAGGAGGAGGGGGTCCAGTAGTTTCTCGTTATTTCTCTCTACACCCCGTCTCTACTCCGCAGGCCATTGGCGCTACGCATTAGCGTAGGCGTGGCCTAGCATCATTCATCCCCCTTACTCCCACAGCAAGAGCCATTCTGTCACACGAGTAGGCGTGGCCTCGATGCCATTAGTCCTCCTCTATTGGTCAGCCCTTCGTGCCAGCTGATTGTAAGTTCGACGATTGGGTAACAGTAACTTAGTTATTTTTTGTATCTACACTTATACACCGTCACAAAGTCCTGCTCCATGACGTAGTGGGCTAGGGCGTTGTGATGTGGTTACCTGCCGTGGAATACATCAGTGTGCGATTCCACC
Source organism: Mantis religiosa (assembly GCA_030765055.1). Taxonomy (NCBI): domain Eukaryota; kingdom Metazoa; phylum Arthropoda; class Insecta; order Mantodea; family Mantidae; genus Mantis; species Mantis religiosa. Next base: position 197,258,957 of record CM060951.1, on the reverse strand, counting down.
CTTTGGGGGTGCGGATTTTAAGTCCCGGGTATAGGACATGTGTACATTCAGCTTCGCGAGGAAATTGAGGTACTACGCTACATAGTGGACCCTGGTCTAAAAAGCCCACTTTCTGGCTGGGGATGCCGTGATGACCACATCTCCCCGTATAGGTTGTATGATCATATGTGTGCGTGAGATCGGCATTCAGGTTAGCAGACTCAGGCTGACTTTGAATTGTTAGTTTATGGCTTTACTTTTTTGTGACAGTCATTAGACTTAGCAGAATATCACAGAATTTCTAGAATGAAGGGATGACAGAAACATACGAAGGCTACAGGCCGTAGAGACGCGCCAAGAGACAACCATTTCTGACTTAAAAGCGCCTCCACTGCTGCAGCCTACCTGCGAGGAAAAAACAACGACTAATTGTATTCGGCAGTTAGTTTCCTAGTGTCTATAATAAATACAGTATGGTCGCTGCATCACCAGCTCTGACGTTTTATGTTATAGGAGAAGGAGGCGGAAGGTTAATAGTACCTACATATAGTAATGAGCAACTGAACACATATGCACAAAAGTATCCTTAGGAAGAAAACATAAGACTACATATTAGCTTTAAAACTTTGAAATCCAACTTGCAATTTCACTGTCTTGCAAGGTATTCATTACAGGCCACTCTATTCGAACATTTATTTCACACCATTTACGCTTCTGTTGGTAGTACTGGGAGTCTGTACATCCGGTGTTGTGTTCAGGAAGTTAAAGCTGTCTGCTAGCGCCAATCACCATTGACACTGCTAGGCGTGGCTTCCGAACGCAACAGCGTGTTGCCACTTTAATTTCGTGTGGACCACGTGACTGCGGTTTTGGTGCTCGAGCTGGTGAAGCTTGTTTGCTATTTTGTGTGTGCTTGAATTTCGATTTTTGGTGTTTGTAAATCCTATTTTTAACACATTTATAATTCCAGGGCTGTTCAATAAAGAATTATCAAAAAAATTGACAGCGTACCTTTACTCATCCTCATAATTTTCATGATTCTTCTGAAAATAGTCTACCCTGGATGCGATGCACTTGTACCGGCGTTTTTGCCAGTCTTCAAAGACATGCTGGAAACCATTTTTGAGGGATCCTTCAAAATCACCTCCGCAGCCTGCACCACTGCTTCTGATGATGCAGAATGCTTCCTACGAAGGCGTTTTTTCAAGTTAGGGAATAGAAAAAAGTCACACGGGGCTAAATCCGCACTATAGGGAGGGTAAGGGATTCACTTCAGGTTGATTTTTGCAAGATATTCAGCAACAAAATTGGCAATATACGGCTGCGAAATATGGTGGTGTAGCATCCAGCCTGCTTCACGGAAGTGTAGCACCCAATGGAATGTTCAGTATGTCATAAAGTTATCTTAAGGTAATACGGCGATCCTCTCTCACAATGTCAGCAGCAGTGTTGATGTTTTCTTCCGTAAGAGCAGTAACTGGAGCACTGGGTCCATCTTCCTCTGAAATTGATTGTCTCTCCTCTTTAAAAATGTTAAACTACTTTCGAGCTGTGCTGTAGTGAAGAAGAGCCTTTCCATAGGCCTTCTGTAACATTGTATAGGTCTTGGCTGAAGATTTGTTGCGACGAAAGCAACATTTCAAAGCCGCATATTGTTCCTCGCGTGTTACATCCATTGCAGCGGTAGGCGATACTGAACATGTCTGAACTGTTGTCACTGTTCTCACAGGAGGGAACCAGGAGTACCAACAATGGAACTGCTACGGAACTTTTGTTTCACGTTAAGCTAACAGAATATAATAAGGTTTAATTTTAGTGCGAAAATTTAGGAGCGTAAAAAATTAGGATCATCCTTTATTGAACAGCCCTCATTATATTGCTTCTTGTTTGTGAAATATGCAAATGTGTGTAATATTCATGTTCCTCTCCTTGAAATTCCCTCAATGAATTGGTAACAGCCCGCTTTCCCCTCTCGAGATATGTCAGAGCGGGAAAACGGCCGGCCGAGCTATACTATTTCCTTGAAGCAACCATCCGGTCCCTGTGTCTTGTACCGCCTTCATTTAGCTGACATTCTTTGTTGTGCTATACTGTTCACAGATATATGTACAGACGAACAAAAAGCCTACTTTCTGAAACTTTCTTTGTCTCTAAGCATGATTGTGTTTTTTTCCCTCAATAAAATCGCAATATCAAATATAATACCTCCACTACTTCGAGACCGTACGTCGTAGAGAAGTTTAAGTATCCCATTGACTGTGAATTTGATTGCATAACCTAAACATCTGTCCAAATCAGTGAGCAACTGACCATTTTGTTATGTGTGGTGTTGATAGGAAAACGGCAACAAGTAATAGAGTTCCCCACATTATTATTTAGGTGCAGAGGGTCTACTCCCATTCGTCCTGGACCCGTAGGACCAATAACCTGGACCTTCTTATACCCGAGAACGATGGAAACTCCGGGGATCGTTCCATGGGGCAATATCTTGAGTCTAAAAAGCCCCCCCCCCCCCCATCGACTACAACGTCAAGACTGGTGGAAGTGGATACGCCACTTACGCGCGTCAACCCCGCAGGGAAGACTACCGAAAACCTCGGTGGGACCGCCTGGTTATCTAGCGCACCCTCTACTAGCTCTGCAGGCTAGTACGCGGGACTTAAGAGGCAATCCTCTACCTTCGTTTACAGAGTGAATAGGTTGAACATTTTTCTAACGGTTCTGCTCCTTGTGAAGCATGCGTTGCCTGTCACACAAATTCCTGCCGTTGTCCCACGTGTAAGAGGGCGCATTCCTTTCAGGTACCTCCTTGGCATTGGTGATGAGAAAAAGTAATCCCATGATGTTTAAATACAAATTCTAAGAGTTTATTTCACACCTAGTATTTCATACACATAATTAATACATTACATTAATATTTTACAAGGTTACTGTTTAATTTGTTATACACCACCATTCATTTTCCATTTTTGAAAAGCATTTTAAAGCTCTCATGCTTTACATCGTTGGTCTTTCCCATTTCTTCTCTTCTGTAAATTATCCCTCAATTCTAATATCATGCAAATACACTGGGTACACTTCGCACACAGTACAACAGTAAACAAATGGTGTATCTTATCCAACTGACATATTTCAAGCCATTTCATGGTTTTATCGACTTTTTCTTTTTAATTATGCTGTTCAAAGACACACATTCAAAGCCACATATACCTTTCTCTAAAAGTCTCTATGATTATCATAATTATTATTACTATTATTATTTCTCAAAAGTGCCTTTCAAGTGAAAGTCTGAATCGAAGCTTTTGTTGGATTAGAGTATTTCCTTAACTTCTAAGATTTAGGGTAGAAAATCTAGGTAGTACTGAAGTATCGTGTTCCCTTGACAACCCAGGGGCTAGGCTTGTGGTTCGCACAAACACAATCATTTTATAATAAGGCCATCCTCGGTAGCGTGGAGGGTATCGTGTACGCCTCACGTTCAAGAGGTCTCGAGTTCGAAACTCGGTCACGGTGAGTTGCCTAGATAAGGTTTTTCTTCCCGGGGTTTCCCTTATCCTTCAAGATGAATGTCAGATAACTTTAAGCTCCATGGACCCCGAACTCATTTGAGCATAATTTCACCCATTTCATTCATCGTCCGATATGACTTAAGGTTGGCGGACGTAAATTAAAAAAAAAAAATTGATAGTAAACTTCCGGCAACATTTTTGTAACGATGCTTTTTGTTTACTAAACCAACCTGCAGGCTCTGTTGAAACACCGCGATTTAAGAACTATCTGCTAAAATGTGCATCATGAAATGAGTAAGGAATGAAGATAAATTTTGAAATATGTCACTTGGTTCTTGAAACCTGTGCACACTCACAGTATTCAGAGATGTTACCTAGCTAATTAAAATATTCAGAGTTTATCATCTTAGGAGTACATCTTGAAACACAACATGGTCCATATAACTCATCCTTTTGTTATCAATTTCAGCATATGCGGAAAGTAATGTTCTATCAGTTCTTACAGCTTCACTCTTCACCAATCAACACACACTTGATTGACTTGCCAGGAGATAGCAGGATTATACATCGTTGTCCCATCCTGGCGTGGTGCTCAAAATGGCGGAATCATTGATGTTCAGTGGTGGGCACGTCGTTGCGTTCTGAGAACCAGGCGGTTTGTTGAAGGCCAGCTGAAACTGGATGAGAATCACCAGATATGTTGTCACTGCTCCTACAATCTGAAACACAAGTGGCTCCTTAGTGGACTTATCCATAATTTGCTGCTGATACAATAAGAATAGCTGACAGGGTTTCATATTTATATGGAATTATATATCTTAGGAATGTCTTAGGCTTATTGTTAGCTGTAAAGCTTTACTGTGATTAAATCTAAATCACGTATGAAAGAAAATGGATATAATTTGATCCATTTTGAATTTTGGTGCACAAACTCAACTGCCAATTGCTGTAGGTGTTTTAAATCGTTGTTCCCATTTGTTTCAAAAGAAAGTTTCAAGTAGATTACTTATTATTACACAAATCTAAATATGTGTAACTAAAGGCTTCACGTATCTTAAGAAAATGGTGTTAATTCTTCTTTCCAAGGGAGATCAATTTAAAAAAAAAAAACAGATTTTTTGGTCACCAGTCAGTAGGTTACTGTAGTTTGATACGTTTCGATATCCACTGGGAGATGGGAAATTTTTGGCTAGGAATGTTCTTCATATTTCCTAGAGTCTCTTAAATATGAATGAAATTACTCCCACAGAAATTGGTGCATCAACGAACTGTGATAAACCTAACCTGGCTGACCTCACAACTGGATACACAATTTGCTTTTTATTTTTAGAAATGTATCTCTGTGTCATACCAATAGAACTAGCAGACATTAGTATGGTATTACTGATCTCCAAAGACTTCTGTCTTCTGTCATTGATCCAATAATGAAGTTCTTCAACGCACATTCTAAAAGTTTGCCTGTGGCCAAATGTTTATTTTGGTTTACAGATTTGATTCCAGAAACAGCATATGAATTTTTAATGTGTGTGATATTATACCTCTGCTTAGGCAATGTGTATTTATTGCATGTTTAAATAAAACAAAAGTGGTCTGAATTTATGGCTGATACTTTACTATTACTCAACGAAGATTTGTTGACATTCTAATCCTCAGTACAGCTTCGAACTCACGTCGATTCGTTTATGGATAAAAAAACAGGCAACAGCGGCCTCAGGGAAAAAACTACTTGTGATAACTTAATGAAATGAAGGGTTAAATCCTTATGTAAAAGGATACCATATCTCTTTTCTGCCAAAAGGCATACGGTATTCTGAGCTTTTACTACAAACATATTTCAAAGCGATTACTTCTTTTTTGTGTGTAATTTACGTCCTCCAACGTTAAGTCTTATCGGGCGATGAATGGAATGGGTGAAATGATGTTTAAATGAGCTCGGGGTCCATAGAGCTTAGAGTTACCCGACATTTGCCTTTCAGGATAAGGGAAAACTCCGGAAAATACCTTATCCAGGTAACTCATTTTGAGCGAAATTCGAACTTGGAACCTCTTGAACGTGAGGCAGACATGCTACCACCACGCTAACGAGGCGGGCAATTACTTCTTACATCCTAATACAGTGCGATCCATATAAATCTGAACCATTTCAATAGGCCATAACTTCTGAACCAATTAAAGGACACACCTGCAACTTCGGGAGAATATAATAAACAATTAGGAGATTACATTACACTATTTACATCTCAGAGAAAATGTTGGAAGTGTCCTCCATCAGCATCTATACATGTGTGCACTCGTCTCACCATGTTCTATGAAGTTCTACGGAGATTATCCTCGCCAATGTTACTTATTTCGGTTCGAATAGATTCCTTGAGAACATCAATTATCGATCACCTATTCCTGTACATACCGGTGGGGTTAGGTCAGGGGATCTGGGGAGCCAACGAACGTTTGCGATTATTCGATTATCAAACAAACTAGTTACAGGTTCCATGGTGTCATTAGATGTATGGTACTTTGCTCTATGTTGCTGTAAACAACTTTCTCTCAATTCAGTATCATCCAGCTGCTCCAAAAATGTCTTGAAGATACCCACATAAACTTCGGTGTCTACAGTCGTATCAAGGAAAATGGTACCAACGATTCATAGATGTTGGTACAGGACACTTCAAACATTTTCTCTGGGATGTAAATATTGTTAAGTAATCTCCCAATTGTATATTATATTCCCCCACAGTTGCACGTGCGTCCTATTATTGGTTCAAACGTTATGGCATATTGAAATGGTTTAGGTATATATGAATCACACTATCAACTTAAAATTCTATATGTTAAATGAGTGTAATGTAAACAATTATGCATTATAATAACAGAAAACACCAAAGAAACAAAACATTAGCATATGATAGTAAGTCTGAGGCTTTGAACTTGACTTTAGGATGCTATACATACTCCAAAAGCAAACAGACGTCAGCGGTAGTAATTTCAGCGTAGGATAGTGATATTTGCTATAAGGAAGCATCACTGTAACAGAAATATAAGGCCCTGGTAAGCTTGTAACAGGATTCGCTGATTGGCGGAAAGCGCTGGACTGCCTCTGGGAAAATTGTACACCGGGTGAACAATCGCCTGCACACCTTTAAAGAGGTCCTGGCAGCCGGAACCGCCAATGTTATCCAAGGGCCTACCGGGGATGACGTGCAGGACCTCCACACTGAGGCCCTGAACCTGAATCTTCGACTGGGAAACCTGGAGGATTCTCTCACCGCCGCCAACCTTCACCATGACACGATCAATGCTACCTTACCTGACACTAAAGGTGGTCTCATTACTACGCAACGACAAATGACAGCCTGACTTTACACGAAGACCAGATAACCTCCTCCCTGAGACAAATATAAAAGACTTCAGAGACCACGAGAATCCAACTACAACTTGAGGAAGCTCTCGGCACTACCAAGGACACCATCACTAGCACTGTAGACCAAAAGATTTCGACACTGTAGAACCACATCAACCAGTTAAACAAAACCACGTCTGAACACCGCGACTCACTTACCAGGACCGAAGGCTCACGAAATGACATTGAAACGAATCACTCAAGAACAAACGGACTTACAGATTGACTTGGCAAATGTTTCACATCAACCAGGCTCACTATGCGACTACTTCACGCAAGTACTCACGAACATAGACAACTTACGAAATAACTTACAACTTACAGACGTGACCGACCGGACACCGCGCCAACGATGCCGCTAGATAACTTCACAAGCACAACCAACAAGGGTGCACATTTATATTCACTAATAAATTAAATTAAGCATTCGATACCTCTTCACTACTTCCCTCTAATCCTGGCGATACACCCAGGGTCTCCCAGGTAATTGTTGGAACCTCGGACACATACCCTAGATTCGCTCGTGCCCTTCAGGCACCAACAATCTCACAAGTTCTAATACCGTGAGTGCATCAGCTGGACACAACACCTTCTTTACTTTGATTCCTTCCCCAAAAACCTCTCCTTACGATTCAAAACAAGGGTGGCAAAAACAGCAGTGAGGCCCGCGACAAGACACTGTGCTCCCTTTCTTGTATACTTGCCTGTACAGAAAAGGCACATAAATGTTTGGGATATGGTCTTCTTAAGCCTCTGATAGGCATATTAATTTTGGTTAGACATGAACGCTTGGAGTTAAACTAGAATTTCCAAGGATATACGCTATTTTTACAAATAACTATTGTATACAAGTATGCCAGCCAAAAAGGCCTGAATAACTAGAACCCGAACTTTATCGTTTAATTGCTGTTTGCGTTAGGTTAAATAACTTACTGAATAAAGTAAGGTGAAGTCCAGAGGAAAGAAGCCACAAGCTGTAAACTGCACCTTTCTATGAAGCAGCTGCAGGGAAAACCGTTGAAGCTGAAATCAGAAAATAGGGTACATTAACGACTTAAATTATAGAAGTTTAAAGCATCCTTATTGTGCTGTAAGAGAAACCTAAAATTTGTATATCTGTTATGAGTATATTACAGCATTCTTGCAAAAAAAAAAAAAAAAAAAAAATCCAATTTCTTTTTATGCATCCCTGCCTATAATTCACACAAAACTAAAGCATTAGGTGTTTATTGTCTGTTTCAAATGGGATGACGTTTGTCCTTGAGCGCCCCTAGATGAACAACCAATCGGAATCCTGCGGTGTTGTCGTATTGCACTCCCCCTAAGTGCTGTGTGACATGCGGCAACCTAATCAATCTCTAATAAATGATATTCGTCCTAACAAAAGTTCACATATTGCAAAAACTGATCCAGGAGGAAGCTAGAGAGTAATATATGCAACATAACCGTAACACCCCCATATTTTAGCTCATATATTTTTCCTAATGCAAATAACTAAAGTACTGATATATTACAACAATGTGTCACGCTGTAATCACTGTAATGGATATCATTATTGGTTGGCATGAATACTTATATTTGTAACTACTCATAACCGACATGTAAACGTTTGAGATGACGTGATAAAAGAATTACTTTGAATAAGCCAAGGTGGTTGTTAAATTCCAGCGAGAGGAAACAGAGCTGACTTGTAGAATGGGGTATCCGCAGAACGTGACTTGTCACATTATATGTTTGTTTATGAATGGTTCGTAATCTTTATTTACTCTAGAGAGCTCAAAGCAGCATTATTCAGTTGTTCTTCCGTTTAAAAGCCATGTAAAAGTCCATCAGCTGGATAAACTTGCAACTGAAATGAGACACGAGGTAATCCGACTTACGTCGTACCACCGGTAGTACAATCCAATTGAGTTAATGTGGGCTCAAATTATGTTTTAACAGAAATAACATTTTAAATTAACTGACGTTGAACGACTTATTCACGAAGAAATTCATAAGGAACACAACAATACTGATAAAACTGCGTAGAACATGCAGAAAAACTACAAGAAGACGACTTTTGGAAAGAAATAGCACGCAACGAGACCTCGGAGCCTATCACCATAAATTTGCAACACTCAAAGGTTGAAGACAGTAACAATAACGAGTTGTTTCTTGACGTGACATTCTCAGCTATATGATAAATCATAAACAATAATTACAATTATAGCATTTAAAGCGTTGCATAATATGCTAATATCAATATTACAATTGTAATTTGAGCAACTGCATTATTATAAAACTTTGGAAAATTCAATTTGCGATCCCTTACGCCTAGCATCAACAACATTCGCGCTTGGTGAGAGAGAGGGAAGTATAAAAAGTGTGGGGGGACGACGCGGCAACGCTGAGTGTTCTAATGGATCTGATTCGCTCTAGACTAGAGCTCTTCCCATTTGAAACACATAATAGTTACACAAAAACTGCATTAAACAATTTAATAGGTTGGAGTTTGCAATAAAAGCAAAGTTATAAATAAAATAAAATGGTTAAATCTATGACATATTAAAGCTAATACCTTACCTCCTCCTTCAATTCCTGATCCTGGGTTTTGTTCAGTAACTTATGAACAAGAACAGCTGTGCGATTTGCCTGAAACAAATGAAATGGAAACCTGGAGTGAAAAGATCTATATACATTTTGAATGCCACTACCTTAAGCTAAAGAAATCACAAACAAAATAAACTAGCGACTCATTATGACCTCTTCTTTGGTGTGATTAAATGGAACAAACATTTTAAACTGGCAATTAAAATCTCTTTATATATACAGGTTTTCCATTTCTCGAACACTACTTAGCGGAAATGGCTCTCATTACTAAGATGACATCTTGCACTCTAAGACATATATCGTCGTGATATCTTTGTAATTAGAACAATATTACTTGTACATTCTCAGTATATTCTGTTTTAAGCTAAGTAAAGGCTCATAAAAACCTTACTGTTAAAACACACATAGATTAAATAAAGAGAAATATTGGACAATTGTAGGGGATTCTATGCTTCCATTTCTTAAAGTTTTTGTTGTTACATGACTTGAAATCCAAAGAACTGAAGCATAACTATTCTGTTGAAACAATTTTTACTGTTTTCTTAAGAAATATAAAGAGAAATGAAGAACTGAAATGTTACACAACACTTTTTAGATTGAATTGCAGTTGTAATGTAACACACTTTTTGCGAGAGCTACTGTATATTAATTTTACCCACTGTATAACTGACTATATAGGGCAAGCGGTGTATATGCAGGTATCCCCATTGGATGCCATAAGGTTTAGTGTTGATGGATTAAAGAGTGTTGTTTTGTGGGTAAGGCTCAGTAATATTTTTGAAAATTGGGAGGTTGGCTATCGTTTAATTAAATTCTGAAACAAAAGTGTGCAGGATTTGTGAAAATCATCCAAAGGTATTTCCAGCCTAATCACTCTAAAGACCACATTTTAAAAATAAGCTAAGGTTTCCGATGTATTTCCTTGGGATGGAAGGGTTAAAATTTGCCAATTTGGCAAATAAAGAGGCAAAGTATCAACCAATACTTCCGAGGTGCTTTCAATTTACAATAACTCCTGTTTTATCAGGACTGAGACCAGATAGGAACTATCGGCAGTACCGTACAATTCATAGAACCCTAGTGGCAGCGACAAGAGTTAGCACTTTCTTTGATGCTTAAAATGGCGACGTTTTCATTGAAAGAAGAGCGTGTAATCATTCGTTTTCTCCATTTTCGTGGTGTGACTCCTATTGAAATTCATCGGCAGTTGAGTGAGGCATGTAGTGATGGTACCATGGATGTGTCTGATGTACGTTCCTGGGTGCGACAGTTCAATGAAGGCAGAACGTCGTGTGACAACAAACCAAGACAGTACGAGGTATGGGCTCCAACATTGGCAATTGCGTGGGATATGTACACACAGTCCTGCATGAAGAACTAAAATTGCTCAATCGCTGATCCTCCAAAACAATGTTCTCCACTCGCTGGATCATGTCTTCAGACCAGCTGATGCGGGGCCGTGACTGTCTTGGTTTGTTGTCACATGATGTTCTGCCTTCATTGAATTGTCGTACCCAGGATTGCATGTTACACACATCCATAGTACCATCACCACATGCCTCACTCAACTGGCGATGGATTACAATAGGTGTAACATCACGAAAATTCAGAAAACGAATGATTACACGCTGTTCTTGCAATGAAAATGTCGCCATTTTAAGTATAAAAACAATCCTAACTCTCATCGGTGCCACTGAGTTCTATGCACTCTACAGTGCTGCCATCGCTGTCACTTATTCAGAAAGAGCTCAATATTGATTTTAAAAAGCCAGAAGTTCCTATCTGCTCCCAATCCTGAAGAAAATACGAGGTGAACGTACCTCGGGTATTGAAACCCTGTCTGAACATCTGAGCTTTCTAATGCACAAGTTGTCGAAATCGTAGGAGTGGTTTCCATTGTTTAATGCCGTGTAAGCAGGCAAATACACTTTCTCTCTTGGCAATTCTAGTATAATAAACTAAAAGTCTTACCTCAACGGAGGCGGAATCAGAATTCCAGAGCACCACGACCAGCATAAGAGCATTGAAGCAAAAGTATACAATGCAGTAACTGACTTCAAAAGCTGGCTCAAATATATCAGTATCCTGTCTCAAGAACCATACGGTGAGGGAAAAAATTCCAAACACTATGCTGAAGAATTTTGTCATTACTGTGAGTAGAGTATGCACCGAGAGATAACTATTCAGTTTCTCTGAGAGGTCACAGAGGAAGGCATGACATCTACAAATGGAACCAACTTCATCAGAAGCTATAGCCTTTTTGGTCAATTGGGGCAGTGGTGACTTTATAAATGTTTGCAAAAAAGAAGGTAATAGCTCTTCTGATAGATACAAGCCAGTTATCACTGCAGCTAAACGCAGATTTATGCCTTTAAAACGATATTTTAAAAGCCGAAATAGGCTGCAAATAAGTATATCAATTACTGAAAATATTATTGTACATAGAAGACACCAACATAATATTACATATCTAAATTTATTGTAAATGTTAGAATATTTTATGTACAGTCCGCTGAACATTCCAGTAAACAAAAATATGCCTGACAACTGTAGAATTATGGAAGTTCTGATACTCGCTGATGATATTTGAGATGTCTTCATGAGGTCAAAAGCTCTAAATCCGTGAACAAGATCAAGAAAATTTCTATAGTTAATCAGGGTGTATATGTATAACACAGTGGGGGCAAACACTAGGCCCATAGATATTATTTGTATAACCCTTAGAAATCCTTGCAAGCTAAATTTGAACACTGCAGACCAGATTGTTGCAACTTGCAACATTTCTATAACTATAAACATTATGATGGCGTGTAACAGAGCTGAACGTGACTTCACAATTGTCTTCAACCCATGTGATGATATCAGCTTATAAGGTGCAAGCCCTACTAGTCGTATCACATAGAGCAATGGAGCTATATCGGAAACAACGTCAATAAAATCTTGAGTCCTCTGAATGAGTTCGTTGTCAAGAATCTGACATTTATAGACATTCTTAAAATTATTAGCCTTCAGGTTCTGATATGTGCAGCTCGAAGTAACTACAGAAGCTCTCATGATGCAGGCCACTCTCACCAATGACCACTGTGCTCACTCCGAAGCTGTGTTTGAACTAAAGCTTATGTGCATTAGCTGTAATCACAAACCTCTTTTGCACATCTGGTTATTGACACTGGAGATAATGGAGGGAGTGCTAGGAAAACGTATGATAACAAATGTCCCCAATACACCCTTGTGCACGAGATTAATGAGAGAGACTAGATTGTCTTATGTTACGTTGACTGAGAGCTAAAAGCTCGCTATTTAAAAAACGTGACTACAGCTTTTTATTCGTTCAACCTCGAACTGCATACATTTAAATTAATGCTGACAAAACAAGCATTACTTTACAAGTCTTTTCCTTAATATTCATTTATGTATTATATACCTACATTCACACCTATATATATATGTATATAAACTTGAAGGTATGTACCAGCGCAGTCCACACAGAATGAAGACCGGCCTCCCCCCTCCCTCTAACGACCAGGGAGTTACCGGGCTCTCCCTAAAGGGCACCCGGCACCTCCGTGGGGCTTTCCCTAGGGCCAGACCTAGCGACTAACAAGGCCGCCCCCCAATCTGATCCTATGGACTCAAGACGGGATGGAAGTGGATACGCCATATACGTGCGTCAAACCCAAAGGGGAAGGCTACCGATTAGCCTCGGTAGGACCGCCTGGTGATCTAGCACACCCACACCTTCTGCTAGGTCGCGGGAATATATGGCTTCCTTCAACCCCGTCCGGAGACGTACCCGATCTCCCACAGGTTTTGGAAACCACTGCCCCCTCAAGCCCAACCCAATCTGAACAATTCCCTCGAGCCCCTCCCTGAATGGGTGTTGCTCGGATTGGATTGAACTCGAGGGGGCAGTATGTTCCCGTTACCCGCGGGAAATCGGGCACCTACTGCCATGCTTCGGCCGTCCGGAGGGGGCAGGGGGTTGCCTAAAGGGTCCCGGGTACTAGCCTGTAGAGCTAGTAGGTGTGCTAGATCACCAGGCGGCACCACCGAGGTTTTTCGGTAGTCCTTCCTGCGGGGTTGACGTGCATAAGTATCCACTTTCACCCCTCTTGAAGTTCTTGTCGATGGGGGAGGCGGGCTTTTTAGATTCAATGTATTGCCCCAAGGAAAGACCCCCGGAGTTTACCATCGCTGCCGAGTAACAGAGGCCGGAGTCTTGGGACTTGCGGTTAGACCTCACTGAACATTGTCATTGGAGTGAATAGTCGCGTTATTTTATTCACCACGTAGCAAAGATGTGTGCTCTCAACAAGCTTCTATGTAAAGCTTTGATTTTCCGTTTTCGATATTAGAGTAGATTATACGGTAGCAGTTTTACGTTAAGATTAAATGCAAAGATGTGTGTACTGTGTAATATATCTTATCTTTTGTACGTTAAAATGTTATTGAACGCTTACAAATATTACTTAAGTACTTGATTACTCCACACAATCCTCATGGGCAAGGGTCCATATGCGGAATAACAATGCTAAAAGCAAAACCTTGCATTTGGAATCTGTAAACGGAGGAATTCCTTAAAGGACTTGTACTTCCTAATTTTCCTTTGATACGCAATTACTACGCCACAATAATACATCTTCATGCTGAAAATTACATTTTTTATATTTCTGTTCACAAATTCAAAACCTATGTCGTCAAGGAAGGTGTAAATCTTGTTTTCCTAAATCTCGGGAAATCGAGATTCTTGCTTACGGCTTGAAGCACTTTTGTAATTGTTGGTAGCTTGTTCCTATCAAGCTAACTATACATCTTGCGATAGCAGTTTTAAGAAATTCTTCACCTTCACGTTCCACATTTGGCTTCTTTCTTTTCCAATGTTTTTCTGGGGTGAAAAGCAGACCCGTTTTCACAACTTTGCTTCCAGAATAATTAATACTTGCTGTTGAAACATCGGGATATTCTGCTGACAAAGTAACGTCCCGCACTGCTAAAGTCGCATTTTTCACAAAACAGTAATTACACTTGTATATACCAAATAAAATAATAATTAATTACTGCTTGACTATTGCACAATGTGAAGTTGCTTATATATTTTGCACTATATGTAAAGTCCTAAAATAATATGCGAATATTGTTCAGCAGATGATATCGCAAACACACACGTGGTTTTGTTTACATCGCCACATAAACTAAGGCCGACGCCGGTTTAGAGTAATGTTCGGAGGGAATAGAGACGAAGGGAGGAATTTCTAAACCTGTACCCCTTCTTCTGCTACAAACAACACCTTATAGATGTTCTCACGTATCACCAAATTTGCTTATTATGATGTTCAGGGCTGAGTATGCGACGATACCTAAGCCAAGCACGTCAGTGAGCGATAGAATCCACATAAACAAACTGTCGCCCTTAACATTGTAGAAGACGTGCATCGTCACCTCCCGTCAGTGACAATCAAACAATGGTAAGCGCCGCAGCTGTACCTCGGCATTCAGTGGAAAGGCTTTCACTCAGTACGTGCAAGAACAGTAACTTCTTCGGGCCTAGATGATACTTTTAAATATGTGAATCAGAATATGAAAGCATTAGTGCAGGTTCAGGTCTATACAGATAGGATTGAGGGTGTGAATACATTATTCACTTTGAAAATGAAATCTGCCCGTAAAACATACATCAGAACACAATCTAAATGCTGGCTAAATCGTGAAGATATTAATTTTTCTTCTAAATTTTAATTATCCTTTCAACACTACTTAAGACCTGATACTTAATATATTCTGAGGTAAGCTCTAAAGCGAAATTAATGACAATTGCAGAAATTGCAAAAATTGCAAATTCAGTTGTTTATGTCCACCAAAAGCGTAATTATCAACAGAAACACAAATTATTATCAACAATTAACTCATTTGCATTACAATTTACTCCTCTGAACTTACACAACAAAACTTGAATCTCAATATTTTACACAAATCTAATATTCTTTTCGGGCCGAGCCATGGATGAGTGGTAGTTCAATCCCAGGCGGCCGCAAAGTGAGGTTTGTGGTGGACCACATGGCGCTGTAGCGGATTATCTCCGGGTTCTCCTGTTTCCCCCACCAGCATTCCACCTATTCTCCATCATCTCTGGTACTTTCACTTACGGCGTTGGGTTGATCCCTCGTCCCGGAATCTTTCTGATCAAGAAACCTCTGAGCCTCGACCCGCTGCCTGTGGGTCAAGGTTGCGCGGTTTAGAAGGCCCTATGTTCCACTTAAGAGTACCTATGACTGAAAACTGTAAATCCTGAACTAATAACGCTGGCACTTTTAGATTTGTACCACAGATTTAACTTAGTGTAAATATGAAGCAGCTCAAATTTTATTAATTTAACTTTGATAGTTTGGAAAATATGATCAAATGTATTTATTTCTGGTTACGTCACTTAAAAAGTCCCTTGCGACAAAATAACTTAAATTTGGGTCTAATATTTTAACAACAGTTTCCCAATACATCCAGTTTTTTAATTTACCTTAGGTGTCTCTGTGTCTCAATAGCTTTAGGTTCCATAAACTTTTAAAACCATGAATATTGCTTTTTATCCAAAATTTGAAAGTTTTGTGTTTTGAAGTAAAGAAAGTGTGCTTAAATGCATATCACAATAAAATCCAAGGAAGTGTCTATTCCTGAACATGTGTAGGAAGTTTCATTAGAGCAACCCAAAAACTGCGATGCAAGGGGCATCTTAAATAATGAAAAATGCTGAAATTCTCAATTGGGAGAAAACAAAGATAAAGAGTTAAAATTTATATCTCACACTAGCATTCCCGTAACTTTCAAACTAGATTAGGACATTTAAAATGGCTTTTGGATGCTATCTAAGCATTCTTTAGATTCAGGAAGTCTTACATTATCTTATAGACTAAAAAGAGGAAAAGGTGATTGAAAATGTTCATGAAATTTCCGTCATATTTCCGTCAATTTCCTTAAGGAATTACAGTAATTCATTCATTCATAATACTCTTTTCAGCTTCTCAGTAACACTGGTATTACCAGGTTCGCCTCCCTGATACGTAGTCTTTGGTTTCGTTTTGCTATCTGTGTAACCCTTTGTCTTAGAATATATACATAATGTGGGTTGTGTGGAAAGTAACGGTCACCACAATATAACAAGTTGTTGCGGTAAGTTAAATGACCGCGTACATATCTATCCTTAAAAAAGGAATTGCTCATTTGAAGTATAAACTCACCTCTGAAGAAGCTGACATGCTCTCCCAGAGAATAGCCGTCAGCATAGCTGCGCACCAAAAGGAACAGAAGATCGTCAGACCTACTTCGAAAACAGAATCGATCACACCAACTTCATGATTAAGCAACCAGATAACGAAGAAGTATATACCATATACAACAATAGTGAATTTTGTCAACACAGCCAAGAAAAAATGAAAACATAAAGAGGAATTGATGCTTTCAACGAGCTCTCCAAGAAAATCGTGGAGTCTAGCAATGCAGTTGACTTCCAAAACAGATACAACTCTTGATTCCTGTTTATTAAGTGAACGTGAGATATCGTATTGACCATTGTTTTGAAGTAAACTTGCCAAATGTTGATTTAATGTTATGTAACGTTGGCGTACTGTAGTGAATATATTGTAGACTAGACTGTCATTGACTCTAAATAAGAGTGAGTGAACGCAAGAAATTACATACATGAAGGATACATAAAATACGCTATCTGTTTCTAGATTCATCACAAAACTGGCATTGATAATTCCATCAGCTATAAAACAAGCACATATTTGGTAAATGATGGTTCGGTACGTGACAAAGTAGAAGTAACTCTTGACATTTTCCATTGAGTCAAACCGTTTGATGGCAAATATAATATCAGGAAGACTTGTAACATTAAAAACTGTTGAAATATAGAGAGGTACGAAGAAAGCAAAAGAAAGCACAAACATTCCGCAAACAAACTTCAAAAAACCAGGAATGTAGTAATAGGTGACCATATTCCAAATGGTTACCGTCTGATGAACGATCAGCAAGATGAAAACACCTACACTATATATCTGAATAGGCCACGAGGTCTCCAGTTTTCTTTCTTTGCCTGGTATGATATGATATGGTGCTAGTCCAAGAAGTCGTAGCATTTGGATGAGAGGATTGATAGCTGAAATGATATCCATGGATGTTACTGAGATTGAAACGATGACATAAGCTGGTGAGTCCTAGCAGCAGAGCTCCAACAATATGTTCCATTAACTGCGCTGAGGGAACACTTGTGTTGAAGATAAGCGAAGTAAAATGTTACGTTTTTGATAACAGCAGCCTCCCATTTCACTTCAGACCATCTGCGGAATACAAAAGCGACCATAATAATCAAAGCACTCAGTCCGTGTACTTAGCATGCACGTAGATGTGACATTTGAGGTGTGTTTACAGTATTTCGTCTTGCAGTCTGGTATATATAGACAAGCTACGAAATAATGCCACAAGTCTTCATATTCATACCTTAGCTATTAAAATTCTAACAATTTCATACAGCTCACGTCCGTGTATAATCACTTAGAATTACCCCTTATTTAAGACTAATACAACAGATCTAACACCTAACTATTTATTAAGGTTATATTTACTTCTTTGGCCTTTGCAGAAGCACACGCATGGATATGAAATACTTAAAAATTACTCAATTCATAACAAATACCGGTAGTTAAATACATTTAAAATATTTTAATGAGTAGAGTCACACGGAAAATTCAATGCCATAGATGGGATTTCAACCACGGATATCCCGCTCTCCGCCCGGTTGCTCTAAACCACTGAGCTACTATGGCCAACCTGTCGACGCGACATTACATTCCCCAACTGACTCATTTGTTTCCCGGTAGACCACTAGAGGTTCTCATATGTTATGAAACACGCACCTTTTGTGGTGACTTACTATACTGTAAGTACTTAGGTCCCAGGCTTAAGACTTAACACGAGTTTAGCAATGGGTAAAACATAAATTGTATTTCACCAACAAGTGTTAGCGTGACACACTTGTTAGATATCTTGTTAAACTAACAAGCCATATTTCTGATGTTAAGTCCTTAACAATTGTAAAAAGGCAAGATGGCGAGCATGAACACAGCTGTTGATGTCGATATTTAAGACCGACTAAATGGCATTCGTAATAGAGTACAGCCCATGAGGAGAAATTACTTTGAGGAGCATTCAGAATAAAATGTTCTACAGAGGTATAGACTGTCCAAACAAGTTGCCATGAAGGCTACTGCGGAAGTACAAGAAAGGTTAGAACATGCATCGAAAGGAATATGCCGATCTCGCCTTAGCTTTAAGTGTTGATAACCTTGCTATTTTATAATTCACAGAATTATGTGGATAATACACTGTCCACCTCCCGTCTTGAAACGTTCAAGTCACTTGTCCTATTTCGCACCTCCTTTTAAATTTACGTAATACTGAGTTAGAACATGCATCGAAAGGAATATGCCGATCTCGCCTTAGCTTTAAGTGTTGATAACCTTGCTATTTTATAATTCACTGAAATATGTGGATAATACATTGTCCACCTCCCGTCGTGAAACGTTCAATTCAGTTGCCCATCTTCGCTCCTCGTTTTAAATTTAAGTAATACTGACAAGTAATTTGGTGCTTGTAATAGTGACACGTGCATTTAAATTAAATTCGTTTCCACTATTTTTCCCGTGACATCTTTCTCTTTTACATTCACCGCATCCGTCCTCTTATTCTGCACAATATCCTTACACTTCGTCACCAATTCAATTAACAATTCTTTCTCCATCGATGAGAGATTTGTCTCACGGCTTTATTTATGATTTTGTTCTTCCGCCATTTTTCAGCTTGTGCTGTGGCTTTTGCAGACGAGAATGAAAACAAACGCGCACCGCAGTACGTTCAGAACATAATACGACTCATCCATAGCCTTCTTGATATTTACAAGTTTCTTGGCGTTAACTGAGGTTTGTTAACATTTTCAGAAAATAGGTTGGTGAAATGCAAGAAATTTTATATTAGTGTTAGCGCTGTGACAATTGTTACGTTACATTTGTTAACGTCGATTTTAACCTCTGTTGGTGAAACCGGGCACTAGAATTTAATATACGACAAGCGAGGAGGCCATGAACTGAACCACGGAATTTCCTGTCTGCGTCATGTTGCTCTTAACCATTGAGATATCGTAGCAACTGCCAGCACGACCTTATCCACCTAACTCATCTCTATAGGCACATTTCCTGGTATCTTATAGTGGAAATAGAAAAAAAAAATCAGCAGGCTTAAAGGATATCGAAATCCTGTAAAAGCTGGTATCTAGGGGTTGACTTTTGACATTGCTTCCCTCTGCATTAGTAACGGATTTCTCATTTCAGAAAAATAAGAGTTAGTAAATTCAAATACATAGACACTTGATGTAATTTAGCTGTCTTAACTAGATTTACATTATTTTGTAATATATTTTCCATATCTATGACAGCACTCTCCAGAATGATGACCTCATCTCCAGAAAACACTAGATATAAATTTCATTTGGCTCAAAAATACAGGCCTGTTCAATAAATAATTATCATAATTTTTACGGATAGTAATTTTTCGCACTAAAATTCAATATCATTATATGATGTTAGCTTCCAGTGAAACACACACGCCGTAGTAGTTTCATTGTTGGTACTCCTGGATCCCGCCTGTGAGAACCAGGAAAGTTCAGACATGTTTCGTATCGCCTACCACTACAATGGAGGTAACACGCAGTTAAAGTTGATGTTAGAGGAAGATTCGGAGTTTCTTTCAAACGTAATCACTGCTCATGAAACTTGCCTACATCATTTTGATCCTGAGAGCAAACAGCAAAGCTCAGTGTGGAAATCTCCTTCATCACCAACCCCCCCAAAAAGCAAAAGTGATTGCTTCTGCTAAGAAGGTTATGGACATCTCATTCTTTGATATTCATGGAATGGAATTCCATTTTAGCTGCACGCACATTAGTAACTGGACAATACTACAGGGATTTCCTGTAAACATTGTAGGTCCATATCAGGCGCAAAAGATATTTCCGTGAAGCACGCTGGATGCTGACCCACAATAATGCGCGGCCGCATATTGCCAAAGTTGTTGCTGAATATCTTTCAAAAATCTACGTGAAGTGCATCCCTCACCCCCCCCTATAATCCGAATTTAGACCCATGTCATCTTTTTTATTCCCTATCTTAAAGAAACGCCTTCGTGTGAGGCATTATCCATCATCAGAAGCAGTGGTGAAGGCTGCGGAGGCGATTTTGAAGGATCTCTCAAAAAATTGTTTCCAGCATGTTTTTGAAGACTGGCAGAGACGCTGGGAAAAGTGCATTGCATTCAGGAGAGATAATTTTGATAAGGACCACCAAAATTATGAGGGTGAGTAAAGGTACAGCTCTCCTATTTTATATATATGGTACTTTACTGCATTCTGTTGGAATCATTTTTGTGGATGTTGGTCTAAAAATGCTTAATTAATGGGATTTTGTTGAGCCTCAGACAGTACTTCTAATGAAACACTTGTAATGAATTTTTGGGTTGAAATAAAAACTACCCCTTCTTACACGTATTACGGAAAACAAAATATTTTATATCTAATTTTCCAGAGTTTCATCAAACTTCTCTATAATCTTTATTTTAGGTCACAAAATTTCACGGCATAGTTCTCAAGTCGGAGATCCTTCTCGCAAAGACACTTTCATTTCTAATTGCTACAGTTTGCAATACAGTTAGCAGACAGTTTTATTCTACCATTGTTCAATATAATTACAGTATAATGTTAGTTTTCGTGCTGTTATTCACGTACATATATCTAACATTACAAAAATAATAATATAAGAAAGCTAACACTCCATTAACAAATTAAATTTCGCTACCACCTGATGAGGATTTAGAAATTACAGACTGCCGTATATTATCATTAACTTTAATTTTCGATATCACAATATTAAATTTTAATACTACGAGGGCTGTTGAATAAAAAATAAACACTTTTTTTTGACAACGTACCTTTACTCATCCTCATGAATTTGATGGTCCTTCTCAAAATAGTCTCCCTTGAATGCGATGCTCTGCACCCAGTGTTTCTGCCAATTTTCAAAGACATGCTGGAAACCATTTTTAAAGATCCTTCAAAATCACTTACGCAGCCTTCACCACTGCTTCTGTTGTTGTAATTTACGTCCTCCAACGGTAAGTCATGTCGGACGATGAATGAAATGGGTGAAATGATGATCAAATGATTCCGGGGTCCATGAGGCTTAGAGTTACCCGACATTCGTCTTGAAGGATAAAGGAAAAGCCCCGTTAGTTATCCAGTTAGTTCACCCTTACTGAGATTCAAACCCGGACCTCTTTAACGTGAGGCAGACATACTACCACCACGCTACCAAGGTGGGCACACCACCACTGCTTCTGATGATGCATAATACCTCCCATGAAGACGTTCCTTCAAGTTAGGGAATAGAAAAAAACTCAGATGGGGCTAAATCCTGACTATAGGGAGGGTGAGGGATGCATTATACGTTTATTTTTTGCAAGATATTCTGCAACAACTTGGGCAATATGCAATATGCATTATCTTAGTGTAGCATCCAGCCTGCTTCATGGAAATGTGGTCTTTTGAGCCTTATATGGCCTTGCAATGTTTTCAGGACTTCTCTGTAGTATTTTCCAGTTACTGGTGAGTGTGCAGGTACAATATGCTGATAAGACATTCCATGAATTTCAAAAAATAAATTACCATAACCTTCCCAGCTGGGATTTGGTGATGAAGGAAATTTCCACAATGAGATTTGCTGTTTGCTCTCAGGATCAAAATGGTGTAACTAAGTTTCATCAGAAGTGATTAAGTTTGAAAGAAACTCCGGATCTTCCTCTAACATCAACTTTAACTGCATGTTACCTCCACTGCAGCGGTAGGCGATACTGAACATGTCTGAACTTACCTGGTTCTCACAGGCGAGAACCAGGAGTACCAACAATGAAACTACTACGGCGTGTTTGTTTCACATTAATCTAACCGAATATAAAGTGCCAGAAACCATGACCGTAAAAAAAATTATGATCACTCCTTAAAGAACAGCCCTCCTAAATACTTCCTGAAAAAAAAAAAAATTATACTTAAATTATACAACACAACACTCTATTTCTTTATGAAAACCATATATACAAAAAGCATTATTTAAGTTGAGATAAATCTCTTCGGAATTCTTCAAAGACTTTCACTGTAACGTACATTAAAAATCGTAAAGTGCTAGAACTAAGCAGCATATAAAACTTGTAAAAACAAAGCACATATGATTTAGTGGTGTTTTAACTATTAATATTTTATTATCACTTAAATTCACCAACTTCCCTTATTCCTCTTGCACATAAAATGAAATTAGCGCTAACATCAGTTTTGCAAAGATATATGTCGATTAAAATGAAGTTTCTAGTGGAATGTTTCGTAAGAATATTTCGCAGAAGGCCAGTGAAGGTCATATGTATCAACACACATGACTTTCACTACAGATTTCCCTAATTCATTCCAGACAGAGCATTGTAGCAACTACAGGGAGTTAATATTTACCCCAATGTTCTGACAATGACTAATATTAATGCTTACCTCAGAGGTCGTAGAAGTAGAGATCCAAAGAATGAGGATTAATATGACCATGTTGAAGCCTGGCCAGATGAGAGTCAAACCTAGTTCATTGGTGTCGGCAAATTCAGCCAAATCATAATCCAATAACCAACTAGCATAAAAGAAAACACCAAATACGATTATAAAGAACTTGGTTAACACACTCAACAGCACGTGCAGTGAGAAAAATCTGTTAAACTGTTCAGAGAGCTCACAATGTACATCATGCAACTCAATGAGTACAGAAATTTCTCTTTCAGAGGATTTACTTCTCATGACTTTAGGCAGCATTGTAAAGCCTTTAACCCGAGATATTCTTCTCTTTATTAGCGAACTGAAATATAAGTTAATGCTTTGAAACCGGCACTTCAACTCCCATAGAATGTTGCACATAAACACGTCCACTGCAGAGAAAATGATGGAATGTATACATGACCAAACTGGTAAAACATATTGGAAAGTATCATACATCTGACAGTATGCGATCATAAAACACTCGATAATTCCATTAATAGCGACGAGGAAAATGAATTGTAGAATTAAGATGTGTTTGTTTATAGGTTTAAAGTGTAACTCAAAAGCATGACTTAGATCGTAATTCTCGAAAACTTGAAACAGAGCAAGGAACCTGTTGCTACTGAGACAGCTGAACACGTTTAAAATAGGACTGCAGAAACTTGATGTGAAAATCACGGAGACCACTCTAAGAAACCCTGAGAAGCTAAATTTATACACTATAACCAACACTGCTGAACTCTGTAACACAGCCATGACCCCAAATACGAGGACACTGTAAATCAGAGCAGCTTTTGACACCTGGAGTTTCTTCATGCCATTTGACGTCACTATTCTAAATGGAGCAAGTCCCAGGAACCGCAGAATATATAACAAAGGATATAGCTCAGTAATCATAGCCGTAGTATATGATCATCATCTGATGTTGACGCACCTTCTGTCACTAGCAATCACACTTATCCCTCCCTCTCTTATTGATAGAGGTGACAACACTTTCCCATTTAATCCCATCTCTTTCAAAGCAATCAGTGACGATTTACTATCAAGGTAACCACGAGATAAATGTGTCAAATAAACAGATTGAGAATGGTCATCCCTCGTACGTGAGGATGTCTTGAATGTTTTGAAAGAGGCAAATTAGACGGATTTTGGTGACCTAAAGAGCATTAAAATTGCCTTAATATGTTGACCGTATAAGCTTAAAACCCGATAAACAGGGCTAGGAAGCTCGTACCCCTCGCCGTTCCCTATGAAGGTTGCGACCGACCCTCTCCTGGCATCCAAACAAACACATTCTGAAATGCACATCTATTTACATCGTTAAGTAGAACATACAAATTTTATATAGTATATATGGGTTTGTCCCTGACTATCTTATTATTTAAATAGGCACATACTGGCAACACCCAAGCAATTATAACGCGGGTTGTAATATTTCCTGATCGAATGTAAAATAATATCCAAATAATAAAATTAATCTCTTAGACACTTGAAGACTCTTACTAGACAAAACACCAAAGCAGGAATTTTACTAATTTAGTCAGCTGCGGCCGTATTACTAAAACAATAATGTACCGCTGAAGCCTTCAAAATGAAAAACTCATTCTGTGTCCCGTAAAACAAGCTTTAGTTGATTGATAATCTGTTGCAAATTCCTCAATTCGTTTTATCAAATCAGTGCAATACAAAACAGATAATTTTGAGCTTACCTCTGAAGTTGTCCAAGTACTGATGGAAATAGTGAAAACAAACAGAATACCAAACCAGAAAGTCCAAACACTAGACATGCGTAAATCCAGAATTGTCTCCATCTCTCCAAGATTATGCTTAAGCATCAAAGTAACAACGAAATAGGCATTAAAGACTACCACTATAAGTATGTTCACCAGCAATACTAGAAAAAAGATACCAAAATAGGAGTTTATTGTTTCTGTGATATCGCAGAGACCGTCATAATGTCTGGAAACCTGAAGAAGTTTCTCTACATGAAAGTACGCTTGACGATGAAAGAGTTTCAGCGTAGCTGTTTCATTAGCATTATCTTGAACATATGTGGTGAGCCGTAAATTCACTGTTTCGTAACGCTGATATAGCAAAAATAACATGGTACAAACAATCACAAAGAAAATGTTGAGTAAACTAGTGTTAACACTAGAAATGAAAAACATTATATACCAGATTGGAGATTTAGGAATACTAGTATTGGTTATATATAACAGAAATGACGCAACATGACATAAAATATGAGCGCTTAGGTTTAGAATTAAACTTTGGAGAATTATGCAGTATCTGGCATTATAATAATTGGCAGCTTTATCGAAGTTCTGCAGGCGGATGATGATGTTTGGAAAGCATGTGATGTTCAAATGCACATAGATGAACAATGCAGTAGGTAAAGTAACGTTTGCAATAAACATTACACCTACTGTCTTTGCCAAAATGGGAGCCTGGTATCCGTTTATCGTCCTCCAAATTATGGATAGGTCATACGTAACAAACATGACTAATAGAACGCTATCGTACACCAGCAACAGCTTCGATATTACAGACTTGCTTTCCTTGTTTTCTGAAGACTCTATGCGAAATGGTGCCAGTCCATGAATCCGCATAACGTAAATCAACGGAGTTATGACACTAATGACATCTACAACCATTATGTCCTATTAGGTACTATCTACAACTTCTTGTCCTATTAGCTGAACATCGTTCTGCAACTTCACCTTCAGTAATAACCTTGTATGTCCATTTACTGGTACCTGTCAGTTAATCTCATTAACTAAAATGTTTACATTCGGCGATGCGTTACTTTGATAACATTTCTCACCCTTGAACGCGTTTAATCAGGTTAAAGACATTAAATGTGATAAACATCAAGCTGACATAAAGGTTTTGCAACTTTTTAAGCACGTCATTTCGAGCACTTCAATATTTAAGAGCCCCATAACACAGAGTTTTAACGCTCTTGCACCTACAGTGTAATGAATAAAGAACGTTTTACTACGTAACATATAGTACGACGGTATTTTATAAGAATAATTTTAGAAGAGAGGCAGAAATAGACTATTTCTGGAAAGAGAATGTTTTGTTATTGGAACATGATACACCTAGTATCCTCCAGCTATAACTGATTAATGCGAAGACACAGGAATAAAATATATACATAAATATATGCATGACCTTCCAAATAAAATTCCCATATTCACAGCTATACAGAATGTTTCGAAACGACACTTAACGTATATATAAAGGTAAAATATGAGCTAAAACTTTCCTGGCGGCGTATATGTTCTAGACGTTCTCGGGCTTCCAGCCAGCTAAGAAGATACTGTGACATCGACGTTTTGCCCGCCTCGGTAGCGTGGTGGTAGCAGGTCTGCCTCAAGTTCAAGAGGTCCCGAGTTCGAATCTCGGCCAGGGTGAGTTACCTGGATAAGGTTTTTCCGGGGTTTCCCCTTATCCTTAAAGACGAATGTCGGGTAACTCTAAGCTCTATGGACTCCGGGTTCATTTTAGCATCATATCACCCATTTTATTCAACGTCCGATATGACTCAACGTTGGAGGACGTAAATTACAAAAAAAGTCGACTTTTCGAGAGGTGCATCGCTCCCATCTTCAGCATGCTGAATGACTATAAGGAGGGGGACGATCAGTCGCCGAGGTAAATGACGCGGACCAATCAGCGAACAGAAACAGAAAGTCAAAAAACACTTCTGCTCTGAGATGTACGCCACTATACACCATCACGGGCTTGCTCGCTGATTGGTCCGCGTCATTTACCTCGGCTACCGGTATATATGTGGGTCGCCCACTGCGTCTGGCCGAGAGGACGGCCCTGGGATTCCAGGAAAACCTCAAGAAAATCGCGGTGCTGCTAGAGGTAGAGAAAGCCTTTGCACAACTTGGCACCAAGGCCTTCTGTATAAACTCAGGGAGGCCAACGTACATCCTCCCTATCTCACCCTGATTAGCAGTTTGCTCTGAAACTGCACGTCCAGGGTGAGAGCGGAAGGACGGCTGTTATCTATCAGACCCATAGCCGCGGGAGTCCCGGAAGACAGTGTTCTGTCACCGTTACTCTTTGCGGCTTACATGTCTGATTTCCCCCTAGAACCACAGACTGTTACGTGCCAATATGCCGAGGAAGTCCTCATAATGGCACGCAACAAGAACCTAAGATATTGTCATCCTCCGCTGCAGCGCCAGCTCCAAGCCATCGGCCGTTGGAGTGAGAAGTGGAGGATGGCCATTAGCCCCGAGAAGAGCTCCGCTCTTCTCCTGGCTAAGGTCCGAGCTGGACGACCGGATTTGTCGCTGAGGTTGAGGCAGAGGCAAATCCACTGGGTTCCCTCTGCCAAATAACTTGGCGTCCTCCTCGATCGCGGTCTCACCTACGCTCCTCATGTCCGGGTCAAAGCCGGACAAGGGCATGCAGCACTAAAGCATTTATACCCAATCCTCAAATCCACCATGCCAACGCACCTCAAACTACGCCTGTATCGGGCGATTATACCGCCCCTGATTCTGAATGGCTGGGAAGTCTGGGGATCAGCGGCTCCCACCAATATTCGCAGACTACAGCGCGTCCAGAACAGGGCCACTGCGCATGATATACGATATCGCGCGTAGATTCCCGTCCCACATCCTTCATACCTACTCCGGGGTGCCGTACTTCGTGGACGTGGTGCGGGAGAGATCCCGCACCATCTTCGATAAGCTGAACTCCCATCCAAACATACTGGTGAACACCCTTGGCCGTTACGATCACAGGGTTCCTCGCCGCCGACCGAGCTACCGGTTACCCAAAGATGCTTTGGGTAACTAGAACTGAACAGGGCCACATTCCCCTGACTCCAACCCCCCAAACCCAGAAATG
This sequence comes from Mantis religiosa, assembly GCA_030765055.1. Taxonomy (NCBI): domain Eukaryota; kingdom Metazoa; phylum Arthropoda; class Insecta; order Mantodea; family Mantidae; genus Mantis; species Mantis religiosa. The sequence goes on along the minus strand of CM060951.1, from coordinate 197,230,948 downwards.
GGCTTGGTAAACTCAACACCTAAACACTGTTCCTTTCCCTCTAGCCTGCTAACCGGACTGTGTTCAGCTGCCTCCCAGGCAGGCGGAAAAGCGCAGCCAGCACTGGGCGCATCCCCCCAGGGGCCAACAGCGCGCACAAGGCTAGATATGTTCACTGCCGAAAACAACCGCCTGATACAAAAGATGACTCTTTTATACTGCCCAGATAAAGACGCAATAAGCGGCTAGGTGCTGGGCAGCAAACATTCCGTCCAGGTAAACCTGGACGACTCGACAACATTCTGAAGATGGGAGAGATGCACGTTCCCGAAACGTCAATGTCACAACATCTTACCTGGCTCGAAGCACGAGGACGTCTAGAACATACATAGAAGTAGTTGCTCAGTTTCTATATGACAGTTCTACCGCCAACAGAGCCGCAAACACTTAAAAACACTAAAGCTTCTCTCGTGTAACAAGAAGTTGCTAGAGGAATTATTTGTAAGAATATTTTGCACAAGGACATAAAGGTCATGTGTATCGACACATCTGACTTTTTCTACAGATTTCTCTAATTCATTCCAAATAGTATAGTAACTGCATTGATATATGTTAACCACCATGTTCTCACAATGACTAATACTAATGCTTACCTCAGAGGACGTAGAAGTAGAGATCCAAAGAATGAGGATTAACACGATCACGTTAAAGCCTGACCAGATGAGAGTCAAACCTATTTCATTGGTGTCGGCAAATTCAGCTAAATCATAATCCAGTAACCAACTAGCATAAAAGAAAACACCAAATACGATTATAAAGAACTTGGTTAACACACTCAACAGGACGTGAAGTGAGAAAAATCTGTTAAACTGTTCAGAGAGGTCACAATGTGCATCATGCAACTCCTTTGGTACAGAAATTTCTCTTTCAGAGGATTTACTTCTCGTTACCTGAGGCAACATCGGAAGGTCTTTAGCCCGAGTTATTCTTCTCTCTATTAGGGAACTGAAATATAAGTTAATGCTTAGAAACCGGCACTTCAACACCCATAGAGTGTTGCACATAAACACGTCCACTGCAGAGAAAATGATGGAATGTATACATGACCAAACTGGTAAAACATACTGTACAGTATCATACATCTGACAATATGCGATGATCAAACACTCGATAATTCCATTAATAGCGATGAGGAATATGAGTTGAGGTATTAAGAAGTGTTTGCCATACGGTCTGAAGTATGTGTCGAAAACATGACTTTGATCGTAGTCCTCGAAAGTTTGAATCAGAACAAGGAACCTGTTGCTTCGCAGACAGCTGAACATGTTCAGAATAGGAGGACTGGAGAAACTTGATGTGAAAATCATGGAAGCAACTCTAAGAAATCCAGAAAAACTGAATCTGTACACTATAACCCACATTGCTGAACTCTGTAACACAGCCATGACCACAAACATGACGACACTGTAAATCAGAGCAACTTTTGACACCTGGAGCTTCTTCATGCCATTTGACGTCACTATTCTAAATGGAGCAAGTCCCAGAACCCGCAGTGTATATAACAACGGATATAGTTCCGTGATCATAACCGTAGTATGAAACTTGCTGATTGCTTGCGAATTAGATTAGTGGATCTGATGTGGACGCACCTTGTGTCACCAGCCTCTTTTATTGACAGAGATGACAACGCTTTCCCATTAAAGTCTCTCTCGTTCATATGTAATTAGATAACCAAAGATAAATGTGTCAAGTAAACAGATTGAGAATAGTTATCCCTCGTACGTGAGAATGTTCTGAATAGATGATGAATATAGGTGAATTTAAAGGACCTAGAGAGCATTAAAATGGCCTTAACATGGTGACTTCATAAGCTTAAAGCATATTAGAGCAAAGAACAAGAAAACAAAGTAGCAAAGAATGAATTGAAAATTGTCTTCATTTACTAACTTCCTAGAATTTATTCTTAAGCAGGAAATATTTAATTACAATTCTTTTAAGCAACCTTTGTAAGACACCAACATTCAAAGTCTAGCTATTCTAACATAATACAGACTTAAGGATAAATAGCTTCTTTCAGCATCATCAAATGCTACTGTGGATAGTTTAAAGCAATTTGATATAGCAGTAACTTAATAGATAGAGTATATTGAGCAATAGATATATTTTGTAAAGAATGGAGCCTTAGAATTAATGTAAACAAAACTAAAATAACGGTATTTAAGAACGGCAACAGGCCAAGAAGGGAGGAGAAACGGTACTGCCAAGGAAGAGAATTTGAAGTGGTCAATACATTTGATTATCTGGGAGCAGTAAGAAGGGTTGGAAAGAGCAGAAGAGAATGGCAGTGGTGAAAGGTCAAATTGTATTAAAAGCTATTAAAAAATGCCTAGATAAATTACCAGGAAAGCAAAAGAAACAGCCGTATTAGAAGCAAAAATGCTGTATGGGATATAGATATGTGGTTTGGAGCAGCGGGTGCAAATAAGATTGTGATACATAGAAACTTTTGCAAACAAGTTTTGGGCTTACCACAAGCTTCACCCAATTGAGTGGCGCAAGCAGAATTGGGAAGACTGGTTACTAGAGGGGTAGTGGTGGAAAGAGTGTTAAAATATTGGGCGAGACTTAGGAGTTTAGATGAGCAGAGTATTCTAAGTCAGTGCTTTATAGTACAGAAAATAATATATCTGGAAAAGATTCATGGCTGAATAAGATAAAGTAAATATGCTAAAAGTAGTGTTTGATGTCAGGTGGGAAAACCAGTCATTATTGCAAGGTGGATTTTGGAAATAGATTAAGATATTTAAAGGTAAGAAATGTTAGGCAAAGCTCACTGGAAATTTATAGAGAGTTCAAAGTGATCTAGAACAGAGAACTATATATTGATATTTGTGATAAAACAGCAAGAGAACTCTTTGCATGGGAGAAGAACAAGGGTGGTGACACTGAAGGGTTTGGGAAGAGGGAGGGATATGGAAAAATGCCCATTGTGTCACCAAAGGAATAAATAATGGCATTTCCTTCTAGGATGTGAAGAAACTAGGTTGCTTAGGGAGAAGATACGTAAAAAAGAATGGGCAAAGCTACCAAAATAAATTCAAGCAATGAAGTTAATGAGTGTAAAATCTAGGAAATATTCAATTGAATTTGGGAACTTTTTGGGCAAAGTAAGAGCCAAATGTTTGAAGAAGGTAAGTAAATATGTCGAAAATGAAGATGAATGTGTATTAGATAAGATGCAAATAGGGACTTATTAGCACGATAACCTCACAATTTAAGTCTATTAGGCCCAAAGGAAACCAGCAAATCAGTGTAGTAATAAGAATGTAAATGCACGGTAATTTCTAATTTAAATGGAAATAAAGATGACTATTACTATTATTAATTACTATAGAAGTAACTTTATGGTTTAATGTAACTTTATAATAATTTAATAAGCTTTCGCATTTAGCTGATCGCCAAGAATGTATAACCGAAGCGCGGTCCTTATTTGCTGTAATGTGTCAATAGCTGACAGTAAAACATTCTGAACGACACAAATAGTACGAGTGAAAGATGAAGGCGTTCATCTCCTTTATCATAATAACCCACAATTAGAGTAAGTTACAAAGTTCTTACATAAATATTGTCAAATAGTTATTCCTTATTCTGATCTGTGATTTTCTTAGTCCTAAACATGCATTTTCCCTTCTGATTTTCATAACTAGTCTGATGTATTTTAAAATACTGAGTTCCACATCCTCTAGTCAGAAATATCCTTGTCGACTGATTTACTGGACGGTCTGATAACCTTAGCTATATGAACCTATTGCCATTCCTTGATCTAGTCAGAAACATCCTTGTTGACTGATTTACTGGAAAGTCTAATAACCTTAGCTATATAGACTTATTGCCATTCCTTGACACAAAACCTGGCTGGCTAAAGACTTCTCTTTCTCTGAGGCTTCTTACATTAATTATCGATTATGAAAGATGGATATTAATTATTAATATTACCTCTCTTCTTATGCTTCATTTTACAAAGTTATTAATCGTACCGCCAAATATTTTGCATTCAAAAGTTGGTAAAACTCTCCTTTGGTATTCGTTATGACATACGAAAATTAGGTAAGAGGATGTATTGTATTCCAACCAAACGTTCCATGTGAAATGCAAGTGAAATACACTTTTGAGGCCGCTTATATGTGTGTCCAGATTTACATTGAAGCTGTCCTTCATTTATATGGTGATGTAAACAAAGCGGGAAAACGTACTACTCCCCGGGCGCCTGTGATTGGAGAGATCAGTTGCGCCATTTTATCAATCATGTGCCGAGCATGTGCGATTTCAAATAACTTGGAAGGTTTTGCATTGCTGTTTCTCATGATTTGTGTAGCTTATGTGGTACCACTTTTACATTAAGACTGAATGCGAAGGTGTGTGTACTGTGAAATGTATTTTTCCTCTTGTACGCTAAAACGTGATTGAATACTTAAAACAGTTATCAAATACTTGATTTCATCACATAACCTTAACTCATTTTAAATTAAAAATTGAGGAACGGATCTTTCTGCGGAATAATAATGGTAAATAACTGCGTGTAGACACTTTGGCTTCTCCTTGAAACTTCTACTTGTATGCAACTGAAAAAATAATATTTTTTACTTAATTGGAATCCGACAGTGGACGAGGTCCTTAAACAACTTCCACTTCCGAACTTTAATTTGATAATTCCTTCGAAACAACAATATATCTTCTAGCTCAACAATGACATTTTTTCTGTTCTGTTCTCCTATGTCCCGAAAAATAGTGTGGAAGCTCCTTTTTCAAAGCTTACTAACTGGGATCGTTATTTATTGCTTAAAACACTTTTGTAATTGCGGTGGCTGGTTTCTTTCAAAGAAGCTATGAACCTATTGGTCAATAACATTTTAACCAATTTATCATATTCATCTTTCACAACTGGCTTCTTCCGTTTTTGATGTTTTCTTGGATTAGAAACCCGGCCTGTTTTCACAACTTCACTTCGAGGTAAATTAATAGTTGGCGCTGAAAAATCAATTAATTATGCTGACAAATTAACAACGTCGTCAAGTGTAAGATTGGGTATTTTTCGCGCAACTTGCAACTCACGTTCAATATAATTTGTTTTTCACCACTTTTTAAAGGCTTTCCTTTGTGATGTTTTACACATTGCACGGAAGCCTCCAGGATGTACGTATAACTTATTGTTTTCTCACTTGCTTTTAAATTGCGCAAACTCTTGATTATTTCGTACAAATTGCACTAATATTTACTAAATAAAATACTAATTATAATCTTTGGAAAATCTAAAGGCATATGGAGGGGCGCCGTACTGCAGATACCAGCCAATCCTAGGTTGGCTCCGCCTAACGAGCTGCCTACTGTGGTGCACGCATTTCGCGTGCCTGGACTGAGATCATTATATAATTACGGTGGTATAAATGTTTCAAAAATGGCAGATTTACACCTTATAATAAGAATGAATTTTATTTTTTGATCATGACCGTACAAAAATCCTGCCTCTGCGATACTTAGAAAACAAGCGATGAACGTTTTATCTTTGTAATGGATAAGGTTAAATTTTACGGATAAATATGTAAAAATTACAGATGCCAATCTCATAACAAGAGAGAATTTTACTTTCTGATCATGACCGTACATAAATTCTGTCTCTACGATACTTAGAACACGAGCGATGCACTTTTTATCTTCACATGGTTATGGCTACACCCAACATCCATCCATTCAACACAGATAAGCCTGAAAAACAACATAACTATTTCCTCATAGCATTTATCTGAAGCATAAATAAATAATACACCTACTTTTAAAACAGAAGTCACGGAGTTTGAAACAGAGTTAATTTTCAGTTCGTTTTCAGAGTAAAGCTGTCGTTTTGTTAAAGTAAATGGCATCGTTAAGTCGTGTGTTCAACTCGAGCTGAAATATTGTTAATATTACATTAAATCATTATTATACACATATCTTTTACCAGTGTTTATAATCCGAGCGCGTGAACGTGTCCCTCGAAGCTGGAAGAAGTGATTTCTTGATCAACACACGTGAAGTGATTCATTTCCAAGACAGAAAATTATATTTAATACGAACAAGCTTTTACGAGAGCTCTACAATCCAGGATATAGGGCAACTGTAGATTTTTCAAAATCCCAGCAATTAACTCAGTAACCTTGTGGTGTAGGTAGTGTGCACACAGTGTCACGAATTTGTAGTGAAGCAGCTAATTTGTAGTGAAACTAGATACACGAACTGAATTTTTCATCCGCAGAAAGTTAGAAGCCAACGACAATATAGTAATAACGGCAACAATAAAAGTGTAATACATCTCAATACATAAGTGCCAATTCATTACGGGCTTATCGGTCAGGAATTGGTTACTAACTGTACTGTGTCAGATATCCTATTACGAGGGTTGTTCAATAAAGAATAATCACAATTTTTTTGACAACGTACCTTTATTCATCCTCATAATTTTGATGGTTCTTCTCAAAATGGTCTCCCCTGAATGCGATGCACTTATCGAAGCGTTTCTGCCAGTCTTCAAAGACATGCTGGAAATCATTTTTGAGAGATCGTTCAATATCGCCTCCGCAGCCTTCACCACTGTTTCTGATGATGTATAATGCCTCTCACGAAGGCGTTTCTTCAAGTTAGGGAATAGAATAGAGTCACATGGGGTAGAATCCCGTCTATAGGGAAGGTCAGGGATGTACTTCACGTTGATTTTTGGAGGATTTTCAGCAACAATGTTGTCAACATGCGACCGCACATTATCGTGGTGAGGCATCCAGCCTGCTTCACGGAAATGTGGTCTGTTGCACCTGATATGGCGTTGCAATGTTTTCTGGACATCCCTGTAGTGTTGTCCAGTTCTGATGTGTGTGCAGGTACAACATGCTGATAAACTATTCCATGAATATCAAAGGATGAGTTGACCATAACTTTCCCAGCAGAAAAAAAAAAAACACTTTTGCTTTGTTTGGTGGGTGGTGATGAAGGAGATATCCACACTGAGCTTTGCTGTTTGTTCTCAGGATCAAAATGATGTAACCAAGTTTCATCAACAGTGATTACATTTGAAATAAGCTCCGGATCTACCTCTAACATCAACTTTAACTGCATGTTACCCCCATTGCAGCGGTAGGCGATACTGAACATGTCTGAACTTACCTGGTTCTCACAGGCGGGAACCAATAGTACCAACAATGAAACTACTACGGCGTATTTATTTTACATTAAGCTAACAGAATATAATAAGATTGAACTTTAGTGTGAAGAATTATGACCGTAAAAATTATGATAATTCTTTATTTAACAGCCCTCGTAGTTTGTTTACGATGTTCATTACATTTATAATTTCTGTTATTAAGTGGATATAACGTTTTATCAAATCAGTGTTTTAATAAAACAGATAAGCTTGATCTTACCTCTGAAGTTGTCCAAGTACTGATGGAAATAGTGAAAACAAAAGCAGTACAAAACCAGAATGTCCACATGCAGGACATGCGTAAATCCAGGATTGTGCGTAGCTCTCCAAGACTGTGCTTAAGTATCAAGATAACAATGAAGTAGGCATTAAGAACTGCTACTATAAGTACTGCCACCACCAGTGCCAGAATAAACACACCAAGAAAAGAATTAATTTCTTCCGTGATGTCGCGGAGAAGGTCATAATGTCTGGAAATCTGACGAATTTTCTCCACATGAAAGTACGCTTGATGATGAAAGAGTTTTAGCGTCATTGTTGCATCAGGATCATGTTGTACAGATGTTGTGAGTTTCGAATTCACTGCTTTGTAACGCTGATATAGTAAAAACAACAGGGTACAAGCAATCACGAAGAAAATATTGAGTATAGTACTACTAACACTTGTAATTAAAAACATTATACGCCAAATTGGCAATTTGGAGATATTAGTATTATTTATGTATAATACATATGACACAACATAACATACAAAATGAGTGCAGAAGTTCAGAATTAAACATCGCTGAATTATGAAATATCTGGCATTATCGTAATTCGCTGCTTTATCGAAGGTTTGCAGGCGGATGATGAGGTTTGCAAAACACTTGACGTTCAAATGCATGTACATGGATAATAGAATAGGGAACGTAACCGTTCCAATAAATACTACACCAACTGCCTTAGCTAACATGGGGGCCTGATATCCGTTATTGGTGCCCCAAATTACATATAGGTTATACGTGAGAAGTATGAGTAATAGTAAAATATCATACACCAGCAACAGCCTTGAAATTATACACTTGCTTTTCTTATTTTCTGAAGCCTCTATGCGAAATGGTGCCAGTCCATGAATCCGCATAACGTAAAGCAACGGAGTTATGACTCTAACGACATCTACAACCATTATCTCCTATTATACGACTTGCTGAACATCCTTCGCTAACCTCACCTTCTGTAATAACCTTGTATGTCCATTTACTGGTACGCAATTTACTACTGGCAGTTAATTTCATTAACTAAAATGTTTACAGACAACGATGTTTTCTTTGATAACATTTTATCATCCTTGAACGCCTTTTCAACCGCTGTTCTATGAACTAATTATGTTACACGCATAACGGGCGATAAACATCAACCTAACAAAAAAGTTTTACTCTTTTAGGTACGTCAGTTCAATATTTACGAGTCCCATAAGGCCAAGACTACATACACATTTGTTAATTGTCAACTATCAATTCTTCCTACTAAAACAAAACAGATGTTACACTGACATGGTTTTGTTTACCTAACACCGTTTTCATCAATGCTAAACAAGTTATTCTGAAGATATTGTGAGCTGGTGAGTTCGTAAAATTAAACGTCCATTAAATTAAATGCTGTTTGTTTCCATAGAAAGACACTTGTACAACATTGATATCAGAAAAAATGAGTAACACACACAGGAACGCAATCTTCAAGTCCGTGTGTCACACGTCCGTACTGCAAAATTGCAACTCACTGCCTGACTGCTTCTCTGCACGTCTCTCGGCTCCCTGCCGAACTCTTATTTATACACTCGAAACATTACTGAACAAAAGACTGTTTTCAATAAATTAAATGCCAGGTCAGGAGATGGCGTGAGTAGAGAAAATTGTATCAAAGAAGCATAACTAATTAACCTGATTATCAATATGTATTGATCTTTGCTTCTCAAATCGACGGATTTCCATTTTTAAGGGCAGTTTCCAAGAGGAGCTGAACCGAAATCCAGCATCACAACTAAGCGTGCTCCTTTTAGAGTAAATCGCCAAAGCTTTCTTAATGCTCCGCTCCCAGTAACTGTTGCATTTTGCCAAGATGGTCGTCTCCCTAAAATTGGCCGTATGGTCGTTATCAAAGCAATGCTCTGTCAGCCCAGACTTCTCAGGTTGCATTAAATTTTGATAGTGTTTTGTCTTTGTTTATAGTTGTGTTATATCCAGTATTTCATCTGTGTTTATAACATTTTATAAATATCCGGATGATGGGAGAGATGTACACTCCCGAAACGTTGATATCTAATCATCGTTTCACCTGGCTGGCTACCCGAGAAGAAAGTGAGCGTATTCGCCGCCAGAAAGTTTTACACTAGCAACTGTTTCTCGAGGTTTCTCGAAACCCGACGAAGCCACAGGAAGCTACGCGGCCTTTCAAGGCGGCAGGCGAAGGAGAGAGACCTGTCCAAACATTTCTTCGCTCTTTTTTGTCCCCCGTTTCTGCTAGTGCGAGCATGGACCTTTATTGGGCGCTATATGTCTCTTTCACTCCCCGATTCTATCTCTCTCGATGCTCGCTTACGAGTGGCAAACCAATGCCTCGTGACAGTATTATATCTCATTTTTAATACTACAACAAAAACTTCTCAAACAATTCTGATTTTCAATTCATTATCGTCAAGTCATAATTTGAAAGGGTGCTGAAGCATGATATCAAGTGTTTTAAAAGTGTTTGAGAAGGTTGTTTGTAGATTTAGACCATAAAAAACATTGCAAAATTAGTTAATTCCCTAATATATTTTTGAAAAAATAATTAAATTTTGTATATGTGATGGAAACAATGTAGAATTCCAACGTGTTTGAACCTACATTGTAACGAAATCAAATTAATACAGAAAGAAGAACTGAGTGTCTCACTTTGGTTACATAGGAAGTCACAAAGCGCGGCAATATAACGAACCTGTCTTACAGACACAGGTTTACTATTTGTTTCCAAGTGGCTTGTGATTGACTCTATATTTCAATGAAGCCACAAGGTTAGATGGTCACTGTCAGTCTGAACCAAACATATGAGCCTTTAAGTAATCTATAACGGTGATGGACCAGCTTGAATAAACGGTACACCAAAATATCATTATCAGCAAAGAGCATTGAAAAAACACATGTCATAAGGCAAACTAGACATTTATATACATTGCTACAAACTCCAATATTTACAGTCAGTACCATGTTTACTGCCAAACCTCCCAAAATTATGCTAACAGTGGTAACATTATAGAATGCAGAATGCTAACATGAAAGTTGGCTTTATCCAAATGTTCATCTTTATCACAAACTTTAATACGAAATAGAAATTTGGAAAACTACGAACGTTGGGAACTGTGTTAACATGTAACAAAAGAAATATTGAACATATAGATATGAATGCTTCACTGACAAAATTTTAGAAACTGGGTAGCTTCCAAAATTTGATTATGTCCCTTTGGGAGAAAACATAGAAGCTGATCAACATAATGAACATACAAAAGCTGTACAGAGCAGTGGAAGACGAAATCTCCAGTCTTTTCTCTTCACAAGATTTAAGTTTATAAAGTGCGAGACCTAGCAGTCTCTGCCCGATTTCACCAACAGATGTTAAGACTTGTCACGAGTTTAACAATAGTTAAAACAAAATTTGCATTTCAACAACAAGTGTTAGCGTAACACTCGTGTTAAATCTCTTGTTAAATTAACAAGCCAAATTTCTGATTTTAAGTCCTTAACAATTGTAAATAGTCAAGATGGTGGACCTGAACTCAGCTGTTGATGTCAATTTGCTATATTTAAGACCGTCTAAATGGCATTCGTAATAGAGTACGGCGTATGAGGAGAACTGATTTTGAGGAGCTATCCGAAGAAAATTTTCTAGGGAGGTATAGACTGTCGAAACAAGTTGCTATGAAGGTTACTGCGGAAACACAAGAGAGGTTAGAACATGCATCGAAAGGAATATGGCGATCTCGCCTTTGCTTCAAGTATTAAATAACCTTGCGATTTTATAATTCACCGAAATATATGAATAATATATTGTCCACCTCCCGTCTTGAAACGTTCAAGTCACTTGCCCTTCGCGCCTCGTTTTAAATTTACGTAATACTGACGAAGTTTTTTGGTGCTTGTAGTAGTGACACATACATTTGAATTAAATTCGTTTCCAATATTTTCCCCCTGACATCTTTCTCTTTTACATTCATTCGCATCCGTCCTCTTATTTTCCACGATATCCTTACAAGTCGTCTCCAATTCAATTAATAATTCTGTCTGCATCGATGAGAAATTTGTCTCACGGGTTTTGTTTACGATTTTTTTCATCCGACATTTTTCAGCTTGTGCAGACGAAAATGAAAACAAAAGCGCATCGCCGTACGTTCAGAAAATAATATGACTCATCAATAGCCTTCTATATCTGAGATATTTTAAAATTCTTTGGCGTTAACACAGGTTTGTTAACATTTTCAGAAAACAGGCTGATGAAATACAAGAAATTTAGCAGTAGTTTTAGCGCTGTGACAATTGTTACGTTACATTTGTTAACGTATATTTTAACATCTGTTGGTGAAATTGGGCATTAATGTATTAATTAGAGGTCTGATACCTTCGAAGACACATCTAGACATTTTTTCTACACAAACTTCTGTTGAAATTTCAAAATAAATTCAATTTATCAGTACTTAGGAGATCTCTTATAGAAATTCATGACACTGTTTTGCTTTAGGAGAACATTCAGGCCAAGCTCTTCTACAGATATTTGAACCATACGTTTTACTGGCTGTTGAAAGCTACATTATACAAAAGATGTCCATTATCTAATGCCACTATACGCCATTAAACTGTATTTGAATAAACACTCGCACCAAAAGATAAGCCTGATGATGGAAAAAGTGTTTGCTGGGGATACACTTTGTTTGCATTAGATAACATTTTACGTGAGTGTTCATTCGGTAATTCACTGTAATGAATCATTTTAGGGGACAGTGTACTCTGAAATGCTAAAAATGCTAAAAAATGCTAAAAGTCTCTTTTTAGCTTAAAAATTCTCTGAAATTTCCAAGGGGGGTTTTAAGGTTTTATAGGGGTTTTAAGTGAACACTCTGCTCTTTAAATTCAGACATACCATTTTGCCATAACCTCCAGTAGGTTGCTTCCGTCCTAATTCCTTTATCTCTGGTGTTTGATGTAAGAATTATCTGTGGTAAATTTTGTTTTCCATTCTAAGATGTTGTGGCTGCCCAAAAGCTTTCTCTTGTATTTCCTAGGGTGCCTCTGTTTATTGTGAAGAGTAAACAGAACTAGTATTTGCAGCTTTTGCCCTAATATGTCCAATTTAGCTGACACTTCTTTAAATAAATATATACATAAAATAAATTATATTACGTTTATGTTACTTTGCTGTGCCATGCATTTTGTGAACTCACCTCAGAAGCTGTGGAAACACTGGACCAGAGAATGAATATTCCAACCAAAGCAGTAAAACTTGTCCAAAAGGTCACCATCCCAATCTCAAACGACCCATCCATATCCCCCATCTCATAACTGAGTAACCAGGTTACAAAATAGAATATGCCATAAACAATAATTGCAAATTTTGTCAATACAACCAATATCAAATTAATACAGAAAGAAGAATTGATTGACTCACAGAGGTCACATAAGAAATCATGAAGTGTGGCAATATGACGAATTTTTTGTAGAGATATAGGCTTTGAATTTATTTTAAAGCTATCAGTAATTGATCCCAAATGCTCATGAAGCCACAAAGATTTATGTTCAGCGTCATTCTGAATGAAAGGTATGAGGTATTGATTCAATAACTTGCAGCGCTGATGGACCAACTGAAACAAAGTGATGACCAATATGTCATTAATACAAAAGAGCATTGAATAACCACATGACATAATGAAAATTGTGTACACATATAACCTGCTATAAACCGAAGTATGAATAAAAAATACTACGTTTCCTGCTGAACTCAAAATCAAAGATGTAAACAGTTGAAGCGTTATAGAATGGCGAATAGCAGATTGGAGGTATGGCTTATCCAAATGTTCAGCTTCATCATAAACTTTTACGAGAAATATAAAGTTTGGAAAACTGTGAATATTGAGAGCCGAGTTAACATACAACAGAAGGAAGAGAGAACATATCGATATGAACACCTCACTGACAAAATTTAGAAAACTGGGCCGCCTGTAAAAGCTTACAATGTCCCTTTGGGAAGTAACAAAATAACTAATCATTATAATGAACACACAAACGCTGTACATCACACAAGACCACGATATCTTCAACCTTCTCTCCTCAGCGGATGTAAGTATATGATATGGTGCCAGACCAAGAAGTCTGAGGGTGTGGGTTAGAGGACTGACGGCTGCGATGACATCCATGAGCGTTTTCAAATAGTGCCTTCCGTTGAACTTCCAGATCCACTAGGAGAGCTGGATACGCTTTGAATTACAAGCATACTCCGGCAAATTTCATCTGTTGGCAGATTACAGTGATCTTCAACAAACACTGTCAATTATCTTCTACACCTATGTACCATTCAACTGTTTTATTTGATATACACTTGATCCACCAGATACACCTGAGGAGGGACATAATGTGTGATAACGAGACACACCTTATGCATTAGATAGTCTGTTTTAGAACCATGTGATTATGGTGTGAAGTGATATCATTGCATTCGATGGGAACAATAACGAAACAGGTACAAGTGGATAGGGCATGAGAATTGCAGTAATGTGAAAAACTGACGAGGCCAGTTCAATACAGAATTATTATTATTATTATTATTATTATTATTATTATTATTATTATTATTATTATTATTATTATTATTATTATTATTATTATTATTATTATTATTATTATTATTATTATTATTATTATTATTATTATTATTATTATTATTATTATTATTATTATTATTATTATTATTATTATTATTATTATTATTATTATTATTATTATTATTATTATTATTATTATTATTATTATTATTATTATTATTATTATTATTATTATTATTATTATTATTATTATTATTATTATTATTATTATTATTATTATTATTATTATTATTATTATTATTATTATTATTATTATTATTATTATTATTATTATTATTATTCTTATTATTATTATTATTATTATTATTTTATTTTTTTATTTTTTTATTTTTTTATTTTATTTTTTTTTTTTGATAACGTACGTTTACTTATCCTCATAATTTTCATGGTTCTTCCCCAAATAGTCCCCCCTGAATGGGATGCACTTGTCCCAGCGTTTCTGCTAGTCTTCAAAGATATGCTGGAAACTATTTTTGAGAGATCCTTCAAAATTGCCTCCGCAGCCTTTACCACTACTTCTAATGATGGATAATACCTCCCACGAAGGTGTTTCTTCAAGTTAGAGAGTAAAAAACAGTCACATGGGGCTAAATCCGTACTATAGGGAGGGCGAGGGATGCACTTCACGTTGTTTTTTGCAAGATATTCAGCAGCAACATTGGCAATATGCGGCCGCGTACTATCCTGATGCAGCATTCAGCCTGCTTCATTGAAATGTGGTCTTTTGCGCCTGATATGGAGTTGCAATGTTTTCAGGACATCTCTGTAGTACTGCCCAGTTACTGATGTATGTGCAGGTACAACATGCTGATAAACCATTCCATGAATATCAAAGAATGAGATGACCGTAACTTTCACAGCTGAATCAACCATTTTTGCTTTTTGGGGGGTTGGTGATGAAGGATATTTCCACACTGAGCTTTGGTGTTTTCTCTCAGAATCAAAATGATGTAGCGAAGTTTCATCAGCAGTGATTACGTTTGTAAGAAACTCCGGATCTTCCTTTAACATCAATTTTAATTGCATTTTACCTCCATTGCAGCGGTAGGTGATACTGAACATGTCTGAACTTGCCTGGTTCTCACAGGCGGGAACCAGGAGTGTAAACAATGAAACTACTTTGGCGTCTTCGTTTCACATTAAGCTAAAAGAATGTAATAAGGCTGAATTTTAGTGCGAAACATTATAACCGTAAGAGTATGGTCATTCTTTATTCAACAGCCCTCCTATATCCGTAATTCCGGGCTGCATTTGCTACCACCACTTTTTACTGAAGTCGTGCGCTCTTAGTAGCAGAAAGAGAGGAGTTAAAACCGTTTGTACTCGTACTTTGTCAAATGCAGGTCTATGTATCGTTGTCCATGCTCCTGTGCTAACACTTATGCAGGAAATATTAGTGTCTCTCGTTTTTACCTTTACCTGCTTTAACCTCATTTCGGTTTGCTTTCAAACAATTCATAGAGTACTTTGTTTACAGTATTTCATAATATTTCATAAGAAACAAAGTCTCAATTGTCCATCAAGAGATAATGCATTTACAGCCATTTTCGGAGACAAACTTTTATTCTCTTATAGTTACACATAGCGTAAAAAACAAGTCTCAAGCCTCACATAGCAAGATTAAAAAATGGTATAATTCACTAAGGTAAACATAAATTGTAATGATTAAGTAGCTGATACCAAATGTAATCCTAGAAGAGATTTCTTTTCCAAATGTTTGCTAATCTTGAAAAACAATAGCGAAAACTACTTCTCTGCTTTTATAGTTAAGGTTGGCCTGCTTAATACTTAAGAAAGGTCCTACAGTTTTGGTAATAAAAGATGAAGGTTCCAAAAAGAATGTGCACTGTCTGCCCAGGACAAGAAGGCAAGTTAGAGGAATGTGTATGGAAATCACTTTTACTGTTTCCACGGTGTTTATGCTCGCCTTCCCGGTGTAACAAGCATGCTAGGTTCCTTTGAAGTACGCAGGTGCTTCTCTGTCACAAGGCTCACCCATGCATAATACCTATCACTACAATTACCGCGACAAACATTAGATCTGGTGGCATGGGTGACACATATGCACTCTCGTACACTCATTTTCTGGTAAACAGATCCACTAAGAGAGTAGATAAACAGTTCAAACCTCTCTCCCCGTTATTCGTATCTTACATTCTTGTGTGAGTAGACAGTAAGCAGAACTGTAGATGCTAAACCCTGCATATGCGATAAAGTCTGTTTGGTTAACTCATGTGCACGTCGGCTGCTTCCTTTGACGAATCCTTATAATCGTTTTACAGCACCGACCCTCCTTCTCGCAGGCCTTTCTGCAAGGTTGCCACCTTTCTCAATACGTCATGGGTATCGTACGAGGTTTCTTCTAAATAAATTATCTTATTTCCATTACTGCGAAACTTCCTTAGTTTTGACAAATATATATTCTACTGGAATTCTACTACAATTCTACTGGATTCCATAATAACCCTTATCTTATTCAAAGTGCGATATTTGAAACCCAGCTTCTTTAGCAGACCGCGCAAAGTACAGTGCCCATAAGGAAAATCACAAATTTCTTGCAAATATGCAACCAATTCTTCTAAGGCGGGTGCTCTCCCTTTTGCATAGAATCTATAAATTTCTCGACGAATTAAATGTCATGTGAAATTATCTACTTTAGAGAAACGTTTCCTTTTGTTTTCACACTAGATCGGCGTCTTCGGTTTTCCTTTCGTCACAATATTTCTTACTGTATTTCTGTGAATACCCAGAATTTATCATCACGTTCATTGCATAACCTCTTACCAAATTATTTTTCAGCACATATTTATATGTGTTCAAAACAAGCACTTGAATTTTCTTAGAATTAGTTCCCGTTATAACTTTGTTTTTGAGGCTTTTCCAGTAATATAACTCGGCCCAGTTATTCACACTATTGTCATCACTGATTATTTTCACTTGACTGAAAGTTATCTACTATTTCATTTGAATTTACTACTGATTTTCCCTCCCACAGTCTCCACATCATGATACACAACGAATTTCTGCACGTAATGAAATAGATCAACTGGAAGTTGGAACTTTGGCAACTGAGACTCCACGTGGAGTAGACATGCGACTGTCACTTCGAGAAAATCAGGTTTTTTATTGGTCCTCAACGACAGTGTTCCATTTCTGAAGTGTGGAGATAGATTTATGATGGTCATTAGTGGGCGGGAGGCTCAGGTTCCTTTAATTCCGAACTGCACATGCGTTAACTAAGCAGACTTTACTACGTGCAATCTGCTACCGTAAATTCCTAATATTGCCTTGTTGATCGCTAGCATTCATAAAGTTAAGCAGTTTTTACATAACGGTTACATTTCAAAATAATTGCAACCTTATTTCGGTGACAGTAGCATGATAACTAATAAGGTAGACAAAGAACATTTGTGATAAAAGTTTTAGTCTCACAAAATAGTGTACAATATAACATCTGTTGCAATGCGTATTATCCGTTTAGCGTTAATTGTTAGTCACCATGGCTCTTCAGAAGATTTGTCAAAGTGTATTATTATGAAACGTTTTAATTCATTATAAAATAAGGCTACTCAATCCATTACAGAAAAGTTAAAATAAAAATGTTTTACTGTTTTTTTTTTGGGTAAGCCGATTCATTAATAATGTGTAGAACGGGAAAATTACTCGATAGCTATTTACTGTCCAAGCCCGTGGGATTCATATCTGTGGTTCAAGATTATTTTATCAGCTAGAGAGAGAAAATCATATTTATAAGGTTGGCTTTCTTCGTAAAAGTGTGAGCAAAATACACATAGCTCAAACTCTACCGATTTAATTCATATAAACACATTTGTTTATTCACTAATGACGATGTCTATATTCGTAGCAAGTACTTGAAAAATAACTTACCTCATAACGTACAGATTCGCTTCGCTGAAGAATCAGTATCAAAGATATGACCGTGGAGATGATCCAAGGAAATTGGGAAGAGACTTCAGGTACGTCGTAGGATTCGTAGTCTTTACCGAACAACGTAATAATACAGTAATACGAGCAAAATATTATTACGTTAAACTTGATCCCCAGCATCCCGAGAAACAATAGCGCATAAGACGAGTTCACCTCCTCAGCGAGATCACACAAGAATTCGTGAAGTCTTGTCAAATACCGTATTCTCTGTGGAGAAAATTCGCTGTTGTTTATCCCAGTAGAAAAACATACAAAGTTATTGTTTTCAGTGAAACACATAATTGAACTCAGTTTTAAATTTACGGCCTTAAAACGTTGCAGCAAAAGAAGGAATATGTCACAAACAAGGACATCCAAAATCATAAACGGAAATGTGTAAAATAATAACAGTGTATGCATGCAGAAGTATTCCAGTACACTACCACCTTCTTTCGGTAACATATACATTCCGCTAATAATTAAACAGCACAGAGAACCTGTAGTTATCTGTATAACAAGAGATCGTCGAGCACGATGATAGTATTGTTTTTGGAAATTGATGGCTGCATCAAACACTTTGAGGTTGAACATTATTTTAGAGGAACTTTGAATAATCCTCATTGCATAAATGTAGAAAACTACTGCAGATGAGAAAACCAGACAAAATATTTTGGTTAATATGCTCAAAAATTCATTAGTGTAGTAAATTTTCATAATATACCCAATAAAGTAAATCTGGTCAGCAATGAATACCAAAACCAGTATGATACTGTAAGCCAGAGTAGGATATGATAAAACATAACGTTGCTTGCTGCTTTGAGTTGTTAAATTGTATGGTGCTAAGCCAATAAGTTTCAAGGTGTAAAAGAGTGGCCTGATGGCGAAGTTTATATCCACAACACCCTGCTGTTGGTTTACGGGTTCGTCCTTAAAGGTATTCTGTGAGACCTTCAGTCCCTGCATTGCTGTTCCCTGTACGATCACTGGTAATGTCACTAACGGAAATAACAAACTTCATTAATGCTCAATACACCTTTTACGCATTTTTAAAAGCAACATCCATGATATCTAGTCGCCGATCATTCATATTTACTTTTGCCATTAACCTGTCAGCGAGGATAGCTATTAACTTTTGAGATCGCGTCGATAAAGCTCTGTAAATGGAGAATACTTTGCTCCTTGAAACCACATAACGTATTTAAATTGTTGTATTTACGCATTCTGGATATTAACTACCTCTAGCTTGTTTCCCACTTGTTCAGAATTCGTCACAAAAGAGATAAAATCGAATATCGCAGGTACACATAGATACACACTGTATCCGTTCAACATATCTCCTACCCGCCTCGTTAGCGTGGTGGTAGCATGTCTGCTGCTTCACGTTCAAGAGGTCCCGAGTTCGAATCTCGGTCAGGGTGAGTTACTAATTCGAGCATTATTTCACCAATTCCATTCATCGTCCGATGTGACAACGTTGGATGACGTAAATTACGAAAAAAAACATATCTTCTTCTGCGACAATGGAGAGTCAATAGATAAGTCGCAAATCTAGTTAGAAAATAATAAGGCAGCTACCTAAAAGTTATATTAATTTTTGACATATTACCTTGCACATTGACACACTTATCCCATCTCTTTACAGATCTTTGAACGCCGATGGCATAGGGGCTTTTGGTTGCTGTCGCAGCCAAGGGTTAAACTCATGGATTACGGCATCGTCAGTTTCGAAGTGACGATAAGGATCAAGACCATGATAAGGACCTTTAAGGGACCCAACAGGTGGAAATCATTACCGGCTAAGTGACGCCCTTCATGTCCCAGAACACGGTGACCATAACCTTGCGGGCTGATGGAGCCACCTTCAATAGTTTTGTTACTGGTGAGGAGGGACTGGTTTCATTCATTAATTCTGGTTGAAAGTCATGAACTCAATCTCGATCCATGCTTTGACTTCCATTGTTAATCTGCTGGATCCTATTGAATACAGCTTTCCAGGAGAGGCACTCTTCACCATATACGGGGCGCATTTCGCGATGCTCCTGTTGTGTGAACGTCCTTTGGTACACAAAAAAGCACAACCACATGTTCTTCTGCTTGTGTACAGTCATGCAACACACCCGCCACTTTGCACTGGCTAGTACTGACTGACCAAATGCCGCAGAGATATGACCCATCTCTTTGTTCCACGGAAAATCGTTGAATATTTGTAGTTTATAGTCTGTTAAAGTATACAAGTAAAAGAAAATGCAAAGAAATTCCCTAATGTAAACAATAATATGAGGACTCCACATTTTATCTACTCGTATATCTATGAACGTGCGTAGTTGCTTCGGTTATTGGCGCCTCACTCTACTGGCCATGAAATATTGCTTAATGTTTTTCAAACACCGTTCTGTCAGGCTTGCTTTTTTACGTTCCATATATCTATGGCAAATCCGGCATTACTTCCCTTCAAAAGGAAGCTGGATACACCCGAAAATTGCCATCGCCCTCTACAGAATTGAACCAATAGCCTCGAAAACGACAGGTAAATTTGTTACCCTTAGACTACGAAATATGATTAATGCTCCAAATGTACATCACAGACTAGAACTAGGTGAGTGTAATTTATTTGTGGATTATACAGGGTAGTTGTGAAGTTCGGATGGTGGTTTAGGAGGGGAGGCTGACTTGTGCTTCATTAATTCAAGTGTTATGTCGAGAGAAAACAAAAGAGTAGCTACTGAGAAAATGAAATATATCACTAAGATCTACACATATAGTTGAATTATATAGAAGTCTGGTTTTGCTTACCTCAAAAGAAGTGGAACATGTTGTCCTAAGTATAAGTATAAGAATTATCAAATTGAAAATTGCCCAAGTATAGCTGATTCCAATACTAAATATATTTAAACTGCCGACGTTATGCTTAGTATCCAAATCAGAAATAAATACGCGCTCAAGACTGTTATGCCAAAACTGGCTAGTGTAGAGTACAAAAAATATATCCACATATAAGAATTAATTTCTTCGGCGAGATCACAGAGAAAACCATGTAGTCTAGAGATGTGACAGATTGCTTTCTGAGTTATCCGGGTGCCCTCTAAGGTTATTGCTGGGTCCTTCATGCTAAACTGTAAAGGATTTGGTTCGACCAAAGCGTTTAGTTTTTCATTCAGTGTTCTGTAGAGCTGATAGAGCAGAAAACATACAACAAAGGTCACTACATAAATAACATTGAGCATAAGCATGTGTATAACCGCTGTCACTAAGGCACCTATGCTGTGGAGCAGACCGTATATGTTCATACTTATCAAACCGATACTGCAGATGATTATTGAGCCTGTAACCCAAAGGCAAATTTCGATACTTAAACAACGATGCAGTACAACGTATCGACTTTTATCGACATTCTCCAAAGTATCAAAAGTTGTGAATCCAAATATTATTTTAGGAAAGTGCTGAGTATTTAAAACCGTGTAAACGCTCAAGCAAATGGACGAGAAAATAAATACATTTAAAGTTATACTAACAGCCTTAGCAAAAGTGGGTAGATATAATTGGCCAATATTTAACATCCAAATACTGGAAACGTCTGAGAGCAGATGTATAATAAAGAGAGCAAAGGAGTACATAAGTAAAGGCTTTGATATAATCAAATGTCTTTGGCTGCCTATTACTTCTACTGTATATGGAGCCAGACCTAGTATCCTCATCAAGTGGGACTGATGGCTGAGATGACATCCGATGGCTGGTATACCTCTTCAACCACACTAGCTTCCTTCAACTTTTGAGTCCTTTGGTTTAACCGGCGCATTCTTGATATCCAATAACTGGGAATCCTCAGGTTCTGAGAGCAAGCTTTGTCCTCCAAATCACCTTTGAACGAATCACTTTTACACCCCTTCAAGTACTGTTATCGTAGTGACAATTTAATACACCCTGCTAATGTATTTATGCAGCTGCACTTCATTAAACAAACACAACAAAGTTAACACCTCATCGATCACTGTTTTGTGCTCGACATAATCTATATTTTCACTTAGCTACTTGCTTAATTAATCACAATAGAAATAACTCCAAAGGTCAGGAATCACTTAACTAAATGCTTCTCACCAAGAATTTCATTACAGTAAGTGTCAAGACACAATGTGAATCTTTTTTTTAAAAAATATAAGGGTCAGCTGATGAGTCCCGGGCCTCACATACAGATGGCGCCATTCGGGCAGTTTGACGAATAGCATCATATAGTTTAACTCTAGCCTAGCCTGTGTCCATAGTTACAGGTCAATAGCTCATTTAGTTTGTGAATGACAGCATTTTAAGCACCCCAAGTGTAGAAGTTTCACGAAAATTGAGGATTTGGAAAAATGAGCAGTGATTAAATATTTCCTCTTTGATGCAGGAACGATGGGTGCGTTTCTTGTTCGGGAGATGTTAGGTTCCTTTGGATATAGGATGTAAAGACGGAAAAACAGATTAACTGGCCATGATGTGGTCAGGGATGCCGACACCCCTTAAGTTGCGCCTTTCTCAGGCTTTAATTCTTCCAATTATGCTTTATGCGTGTGAGATCTGGTGCATGGCCGCAGGAACCAATCTGCGACAACTCCAGCGTGTACAAAATAAATGACTTAAGGTCATCTATTGTGTGTGCTGGAGGTTTCTCGTGAGATACCTTCATGAAGCCTCATCTCTCCACTATGTGGAAGACGTCATTAGGCGCCGGGCCACAAAATTTTACGCGAGTTTGCCTCAACATCAGAGCGCCCTGGTTTGGTCTCTAGGGAACTATCATACTCCAGAAAGACGCTTCAAGCTCTACCGGCTTTCCCGCATGGCATGCGAGCACACCCGGTAACAATAAAGTTATTATTACAACTTCAAAATTATTTCTATTTGAAAATTGAGTAATTATTCTAAATTAAACTCTTCCCAAACTTTCTCACACCAGCGGTGCACACAAGCGTTGCACCCGAGTTGGCTACCATGAGGAGCTACGACTACCTCCCTTCCTTTCATTCACCTAAATTTAAACCACCACCCTGCAAAACCCCTCATATCCTGTCATTAAGTGGTTAATTCCGTGTAGGACAGGTACACGCATGACACACGTCGTGCTGGCCCTCAGTCAGCCGCCAGCTGCTTGAATCAATGAATGAACTGGTCATTCTGCATCGTTGGTAAAGATAAGTATAAATGGTCTCCTCAGGGTCCAATGTGTGATTTGAAGTAAACAATACTTGCTTCTCTCCCACGTTTATTGATTTAAGATTTCAATTATGAAGTTGCTCTCTCTTTCACTTGCTCTCCACAACGATTATATCGCGCCTTCCTTTACGTTACCCGATTTCGCGTTCCTACACCTACTCTTATGCTTGACTCCATACAGTCATACCTCAGTACAATTTCCCACGCGAAGTATCGCGACTCTCGCGGTTAAGTCCGAGGAAATTTCTCCGGTAAAGTCTAAAATGAAGTGTCCAGTGCCACGCTTTCTCACGCCCTCGCCCTCGCTGGCTGATCTATCAACTTGTCTTTTCTAGTTAATGTCTATTTCATGTCGATATCATGATATATACTACATTTTATTGGGAGTTTTGTTTTCCTTGCTTTAACCTGATTGGTCTTGCATCACTTATTTATCTATGTAGCAGTTTTATTCCACCTCCCCGGCGTGTATGCCCCTTGGCGTCTTAACGGAAACTTCCTGTTTTTTCTTTATGTGGCGCGTTTCTAGTGGCGTACGTCTGGCCGGAGGGTTTTGCCTTCCTTTGTTTCTGTATTTCGACATTCTGCCTCAAACAGCCCCTTCTACCTGAAGCTATGTCTGCGTTGCTTTGCTTGTGTTAAACATTCTGCTTTATGGTTAAATATTTATTCTTATATTAATTCCAATATACTTGTTAATAATTTCGACAGTTTTATCGTCCCTCTCTTCTGTTCCACTGTCGGAAACCTGTAGTTCCTGATTCAACTTAAAAGTCTTAACGCCTAAAGAAATTCAGGAAGAAAAGTACGGTATATCGAAAGACTCTGTCCCTTCATATACAGTGATTAAAAGTAGCAGGGTTTAAAATGAGATGTGCAAGCACTAGTGATGATCCTCACACTGGACGCCCTGTAGAAATCACAACTCCAGAGACCATTGAAAAAAAATCATCGTTTGTTATTGGAATATCACAGATTAAATTTGTTTGATATAGCAGAGGCTGTAAGCATACCAAAAGAAAGTTCAGGTGGTTCTTTAAGTAATTTTTGGGGTTCCACAAGGTCTGAGGAAGGTGTCACGTTTGTTGACACCTGATCAAAAGTTGCAAAGAAAAGCTGTTTCTATTAAGAATTTGGAGCTCTACTGTAAATATCCCGTTGAGCTCTTGAGTGGGCTTATTACCATTGATGAAAACTGTATATTGTCACAACCTAGGGTGGTGACTGGTGGACATAGCTCATAGGATGATGGAGGGAAGAGGGGTAGAGACAACTCTTAACTCAAACTGATGCTTATTTATTCGGGACTGGCCCATAGCAGTTATAAGGCACGCCAAAGACAAGAGGAGTATGATTAAACAGTGTGCAAACTTAGCTTTACCCCATACGGGGGTTACCTTTCGGGATTGTGTGGACTTGAGGAGGCGCTTCCGGCCGGGCTGACGGGCAGCGTGACAATCTCGTATAGTGATCAAAAGTAACTCTCTTTGGTGAGGATCCAAGGTTTATCATACAGGCCATTGAATTCTTACCAACATGGCGTCGCTTACACCAGAGCTTAAGCTGCATCAGCCAATTAGAAATGAGTATTCAAATTGCTCTAGAATATCCGGACTGACGCACGAGGATCAAAGTGCAGCTCAGCACCGTGAAAATTAGCCCGCCTCGGTAGCGTAGATGGTAACATGTCTGCCTCACGCTCAAGAGGCCCGGAGTTCGAATCTCGCTCAGGGTGACCTGGATAAGGTTCTTTCCGGGGTTATCCCTTATAGTGAAAGACGAATGTCGGGTAACTCTAAGCTCCATGAACACTGCATACATTTTAGAATCATTTCACCCAATTCATTCACATTCCGATATTACTTAATGTTGAAGGACTTAAAATTACAAAAAAGTGCAAGTCAGCATGTAGACAACAGGAAATTGTTTTCATGGGGAATCCTCGGGGGTATGTTACCGGAAGTGGTAACTTTCAGTATTCCTGTTAGATGATGAGCCGTTTCAAAGCCTCCGTCAAGAAAGGCAATTTAAATAATGTATACGGGAGTCAAGCCCAAAGAAATAATCATCCAAATATAAAGTTTTGAGTTTTGATATGTTTGTCAGCCTTCCTCAACCATCCACGTGACAATATGTTACTACACTCTAGAAAGCGAATCGCAGACAGATCCAAGGATTGCACCAGGTGAACCATCTCCGAAACCGGCAAAGTCAATTTTGTCGGCTAAGAAGGTTATGGCAAGTGTTTTCTGGGATTCACAGGAAATTATTTTGTTTATTAGTTGAACAAAAGTTAAAAGTGTCACTGGTGATTACTGCACAAGCTTACTACAACGTTACAGTGATGAGGTGAAAAGAAAAAGCCTCATTTGGAACAGAAAACACCTTTTTTCTTCAAATCAATGCTGTGGCCCATCGTGCAGTCAATGTGTCGGGAAAAATGTGCGACTTAAATTTCCAAATGCTTGAACAACCACCCAATTTGTCATATCTAGCACCCAGTGACTAATGCTTGCTCCTAAAGCTCAAGCAATTTCTTGGAGAACGACGATTTTTCATCAACGAGGAGGTCATTTATTTGGTAAACTGCTATTTTGAGGGCCATAATAAATTGCGCTACAGAGATAGTTTAATTAAATAAAAACAACGAATATGAAGACTGTATTAGCTTTTCTGGAGATTATGTGGAGTAATACAGAAAAAAATGTGATTTTTTCTAGTTGTAAGACCGGGAACCTATTAGAGACCATCGTAAGTCAACATTTACTGACGACATCGAAACCAAAGCCTTACTAATTTAAAAATATCCTTTCTTTTATGGGATTGAGTTATTTCTAAAATTGCCCATCTTAAAATGTCCTTCAACTATAGTCATCTATGAAGTATTGTGACTTTGTGACCACACTTTGGTCAACACTTACAGTAAGCTGACGTAACATAAACCAACACAGTCGTTCGTCACTTATGCACACGAAAACAAACAAAGGATTCACTTTCAAAACACAGTCTTCACTTTCAAATCGAGTCCATTTACGACTGTCTGACTACTCAACTAACTGCTGCTTCCTTTTATAAGTTCATTCATGGTTCCAGAAGTTTGTGGAACGTTCTGTCACCATCAAGACGGTACCAGACGAAAGACGAACCTTCCAGGTATCTATCTTTATCTGCTTCGGAAAGCTTTTTATCCCCGCATTGCAGTGTCTTTGTGCACGTCTTCCGCACCTCCTCACAATAATGCGATCGTCGACAGTATTAAATAAACTGCTAGTAATGAAACATATTATACACCAGATTAGAAGCTTAGGATTAGTTATATATAACACAGATAACGCAACTTCACACACAAAATAAGTGCAGAAATTTTTGAATAAAACATCAATTAGTTATGAAATATCTGGCATTATAGAAATTTTCAGCTTTATCGAAGGCCTGGGGGCGGATGATAATGTTTGGAAAACATCTGAGGTTCAACTGCATATAGATGAACAAAAGAATACAGAAAGTGACATTTCCAATAATCATTACGCCTACTGTATTTGCCAAAATGCGGAATTCTATATTTACGCGCCCCTTAACACCAAGACTACGCATGTGTAATTAACAAACATAAATAGCTTCATACATAGAAGTTCATATGTTACATTTACATACCTTTGTATTATACTACCGGTAAACTTTATCTATCCCAGACTGACTGTACGAGGGCAGTCTGAAAGGTTTCCGATCTGAGCATGAAAATGGCAGTACTCGTAAATAAAAGATAGTGAATTTCGTTTTTCATCTGTTGACACTCACCAAAGTTTCAGCAATTTTGGACGCTCAGTTGTTATGTAACAGTCGCTTGAATGAGTTGATGTGAGTGTTTCAATGAAAATGGACAAAATTGAGTACTGAGCTGTCAGAAAATATTTGCTTTTGAAAGGAAATACGCTTACGCAAATCAAAGATGAGCTGCGTTCTGTGTATGGCGACCCTGCACCATCATTAACCACAGTGAATTTTTGAGCAGCTGAATTTAAACGTGGTCGTAAGAGCTTGGGAGACGATGAACGTTCGGGACGTCCAAAAACGACCTCCGAACTAAAGTGAGAGAGATAGCAGAGGCTATTAACATGTCAAAAGAACCTGTTTGTCACATATTAAACCAACATTTAGACATGACAAAGCTGTCCGCGAGTTGGGTGCCGCGTTTACTCACGTTACACTAAAAACGTGTTTGAATGAGCATTTCCAAAGCTCTGTTGACGCAGTTTAGGCGTAATAAATCCGAGTTTTGACATTGATTAATTACTGTAAATGAAACTTGGATACACCTTTATACGCCCGAAACAAAAATACAGTCCAAACAGAGGACTGCAAAGGAAGAACCGGCTCCAAAAATATAAATGTCCTTTTCGGCTGGAAAAGTGATGGTGACTGTTTTTTAGGGATAGTCATGGAGTTATTTTAATCGATGATCTTCAGAAAAGTAAAACCATTACAGGAGCATACTACGCACCATTACTTGACAAGCTGAGGGCAGAACTTACGCAAAAACGTCCACATTTGCACAAAAAGGAAATCCTCTTTCAAAATGACAACCCACCGTCTCACACCTCAGCGGTTGCAATGGTGAAATTCAAGGAATTCCGGTTTGAACTGTCTGACCATCTGGCTTACTCACCAGATCTAGCCCCAAGCGACTTATTTTTGTACCCTCATCTGAAAATTTGGCTTGGAGGACAGAGATTTTCGTCAAATGAAGAGGCAATCACATTCGTGAACAATTATTTTGCAGAGAAAAACGCCGAGTACTATTTGGACGGGTTACAGAGATGAGAGCATCGCTGGGAGAAGTATGTACAAGGACATTATGTTTAAAAATAAAATAAAAATATCTGAAAAAATGTTTTATATCTTTATTAGTTCGGAAACCTTTCATACCAAACTTGAATATCTTATTTTGATGACTACAACAAAAACTTTAGCAGAAATATTTGAATACTATACTTCTTTATCAGTGCTGTCATAATTTGTAGGCGTACTCTTAAACGGAGACACGAGAAACAAAAGAATGTTGGATAAGTGCTTAACATGGGCATGATAGAGTAGTTTGTAATTTCATACTTACAACACCAAATGGTTAATGTCACATATATTTTTGAAGTACTGAGTTTGTATTTTATATATTTGATGGAAATTATACGGAGTTGTGTGGGTTTCATCTATTCGGAACACAAATCATTAATGTAGTGCTGTGAAATTCCGATAATCTGATACAGCAAGCTGCAGACTAAGTTTGAACTGTTTTTCATACTGTCTTGGAAAACACACACACACACACACACACACACACACACACACACACACACACACACACACACACACACACACACACACACACACACACTGATTCTTTAGTCGTATTAGATGTTCTGTTTTAGTACTTTGATATATTTTAATTGTAATAAAGTCAATTAAAAGGCCTTACCTCGTAAGTCACTGATACGCTTTTCTGTAGAATCAGAATCAACATTGCAATGCCCAAGAAGGTCCATATAATTTGTGTAGAAAACTCCATCAGCTCATCAGAGTCATGTATTTCGTTAAACAGCCATGATAAACAACAATATGTGCCATAAATGGTTACGGTAAAACTGATCATCAGCATCAAGAGAAACATTAACGAGTATGACCAGTTGACCTCTTCAGCTAGACTGCATAGGAATTCGTGAAGCCTCATCAGCGAGCGAACTCTGTCTGTTGACCTACACTTTGGAGAGAGAAGTGAAACTTCATTTCCCTCAATGACTGAGATAAGCCTTGTATTCACTGCGTTGAAACGCTGATCTATTAAGAAAAATACGGTGCACACCAGCACATCTTTAAGAAGATACTCAGCTATGTATATAGTTAAAAAACTATACCAAATACAAAATTCTAGTGCACTTTTAGCGCCGTAATGGACCACGTACAGTACATTTATTACTAAAGTACACACACAGATAGCAAACAACTGTAAAAATAACGAGTGCCGGACCCGATAGTGATATTTTTTGTTTAGTTTTATTGTTGCGTCAAAGTTCTTGAGACTGGAAATTATATAAGAACTGGTGTAAATCATCTTTGTTGTGAAAACGTATAAAGAAAGGGAACAAATATATGTAACGCCGTATATCTGATTAATTACATTTAGAAACCCAGTTCCACGTAACTTTTCTATCGTACGGGTAATAAAATAAATTTGATAACAGACGAACCAGACCATAGTTATGACACTGTAGGCGAGTGCAGGATATGACACTGCATAAACGTCTTCCGTTTCTATAAAGCGATACGGCGCCTGTCCAGTTAGCCTAAAGGCGTGAAACAATGGTCTAATAGCGAAGTTAATATTTACAGGTATGTGTGCCTTCTTTCTGGAATCACAATGCACGGCCTTAATGATAGACTGTCCTCCCATGGCTGTTTGGTAGAGTAACTCGACACAGTAAACTATCTGGAACGATAACAGCAAACTGTTACCAAATGTTCTTGATGGTCACTCTCTACGAACGCCTTCTATTGAAAGAAATGTCCATGGTATCTACCGAATACATCGCCGCATTACTCCATTAAACTGTCTTCCGACAAATTTGCTACTTTTAAGATAATGTTGATAAAACATTCTAATGGAAAAGTTTGTTTTAGATTTAGCTGTGAGATAAATTCGGAAAAACGACAAAGGAACATATACATTCATACAATTCAACAAGAAAGAACGTAATCTAACTTCTAAAAGTTTTCTGAGTTTTTTCTGTAACGGTCTTCCTACTGCTATTGGACTACATTATTCAGAACCTACTTTACGTACCATTCATTTTAATGCACTTCAAGTCCCACTTTACGGTACCCCAGTTATTCTAGCTTCAGGGTAACACAATTACATGTACACGGGATGGATTGTTGGAAAATAACTATAATCCAGACAAACAATGGATGTGTTATTACTAGTGGTGTGGATCGATAAAGAGTTTTAATCCATTAACCATGTTAATTTAATCGATGAATCTATCGATTAATCGATATATTATCTGTTCTAATATAGCTGTAAGGGTTATACAAAGTAACTTAATACTCTGTATATTTCATTATTTATGAAACTTTTAAAGATTTAGATTTAAAATTTGTGTTATGCATCAAGTGCCTTTATATATGTATTGAATTAGATTTACAACTTTTTTTAAACTTTTTCTACATTCATTAGTTTATTTAATAACTTTTTTCCATATTTAACCTTTTAACACAAAACTTTCACTCAATTTCATGAAATCAGAAACATTACTGGGTTACTACAGTTAAATCAAAGTGTTCTGTTCAAGGTTGTACAGCTCAGTTTATGCTAGCAAGCGATAAATAATCAGTTGTATAAGATATGTTGTCACACACAAGCTGTAAGCAAATAAACTTCTCTGTCAGCATCTGTATGTAGTTATGTACCTCTTAGAAGTGTTATTTAGAAGTTCTCGGGGTTCAGAGTGATTTACCTATCCGAAGTTATATTATCTCAAACTTCGAAGAACATTACGTGTCAAGTGAAAGCTTTATGCTTTGGAAGGGCTGTTTAGGTTGGAAGCAATACATCAAAACCAAGAGGTCCAAATTTGGCTAAAAGAGCTTTGAATAATATGTATTGTAATCGATTAACTTTAATTGACTTGATTAATTGATTAAAAGTACTTAATCTTTAATCGAAAATAAAGAATTAATCGATTGATCGTTTCGGTTAATCGGTTAAATCACGCAGCACTAGTTGTTACCTCGAGTATCTGGGGTTAAATGAATATTCTGTTTTCCATCGACGCTCTTATGTGTCAAGTTTATATTAGTGCCGCCAAAATGCCAATAAATCTCTTTACTTGGGGCTGTAGCTTTTAAGTACGCTTATAAACATTAGTCTGAACCGGGTTTGAGCAATCGACTTTGCGAATCTGTAGTCTAAACACTTAAGGATACGTAAGACTGAAAATTTGAAAACCTGAACTAACTTTGTAATTTGTAATTTATTTCTTATCTTTCCTTTCACAACATCAGATGGAAATACAAAATCAAGATTACAGTTATAAAATTCATATTGAAAATGCCATATATTCCTAAATCCTGGAAATCCTATCATGTTGCCCACCATAACTAATAATTCGGTCCCCATACACCTAACCCTAGGTTTTTGTGTATTGGAGGCTCTCTACTCCTTTTCACAGATGTTGTCATTTCACCTATCCCATTCTATATTTTTCTCTTAATTGTTCTTAGCCATCTCTCTTTAACTTTCCCTAAATAATTCCCTATCTTTCTCCTGTTCTTTTCCCCTTTTACTGACATTTTTTTTCTAAATACTACCTCACCCCCCAAATTGTCCTATTTACGTAGCCAAGCCTGCTCTCTCCATATCTTTTTTGACTACAATATAATATACAGTGGAAATCTGCATTCTGTTCTCCACACAATGGACATTTATCCAGCTCCCTCTCTTGACCTATACCTTTCAAGTTTCTCAGTCCTGTTCTCGCCCAAGCAAAACCTTCTCGCCCTAAGTTACTACATACATCTATATATATATATATATATATATATATATATATATATCCTTCCCTCCCCCAGGTTGTTTTTATTTCTCTATATAATCTGAGTGAGCTTTTGTCACTTGTATTGGCGAAAATGTCTTGTCTGTCAATATCTTCAAATCTTAGCTTAACTTCTTTCCAGAAGCCTCTATACCCATACTCTGCATTTTCCAAGAATGATCCATACATATCTGCATCAACACGTCGTTCATTTTATGCGCCCAAGACCTACCCCAGTTACTTCTCTTTTGAATATGAAAACACTCTTTAATAATATTGTCATCTTCCAGGTTAGTTTGTATAAATATTTCATTGCCCTTGACAAGATTTTAATTTTAGTGGAATGCCTGCCTAGTTGAAATTGTGCTGCCCCATTAAGTGATGCTATCGGTAATCCCAGTATATATTTACCTGAAATAAAAACGCTAGCTCTTAAGATTTATAGCATAGATTTAATTTTGAGCAAATATGATACAGCCCAAAGTCTATCAACTTCGAATTGATAGTTTGGAAAACATGGTCAAATTTATTTTTTTTGGTCACCTCCCCTAAAAAGTCTCTTGCGATAAAATAACCTAAGTTTTGGTCTAATATTTCAACAACAGGTTCCCAATACATCCATTTTATGAATTTTCCCTAGGTTTCCCTGTATATCAATAACATAAAGCTCTATAATTTTTTTAAGCTATGAATATGGCTTTTTTGACCAAAACTTGTAATTTTTGTCTTCTGATGTAAAGAAGATGTTTTAAAGAAGAATTGTCAAGTTGTTAAAAGTGAGCTATATCTGATATAAATGTGAGTAGCTGGCATGCTTTACTCACTCAGACTGGTCGATGTTCACGATTTCCTCCAAAAGCGCTTTTCGGTCTTTACTCCAGATCATTTTTAGTGGATTCTGCTCCAGCTACTGCCCGAGGACGTTCGTCTGACTCTCCAAGACAGTTAAGGCTCCTCCCATTGAAGATCTCTTGATCGAGGTTACCCATGAAGCAGATGGAAGAGAAAGTACATCTACTTCCACAGACAACTGGTAATCAGGATATTGTTCCAGAACCTGAGATAGGAGAGCAACAAACACAACAAACATCCAACAGTTTAAATTCTTCACATTCACAGTCGAAGCAACTCCAAGCTCTTAATATCACAGGTGACAACCAACCATCTGTGTTCAGTCCCAATCTTCCAGTTCCATAATTTGGCATTAAAATTAGGAGATCTTCAATGGGAGGTACCTCAACTTTCTTGGAGAGTCAGACGAACGTCCTCAGGCAGTAGATGGAGCAGAATACACTGAAGATGATCTGGAGTAAAGACCGGAAAGCGCTTTTGTTCAAAAAGTATGGCGAATTTTGAATTTTCGCGGGATACGAATATACGATTTTCGATTGTTTTCTGGCTTTATGTTGATTTGTACCTCTCCGGGGGAGATGTGGCAACCCGCCAGATAAATTTAGTGTACAGCGTTTTGTCTGCGTTACCAGGGCCGGGTCCACGGAAGGGCGACAGCATTGCTCAGGTAGGCAATGGTTGCCTAGAGGGGTTGAACTATTCGGCTTGAACCGGTATGACCACCCTCTGTGGCCGTCACTCGGTCACTCTTAGCGTAGGTTTTGATGCGGACACATCTCTCTTGGAAGGAACCGTAAGTTTTTGTATAATGTGTATATAGCGGTGCAAGTGTGTAAGGAGAAGCTCAGAATGAAGGTATAGTACCGACGACTGTAACATAAGTACAGTGCTGTGTTTTATTAAATAAGTACCGTGTGAAATTCTATGTTTTCTTTTATTTTGTAATGTATAACCTCTTGCTAGCTAAGCATCGCCCCTATTAAATCTGGATGAAGGTGGATTCTGAGAGCATCCCACCCCCTTACCATGACAATATTGTTGTTTATCATGGCTGTTTAAGCAGAGACGTGACTCTCATGAGCTATTAGACAATTCTATACAGTTTATGTGGACATTCTTGGGCATTGCATACTTGACTTACGAGGTGAGGCATTCTTAATTGTCCTTATTACAACTAAAATATATCAGAGTAGGAAACACACAACTTCCAATGCTACTACAGGACCAGTGTGTGTGTGTATGTGTGTGTGTGTGTGTGTGTGTGTGTGTGTGTGTGTGTGTGTGTGTGTGTGTGTGTGTGTATTCCAAGTCAGTATGACAAACTGTTAAAATTTGTCTGCCGCTTGCTGTATGAGATGATCGGAATTACACAGCACTGCATCGATGATTGCGTTCAGAATAATGATGAACACCATTAACATAACTCAACATAATTTTGAGCATATATAAAATAATTAAGAACTTAGTACCTCAAAAATATACTGTGATAACCACCATTGGGGTATTTTGTATTGTTGGTACGTATTTACAAACAATTCTATCATGCACTTGTTAAGCACTTACTCACTATTTCTTTGTTTTTGGTGTTTCCGTTTAAGAGCACGCTTTCAAGTTATGACAACACTGATACAGAAATGTAAACTGGAATTACTTGTGCAATAATAACCACTCTATTTCTGTAGTAATAGAAGGTTAATTAAAATGGCATACCAAGGGTGATTATGATAATCCTTTGGGTATGCCAAAATAGGGCGTCGGTACCTAACCTTCTAATAACAAATGGACTTCATCTTATCTACCATTACACATATGACAACACTCTAAGCGCAATAGAACACGATGAGTTGAAGCTACAGTCAAGTATTATAAGAATTGATCGTTATTTAATTACCATAATATTACATATATCTCACTATTAAGGAGAGGAAACAATAGCTTAATGTTTGAGAGAAACAGAACATCTGAAAATCCCACTGAAAATAATGAACAATTTGTAAATAGCTAGTTGCATAAAGTGAATTTGATATAGTATATTTACTTTAAGAACAAATTAGGAGGTTAGAAGGGTTTCGAAATAAGTGATACCGATCAATGTATATCTGCTGTACCTTAAGCGACCTGAACAGATACACAGTTGGTCACACATAAGTGACCCATAGACAACCTTTAAGCTTTCCGTAATCATTCCGGTAGCAAAGCATAATTATCAAAACAGATTATTTAAGTATCAATAATGTAACCTATCGTTTGATAGAACGACTTTACTGAATGTGACAAAATCAGTCAAAATCTGGTGCGTGGTCAGTGTCAAAATAAACCAACATACGTGGAGCAGGTATGCATTCAAAATTGAAATAAGCCTTGTGATGGCAGTTGGACATTATTAAAAATTGCTGGATTTGCGAACACACAAAACACTTTCAGAAAACTAAGTGGACTTTAATACCAAGCAAAGTCCACTCACATTAATGATTCCACTTCCAGAAAAACCTCACTCTAAGAAGATTTCTATTTAATAAATATAATGGTGCAGCAGCACCTTAAGTATGCTCTGCTTGTAATCACAGTATGTGATGTAACAATTTTAAGAAATAAATAAATGTAATTCAAGGTTCTGATATCACCTAGAGACAAACTACATTAAAAGCGCTAAGAGCTTTTCAGTTTTGGTTGTTTTTTTTATAAAAAAAATATGATGAAAATACTCTTTGTGAAAACACAAATACACACACTCGTTCATCCATTAATGGTGATATCTCTATATTCAACAAATACTTAAAGCAGCTTACCTCATTACGTACAGATGCGCTTTGCTGAAGAATCCATATCAAAAATATGACAGCCGATATAATCCAAGGAAGTTGAGAAGCAACATCATATCCTTTGTCATTTTCGTTTTCATTGCTGAACAGCGCCATGAGGCAATAATACGAGCCAAACACTATTACATTAAATTTGATTACTAATACCCAGAGAAAAAGTAACCCGTGAGACGAGTTCAACTGTTCAGCCAGGTCACATAGAAATCCGTGAAGTGTCGTCAAAATCCGTATTGTCTGTGGAGACCAATTTCTGTTATTTACTCCACGAGTAAAACACATGAACGTATTTTTCTCACTGAAGCACATAACGGAACTTAGTTTAAAATTTACTGACCTGAAGCGCTGTAATAAAAGGAGGAATATGCTACAAACAAAGATATCTATAATCATGAAAGGAAAAGTAAAAAACAATAGCAAAGTGCACAAGCAAAATGATTCGAATATGATACTGCCACTGTTTCCAACCATGTATATACCGTTAATGACCAAACTACCCAGAGAGGCTACAGATATGTAATACATAAGGGAACGTCGAGCGTGAAGGTAGTATTGCCTTTGGAGGTTGATGGCTGCATCAAATACTTTGAGATTGAAGAATACGTTGGAGGAGTTTTGGATCTTCTTCATTGCATAAATGTAGAGAACGATTGATGATGAGGAAACCGCCCAAAATATTTTGATCAGTATGTTAGGAAAGCCACTACCGTGGTAATTGTCCATAATATACGTAATAAAGTAAATCTGGTCAGCAGTGAATAACAAAATTAGGATGATACTGTAAGCCAGAGCAGGATATGACATTACATATCTTTGCTCGCTGCCTTGTGTCACTAAATTATATGGTGCTAATCCAATAAGCTTCAAAGTGTAAAACAGTGGCCTGATGGCAAAGTTCATATCCACAAGAACCTGCTGGTTTGTGGTTAAGACCTGAAGGTTATTCTGTGAGACCTTCGGTCCTTGCATTGCTGTTCCCTGTAGAAATACTGGTAATATCACTCCCGGGAATAACGAAGGTTATATCACATTCGTGGTCTCTAGTCAACCGATCGTTCACATTTACAGTTGCCATTATCCTGTCAGCCTGGACAGTTACTCAATCTAAGATCGCGTTGATAATACTTGTAAATGGAACATACTTTGCCCCTGGAAACAAACAGAATAAGTAAAATCATTTTGTTTGGAGACTGCGGATTTATACCATCACCGAATTGTATTTCACTTGTTCAGAATTCGTCACAAATTAGGCAAACTGAATTACCCAACTACATATTGGGCAGTGCCGCAACTGTATCTGCTCAGTATATCTTCTCTTGACACGTGTTTAAAAGGGAGGGTTGGAGTCAGGGAGCTGCGAAATGTCGAAATATGCCCGCCTTGATAGCGTGGTGGCAGCGTGTCTGCCTCACGTTCAAGAGGTCCCGTGTTTGAATCTCGGTCAGGGTGAGTTACGTGGATAAGGTTTTTCCTGGGGTTTCCCTTATCCTGAAAGACGAGTGTCGGGTAACTCTAAGTTCTGTGGATCCTGGGCTCATTTGAACAGCATTTCACCCATATTCCATTCATCGTTCCATATGGCTTAACGTTGCAGGGCGTAAATTAAAAAAAAAAAAAAAAAGGAAGCAGATGTGATTTCAGGATTCCACGCTGAAGTATTGGAAGGTGTGGATCATAAAATTAGTATAATATAGCACTTTGATACAACGTTTAACGTTTAACGTTTTAGAAAACCCATTTAACGCGACAAACTATTTATTGCTCAAAAGATCTACATTTTTTTAAAAAATAATGCACTAAAGAGCTTTAAATGAACAGGAAATTGATGCTTTTATTCTTGGCTGACAATTGACTAAAATTCAACGGACTGGAATTTTGAAGTAAGGCACACGAAACCTTCATTATTACGAGGCGTGTCCTTAAAATAAGGTCTGCAAGATGCTGGGGCCGTGAGGAACGCTATTACGCGAGATCTGGCAACACTGTAGTGCAGCTTGGCTTCACCCCCTCTAATCCTCACCACAACGAAACCGTTGCAACCATTAGTCGTGCTGGGCCGCCGTTTGCGATGGAGCTTCCTATCACTTCCACCGCCAAATGCGAGTTTCGTGCAATGATCCGTTTTTTGAGTGCAAAATGGGACTAATCCCACTGACATTCATCGTCGGTTATGCGAAATCTAGGGGCCAGAGTCTATGGACGTCAAAAACGTGTGAAAGTGGGTCAGAGAGTTCACAGACGGACGTACCCATGTCCATGACGGACAGCATTCTGGTCAGCCTTCGGTTTTAGCCGAAACAATAGCAAAAGTGGAGGAAACAATGCTTAAGGATCGGCGTGTGACAGTTCGCGAGCCGTGTGAACTTATCCCTGAAATCAGTAAGACTACGATTGACCAGATTTTGTTCTAACATTTGCATTATCGCAAGGTGTGTGCGAGGTTGGTCTCCAAAATGCTCTCCTGGCCCAGTTCGTATGGTTCCTCACCCATTCCCCGTACAGTCCAGCACCTAGTGATTGTCATCTGTTTCCAGAGTTGAAGGCACACCTGGGTGGAACATATTTCCAGACCGACGAAAATTTGAAAAACCAGGTTGAGTTGCTATGACAAGAGGGTGCTATGACAAGGGCATACATAAACTGCCACAGCGCATGCAAAAGTGCATCGATCGCAATGATGATTATGTTGAAATATAGCTGTAAGTTTCTCCTTTCCATCAATGTAACATTCATAGACAGTAAACATATTTTCTATATTATATATAAATTTTAGACCTTATTTTACGGACACGCCTCGTATTATCTACTACTGGACACATCAGGGAACTATCGGCACGGGTTCAGGGGACTATTGCCTCTCTGTACCCAATGCTGGGTTTGGGCTCGGTGCCAGTCCGCTTTAAGCTACACCTCTTTCGAGCGCTGATAATCCCACTCATGTTGTACGCCTGTGAAATCTGGGACATGGCTGCCAATAGCTGGATAGCATACGTTCAGCGTGCACAGAATAGAGGACTCCGATCCATCTATTCTGTAGGCCGTTCTTTCCCCGTGAGGTTGCTTCACGAAGCTTATCTTCTCCCATACGTGGAGGACGAAATTAGGCGCTGGGCGACAAAATTTTACGCTCAAATTCCAGATCACAGAAGCGCCCTGGTTCGGTCTCTAGGAGATTACGACGCTACGAGACGCCACTTCAGGCTTTACCGGGTACCCCATATGGCTTGCGGGCACCCGAGGTAACAAAGGAGGTAATCCATATAGCAGCATAAGCTAAATTCCAAAATCTACAAATGAGCTGTTTGGCTACAAAATTTACCCCACTTTAACAAAATAAACCACCAGGGTGTAAACAAAAAAGCTGTTTGGCATCCTGTACAAAATTAAAGAGGAGCGAAAAGATACGTCAATAAATTTCCTCAGCAAAAAATCCCACATCATCCTGTAAACATCTAAATTATCAATCTGCGGTCAGACCCAAAACCTGGGTGGGTACGCAGCAAAAACCTTCTGACTGTTAACAGCCTGTCAGTATACGACTTGGACTTGGATTATCTGCTACAGAAGCTGCCCTATATATATTGATATCGAAATATCTCCTAAAACGTTCCTAACAAGTTATCTCTTAATAATTTGCGTATCTATCATAGACTAAATGTATTATGATTTTGTCTTCTTCTTACTTTGTGTTCTTTTGACATAATAAGTGGCTGAGCATGATAAGCTGATAAAGGTTTGAATTCCGAAGCGCTTTATTACACACTAGGTGCTAAGCCAACACTTGGGTTGTTCTTCTTGATGAATGAAAGGTATCATATTAAAAGGCAGTATGTACCAAATTTCTTTTATAAAGCATTGATAGAGGTCATAGCCTGAATGGATTAGGATAAAGTAGATGTCCTGCGCCGTGGCTTACTGGCCTAAGCGCCAATTTCTGGTTCTCTGCCACGGAATGGGCCCCAGATTGATACCAGCTCTAAAGTTACAGCATTTATGTCTCGGTTATAGAAGCGGTGCCCACTCAGCATCGAGGAAATTGAGAAGCTACGCTAAGTAGTAAACCCTAGTCTAGAAAGCCAAATTTTTTGGCTGGGTGTCCCAAAATGCTGACCACATTTCCTCCCCATATCGGTTGGATTGTCTACTTTTATCTTACAACTGTGGGCGTGATGCTGGCAGTCGTTTTGATAGGTTTTGGCCCACTAGGGCTATCACACCATGGGCTGATTTTTTGTAATTGCAAATTAAGTAAATATAAAAAGTAATTTGAAGAATTCACCTACGAGTACTATAGATTGGGTAGAAAATGTAATGTGAATCCAATCAATATTTTAATTATATTACATACTTATAACATAGTTTGGCAAATCGTGTAAGTGAATTGATATATTCTAATAACAATAGTATTCAATAAATATGTCGACTGCTATATTGATGTTAGGTGCTTATAATAATAAGAAAATAGTAAAATGACTGTAATACTGATAATAACAATTATAATAAGAATGATAGTGATAAAATAAGATAGAACATATTTTAATACAAGGGACGTCCAGAAAGTAAGCTCTGTTTCAATTTATCTCCGCTGTGATCGCAGTTCACCACATGCGCGGTAGACGCTCTGTATCAAGGAGAAGAAACGTGCGCCATTGTGAGATCGCTGTCAGCCACGTTCGCTTTGTTGTGCTTGTTTACAATGTCGGTGTTGATTTAAAATCCCACCGCTTGTGAAATCAGATCTGGGATTCGTTTTCTGAATGCTAGGAAAGTGAAACCAACTGAAATTTATCGGTAAATTTGCGATGTTTACGGACAAACTGCGATGAGTGATACAATGGTGAGAATATGGGTCCGACAGTTCGGTGAAGGACGTAGTGAAGTGCACGAGGAAGAACGAAGTGAGCGTCCCCCTATGGTTACAGAAGAAATGGTTCACGCGATTGATGACAAGATCCAGGAAACCGCAAGTTTACAATTAGTGTTCTCGCTATGGAATTTCCGCAAACCTCACGATCACTAGTTAATGAAATTGTTACCGAAAACTCAAATTTCACCAACCTTTTTTTCTGAAAATGTTCACAAACACGTGCAAACGCCAAGAAACTTGTAAATATTACAGCTATAGAATGCTATGGATGAGTCGCATTATTTTCTGAACGTACTACGATGTGCTTTTGTTTTCATTTTCGTCTGCACACAGCTGAAAAATGGTGGATAAACAAAATCGTAAACAAAAGCCGTGAAACAAATTTCTCATTGATGCAGAAAGAATTGTTAATTGAGTTGGTGAAAAAGTATAAGGATATCGTGGAAAATAGGAGGACGGATACGGTTAATGTAAAAGAGAAAGATATCACATGGGGAAAAAATTGAAACGAATTTAATTCAAATGTATGTGTCATTACTAGAAAAACGAAATATCTTCTTCAGTATTACGTAAATTTAAAACGAGGTGCGAAGAAGTACGAGTGACGAGTGACTTGAACGTTTCAAAACGGGAGGTGGACAGTGTATTATCCACATAATTCAGTGAATTATAAAATCGCAAAGTTGTTAATACTTGAAGCAAAGGCGAGATCGGCATATTTCTTTCGATGCATGTTCTAACTCAGTATTACGTAAATTTAAAACGAAGGGCCGAGGACAAGTGACCAGTGACTTGAAGTTTCAAGACGGGAGGTGAACAGTGTATTATCCACATAATTCAGTGAATTGTAAAATTGCAAAGTTGTTAATACTTGAAGCAAAAGCGAGATCGGCATATTTCTTTCGATGCATGTTCTAACTCAGTATTACGTAAATTTAAAACGAAGGGCCGAGGACAAGTGACCAGTGACTTGAAGTTTCAAGACGGGAGGTGAACAGTGTATTATCCACATAATTCAGTGAATTATAAAATCGCAAAGTTGTTAATACTTGAAGCAAAGGCGAGATCGGCATATTTCTTTCGATGCATGTTCTAACTCAGTATTACGTAAATTTAAAACGAAGGGCCAAGGACAAGTGACCAGTGACTTGAAGTTTCAAGACGGGAGGTGAACAGTGTATTATCCACATAATTCAGTGAATTATAAAATCGCAAAGTTGTTAATACTTGAAGCAAAGGCGAGATCGGCATATTTCTTTCGATGCATGTTCTAACTCAGTATTACGTAAATTTAAAACGAAGGGCCAAGGACAAGTGACCAGTGACTTGAAGTTTCAAGACGGGAGGTGAACAGTGTATTATCCACATAATTCAGTGAATTATAAAATCGCAAAGTTGTTAATACTTGAAGCAAAGGCGAGATCGGCATATTTCTTTCGATGCATGTTCTAACTCAGTATTACGTAAATTTAAAACGAAGGGCCAAGGACAAGTGACCAGTGACTTGAAGTTTCAAGACGGGAGGTGAACAGTGTATTATCCACATAATTCAGTGAATTATAAAATTGCAAAGTTGTTAATACTTGAAGCAAAAGCGAGATCGGCATATTTCTTTCGATGCATGTTCTAACTCAGTATTACGTAAATTTAAAACGAAGGGCCGAGGACAAGTGACCAGTGACTTGAAGTTTCAAGACGGGAGGTGAACAGTGTATTATCCACATAATTCAGTGAATTATAAAATCGCAAAGTTGTTAATACTTGAAGCAAAGGCGAGATCGGCATATTTCTTTCGATGCATGTTCTAACTCAGTATTACGTAAATTTAAAACGAAGGGCCAAGGACAAGTGACCAGTGACTTGAAGTTTCAAGACGGGAGGTGAACAGTGTATTATCCACATAATTCAGTGAATTATAAAATCGCAAAGTTGTTAATACTTGAAGCAAAGGCGAGATCGGCATATTTCTTTCGATGCATGTTCTAACTCAGTATTACGTAAATTTAAAACGAAGGGCCAAGGACAAGTGACCAGTGACTTGAAGTTTCAAGACGGGAGGTGAACAGTGTATTATCCACATAATTCAGTGAATTATAAAATCGCAAAGTTGTTAATACTTGAAGCAAAGGCGAGATCGGCATATTTCTTTCGATGCATGTTCTAACTCAGTATTACGTAAATTTAAAACGAAGGGCCGAGGACAAGTGACCAGTGATTTGAAGCTTCAAGACGGGAGGTGAACAGTGTATTATCCACACAAAATCGCAAAGGCATTAATACTTGAAGCAAAGGCGACATCGGCATATTCCTGTCGATGCATGTTCTAACCTCTCTTGTGCTTCCGTAGTAACCTTCATGGCAACATGTTTCGACAGTCTATACCTCTGTAGAAAATTTTATTCTGATAGCTCCTCAAAATAATTTCTGTGCATAGGCCGTACTCTATTACGAATGACATTTACGCGTTCTTAAATATAGCAAATCGACAACAACAGCTGAGTTCAAGCCCGCCATCTTGACTATTTACAATTGTTAAGGTCACTAGGAGGTTATTTTACCCAGTCAAGGCTAATTTTTACCAATATTAAAATTTAAATATATAGAAAACTAAACATTACCAGAAATTGCAATTCGGCATGATTAATGTATAAGGATG
The DNA here is from genome assembly GCA_030765055.1 of Mantis religiosa. Classification (NCBI taxonomy): domain Eukaryota; kingdom Metazoa; phylum Arthropoda; class Insecta; order Mantodea; family Mantidae; genus Mantis; species Mantis religiosa. The sequence continues at coordinate 197,187,962 of CM060951.1, read as the reverse complement.
TGGGCATTTAAATACTGTATAATATTTAAATTACGTTCACATAGGTCCATGCAAAAGGGGCATAAATCACACCGTGTGTCCTGAAAAAAATATTGCACCCTATATTTCAGGTGCACTTTACTTGTAGGAATTTAAAGCTACATGCACCAAGTTTTATGCCAAATAACCTAAGATACAGTTTTATGATATCGGCTAAATTAAAATCATATATAGTTTATACCATGCACATGAAAAATTAATTAGTTTTGAGTAGAAAAAAAAGATATTATTTTCAAGGACTTAATATTTGTTTTCATCCATTTTATAAATCACATGAATATAAATGTTAGCCGAATGTGTTCAGAGAACATTGACAAATATCCACTACAAATTTTTTATCAATGTCTTTTATAGATTTTGAGAAACATGCAGCTAAAGCATGCAAAATTAAGTTTTTGGGAAATCACGATCAAATATTAAGCACCATTCTCAGAAAGTTGGCGTATCATTACGCCGCCATATTTAAATTGACGAATTAAAGGACTTTATTACCAGCTGACAACCTAAGTTATATATCATTTTAAAGCTGAAGAATTTTATAATTTTTTAACATTAAAAACATAAAATGAATTTTTTGAAACTTATCGACCTTCCAGTGCCCTTAAGGGCTTAACATCTAAAATTTGACCTATTAGTTTAACAACAGATTTAACACGAGTGTTAAGCTAACACTTGTTGGTGAAATACACTTTTCGTTATAACTATTGTTAAACCCGTGTTAAGTGTTAACATCTGTTGGTTAAATCGGGCATAAGAGTTTGTGCGTCAGTAATTATTTCTTAGATATATTGTGTTGGCCTTTTGTAAGATTGTTTATTGTGGTCAGTAGTTTAATAACTTCTATTTAACAAATAACTATACAAATAACTACACAGTTTATCAAACCAATGCATTAGTAAATCAGATAAGTTTGGCTTACCTCTGAAGTCGTCCTAGTACTGATAGACACAGTGAAAGCTAAAACAATACAAAACCAGCATAACCAAATACAAGCCATACGTAACTCCACAAGTGACTCTAGTTCTCCAAGATTATGCCCAAGCATCAAAGTAATAATGAAATAGGCATTAAAGACTGTTGCTGTAAGCATGGTCACCGACAGTATCAGGAAAAAGAAACCAACAAAAGAGTTAATTTCTTCGGTAATGTCGCAGAGAAGATCGTAAAGTCTGGAAACCTTACGAATTGTCTTTACAAAAAAGTGCTCTTCGTGATGAAAGAGTCTGAACGTCATTGTTTCATCAGCATCATGTTGAATAGATGTGGTCAGATGTAAATTCACTGCTTTGTAACGTTGATATAATAAAAACAATACAGTAGCAACAATCACGTAAAATAGGTTAAATAAACTGCTAGTAATGAAAAATATTATACGCCAGATTGCGAGCTTAGGGATCTTCGGATTAGTTATATATAACACAGATGCCGCAACTTCACACACAAAATGGATGCAGAAGTTCAGAACGAAACATCTGTGAATAATGAAATATCCAACATTATCGAAATTTGCAGCTTTATCAAAGGACTGAAGGCGGGTGATGATGTGTGGAAAACTTCTGAGGTTCAAATGCATGTAGATGAACAATAGAATAGGGAAAGTGACGTTTGCAATAAGCATTACACCGACTGTCTTTGCTAACATGGGTAGCTGGTATCCGTTTATCGTCCTCCAAATTATAGACAGGTCAGACGTGAAAAGTATGACCAATAGAACGCTATCATACACGAGCAACAGCTTCGATATTACAAACTTGCTTTTCTTATTTTCTGAAGTCTCTATGCGAAATGGTGCCAGTCCATGGATCCGCATAACGTAGATCAACGGAGTTATGACTCTAATGACATCTACAACCATTATCCTATAACTATCTATAACTTCTTGGCTGATTAGCTGAACATCCTTGTGTAACCTCCCCTTCTGTAATAACCTTGTATGTCCATTTAGTGCTACGTAATTTACTGCTAGCAGCTAATCTCATTAAAATGTTTACATTCAGCGATGTGTTACTTTGATAACATTTGTCTTCCTTGAACGGTTTTCTGACAACCTTGTTATGCATTAATCATGTTAAACATATAAGGCTAGCTTTTAGGACACGTCATTTCTATTAGTTTGATATTGATGAACACAAATGGCTTCATACTGAAACACACCAGATGTTACGGCACCAGAAAGTCGAACCTTCCAAACATATATCCTTCTCTTTCTTTCTCTGTTTCGGCAAGCTTTCTATCTCCGCGCTGTACTAACTGTCTCTTTGCTCGCGCCGGCCGCACCCATCGCAACAATACCTTGCGACAATATTGTAGGCCAGTGCAGGGTATGATAATAATATATCTTCTATTTCTTCAGTTATTAAGCGATACGGTGCCTGCCCAGTAAGCCTGAAGGCGAGGGACAGTGGTCTGACGGCGAAGTTAATATTCACAGGCAAATGTGACTTCCTTCTGGTATCAAAATGAATTAGATGCATGTTATTCTGTCCTCACAGGGCTCTTTCCTACAGAAACTAGGGTACAGTATCCGATCGGGAAGGATTACAGCAAATGAATAACTGTACGTGAGAGTCACGCTGTGGGAACGCCTTCTATTGAAAGTAATGTCCATGATACGGGGTGGCACACGAAATGTCATACATTGAAAGTTGTTTATATAATATTTAATAAACAAAGCAGGTAATTTTAGTTAATTGATGGAAATTAATCATTTCTCCACACTAGCCGTATATAGGCTAAGATATTTGATGGATAGAGTCAACATGAAAAATTCACTACCGGGGAAATATACGAGTCAAATGGAGAATTTAATGTCATGTCGGCACGTTGGCCATAGTAGCACAATGGTAGTGCGGCTGGACGGAAACCAGAAGATCCGTGGTTCAAATCCCGGCTATGGCAGTGAATTTTTCATGTTGACTCTATCCATCAAATATCTTAGCCTATATACGGCTAGTGTGGAGAAATGATTAATTTCCATCAATTAACTAAAATAATAAGAGTTAAATGATGAAGCCTGGGACTTAAGTACTTACAATAGTAAGTCGCCACGAACGGTGTATCTCGGATGCGAGAGCCCCTAGTGGTCTACCGGGGAAATATACGAGTCAAATGGAGAATTTAATGTCATGTCGGCACGTTGGCCATAGTAGCACAATGGTAGTGCGGCTGGACGGAAACCAGAAGATCCGTGGTTCAAATCCCGGCTATGGCAGTGAATTTTTCATGTTGACTCTATCCATCAAAGCAGGTAATCTTTATCTTTTTACATTAATCATCAGAATGTGTATGCTCAGCGTGTGTGCAATACGTGTTCAGTCTGTCAACTTTGTTGACGTAAAACTTCTTCGAGACGAACTGTGACGTTTCGTACCAATCCACGACATAAATCTTCTGTTATTCCCTGGAAAAATGTTGTGATAGCCGCTCTTAGTTGCATTAGATTGCATAGGTTGTCGCCATAAGACAATAATCACAGGGATTAATATCCGGGCTGTGTAGCTGCCCTATTGAAACGCCCTGAAAATGTTCAGAATATCGATGGGACATCACACGGAGCCCGAAATGTTGGTGCAGGAAATCCAGAATAACGTTTGCTCCATCTTCCATGAACCATTGTGTCTCCGTTGTTAACCCTGTTGCATAAACTTGAGGAAGAAGGTTATTCTGCATCATTTTCATGTAGCGTGGCGTTAAAGATTACTCCAATGGTTCCAAGGCTGGATATCGCACCTCATACACTAACGTTTCTCCGCAATTTTCAATATTCTTTGAAGAGAACAACGTGAGGTGCTCAATTCAGCCGAAGCTCCTCTCGTGGACTTCCAGGGACTTCGTGTTACAGCCAGTCTCACAGTCTCGATATTCTCTGGAGTACACATTGTGTTGACACGACGTCGCTTTTGCTCTAAACTATGGCACTTAGTGTTAGTTTGTGTGGTTAGTCTATACGTTGTCTGTCTGCAGGGGGCCCACCTCGTACGAAAATGAACACGAGAACGTCAACGTCATTGCGTCTCTGTTGCACTCTTCGTTTCTGCGTAAAAGAACAGTTTTCACTTTTCTGCTCTAGTATCTACCGGTCTCTGTACGCCATTTAACTAAACTGAAGTGATGGAATCACGCATGCGCGATATTGACAACTTCTTTCTTCTGTTTACTCATGCACGAACTAAGCCTACCGACACGAAATTTCAACGTTGTCAAACTGCAATTAACGTATTTATTACACAATTTCAATGTATGACATCTCGTGCACCACCCTGTATGTTCCTGTTAGAAGAACATCAATTTTCATTCTGAACTGTTTCCACAACCTTTGCGCTAAAATGAACATTTTAAATGCTCATGAAAACTTGGACTATAAACCCCCTAATCCCATTCCAGCTCCACTCCAAGCGCCATGTAACGGCCTTGTGCCATGTTCATGCACTGACCATATCACCTTTAGGCGTTCCCACCAAATCTGCTTCTCATTCTCTCCCCCTTATTTGACAGAGATGCCCTTGGTGCAGCTCCACAAAGCCATATCCTTCTTCCTACTGTATCCCGACGTTTAAAAGTGAAACTGTTTCTACCTTGGGAAATGTCCCCAGTCCCTGCTTCTGAACAAGTCCAAAAGATTATATATGATATTACCGCTAAATATAAATATAAATGACATTGTTTAAACATTACCTCATGAAATATATATTCTTTGAACTCACCTCAGAGGATGCCAAGACACTGTTCCAGAGAACATGTATCCCAACAATAGCAGAACAAATTGACCAGAATGCTGTCAGTCCAATTTCAAACGATCCATCCATTTCCCCCATCTCAAAGCTAAGTAACCAGATTACGAAATAGAATATCCCATAAACAATAATTGCAAATTTTGTCACTACCACCAAAAACAAATTAATACTAAAAGCATAATTGACTGTATCGCAGAGATCACATAGGAAGTCATGAAGTGTTGCAATGTGACGAACCTGACTTACAAGTACACGTTTAGATTTTATGTTCACCTTACATGCCATTGGCTCTTCATTTCCGTGAAACCATAAGATGTCATGATCATCATCATTCTGAGCAAAAGCTATGAGACCTTGATTCAGTAATCTATAACGGTGATGGATCAGCTGGAATAAGCTGCTGACCAAGATATCATTGACACTAAACAGCATTGAATAAACAAATGACATAAGACAAACTAGACATTTATACACCATGGTATAAACACCAACATTGACAATAAATGCTATATTTCCTGACAAAACTCCCAACAAAGAAGCTAACACTTGTAACTTTATAGTATGACGAATGCTAGCATGAAATTTGGCTTTATCCAAATGTTGAACGTCATCATAAACTTTAATACCAAATATGAAATTTGGAAAACTCCGAACGTTGAGAGCTGTGTTAATGTATAATAGAAGAAAGAGTGAACATATAGATATGAATGCTTCACTGACAAAATTCAAAAAACTGGGCAGCTTGTAGAAGTTGACAATATCTCTCTGGGATAAAACGTAATAACTGATCAACATAGTGAACACACTAAAGCTGTACACTGCAATGGGCCACGAAATCTTTAATCTTCTCTCTTCACCAGATGTGAGAATATAATAAGGTGCCAGACCTAGAAGTCTCATTGAATGTATCAGAGGACTGATGGCTTCGATGACATCCATTGTAGTTTTCTGACAAAAGCTTCTTTTGAACTTTCAAAATACATTAAATTTCTCAGACCAGTGTATATCCTATACAAGTTCTTGGTACACTTTTGATTTAGGTGAACAGTCGTTTGTTCTACTAATGGTTACAGACTACACTCTATAAACGCTGTCCATTATCTAGCACTCCTATTTGAATAAACACTCGCACCAGAAGATAAGCCTGATGATGGACCAAATGTTCGATAACGATACAGTTCTTTGCATTAGATAACATTGTACAAATCTGTTCAAGAACGAAGTTGTGTGTAACAGTTGTTTTGATTTATATTTACTAGTCGACCACGATATGAATGCACTCGGCGAGAAGCGTTACTAAACAGTTTCGTCACAAGTGGGAGGAGTACCGCAAGTACTGTGCAGATAACGCAAACATCAACAATACCGAGATACTTCCAATGTGACGTGCAGATAGTGCAGCTCAACACGGCGCTTCTTCGAACTTTTTCTTCTACAGTTAAAATTCTAATAGTGTAGTGGCAGTTGCAGTGCTCATTGCGATAAAATTGGCGTATGCTTGTGAAAAGTTTAATTACGGAAGCAACTACAAAGTTAAAAACAATAAAAGTATCCCATTCTGATGGAAAACATATCATATATGAGGTCATGCAGTTCTGTAGACAAGAAAAGCAGGAGAAAATGTTACTAGTACCCATTGAAAAAGCAGCAGTTAGAGCCGCAAAAATAGTGGGAAGGTCTGGAAGCACCATCATGAACATAGAAATGCAAAAACAAACAATCTGTGCTAATGGAGAAACCATAAATTTTTGCTAAACTTACAGAGTACTTAAGGGCTATTATTGAAAAGAAAAAGGGCCACGTAACCAGTAGTTTATACAGACAGACTTGGGTCCATACTAAACCGCCAAGAAGTGCTGGCAATATGATGAAGTACCAAGTGTTTTGACTAATACTAATGCTGGTCAATGAGCAATTTGTACATATGGGGGATCCATGGGACTTATTAAGGGAACTGAATTGGCTTACAACTCAAATCCAAATCAGCAGTTAACGATGATGAAATTAACAGTAAAAATTACAAAAAGTGGGTAGAAGAGAAATTAATATAAAATATTCCACTTGAAAGCATTGTTCTGCCATACAGTAGAGGAAAATAAAGCCCCTAACACCTGATCTCGAAAGACACAGGCTATTCATTGTCTAACACAAAAGGAAAATAAATATGATCCGCAACTGACAAAAAAAATGAGATTCTAGAGATAGTAAGAATTAATTTAAAATGCCTATTTATAGGGTTGATAGAATAATGGCACAAAGGGATTTGCCCGCCTCGGTAGCGTAGATGGTAGCATGTCTGCCTCACGTTCAAGAGGTCCCGAGATCGAATCTCGGTCAGGGTGAGTTACCTGGATAAGGTCTTTTCCGGGGTTTTCCCTTATCTGAAAGACGAATGTCGGGTTACTAAGCTCCATGGACTCCGGACGCATTGAGCATCATTTCACCCATTTCATTCATCGTCCGATAGTACTAAATGTTGGAGCACGTAAATTACAAAAAAAAAAAAAAAGAAAGAAAAAAAAAGAAATAGCTTTTACAGTCTTACGCCTTCCTCCGTAGCACTGTGACCTTAACCCTATAGAGTTATCTGGAATTAAACAAATATTGCAGCAAAGAAGTATCATGGATTATTTTGAGTAATCTGAAAGCTATGACAACCAGCTGCATAGCTCAAATTACACTGATTGGATAGCAGCATGTAGACAAGTGAAAAGAAATGAGCAAGATTAAGCGCCGAGATGGGTTAATGGAGGAAACAATTGAAGATATAAACGTGAGTCCAGAGAGCAGCGATGATGACGATAAAGATTGCAATCTTTTTTATATAATTTTTTATTGATCGAGCAGCAGTATAATGCTTTACAGATCATAGTGAAAAGAAGGTAACAGCACAATAAGAACAATAACACTCAGAGGTAGGCTAACAGGCCACCCCCTAACTACATTAAGTTAGAACTCATATAATACTCCCTGAGAAATTTCGTCAATATTGAAGATTTAAGACAGACATCAAGCACTAGCATCACTCGAATCAGATGTATCACTTAGAAGCAGGTCCTGTGGTAGTCTCCTCTTCAAGAGTGAGGGCTGGCGCGTGCGGACGCCGATGTTATAATGCACAGCTCCTGGAACTTCTTGCAGTGTGGAAAAGAAACGACGAGCGATCCTGCGAATGTATTCGTGAAGAGGTAACAGTCCTAGTTCGTGATGGAAGATTGCAATCGTGACGAATGTTATTTTGAGAATATGAATACTGAAGTAAAAGGACGCAGTGACAATGATACAGCTGATGAAGGGGACAATAAAACGGATATAGCAGATAAAGGACCTGAAACAAACATTCCCAGGCTTGCTGCTTCCGAGAACTAACGTGAAGACATCAGCAGGCGTGGACTGTTTTAATTGTGTGACTGTACATTCCCAGTAACGCCTTTCCCCTCGCTTCCCCTCGCTCCGTAAGGTTCCCAAAACTTCATGTGCTGCCGTCTTTCAAGTTTATTCATGACCTGGCCGTCTAATAAAAAAGATTTGAAAAAAATTATAAATTTATAAAAGAAAAAACAAACAAAATTGGGTAAAAATATATGTAATTTTGTAATTGGCTATAGTAATAATTGCACTATGTAATGTAGTGACGAAGTAGTAAATCGGCCAATTATATAAAAGTAATAAATGGGTAGCGATAGCAACGAAGGATTAAATAGTCTTGGTATAAAAACCGAAAGAAAATTCGTCTTTCGTTCTGGAACACCGAAGAGATCGGACGTTTATCAAAACTGCTCGAAAATATTTAAGTGTTAGTTCAATTTGAAGTATTAGATTCAAGTATAAATTTTTGTGATAAGAATTGTTATGTATTTGGCTTTAAAATAAATAAACAAAAGATTGATTTCTTATAGAAATTCAAATTACAAATCTTAATATTTCTTCACTCGTTAGCATACTTGTAACTTAGAGTTTTCATTGCTCGTAAGTAAGAATATAAGAGAAGAATATTACAAGGTAGCTGAAGCATAATTAAGGATTTTCCTCATAACTTCGGGGAACATCTTCATCAAGTCATAATATTTTGGACAAAGGCAAGATCGACAAAGTAAGACCAACGACGGGAAACGAGATACCAGCACGAAGCTTGCTGTATATGTTACCGCAACTTTGGGCCATTGAAACCCAAAACAACAGAGGAATCCTGCTACAGGTGTAATTGGTGTATTACTGCCGTGATTTCAGCAAGGGACGTACTTGAATTGCGCCTAATCCTATACCTAAACTGCAGTGAATCATTAAAGATACGTATACAAATAGTACTGAGTAGGGCATAACAAGATAACATATTCAAACATAACAATAAAATGTCACAGAAATGTCTTTACAATTTCGTTTTTAATTTCAATTCACTTATAAAAATAATATTGGCTGCTTTTAGGCAAAACTAAATTGGAACGTCTATAAGTTTGCAAAGCTAATTTACTTTCCATATTATTAATTCATTCTGAAATACGGTAGTATTGTATTATCTTTAAGGAAAAAAAAAACAGGGAGATAATAACCAGTGAAGCACTGCAGTTAATTTCTGACTTCAAAACCACCAATTTCTCCAATTTGCAGCATTATTTACACCAGTGCAATTATTAACGTTGTAGGACAAACTCTCTGCTTTTAAGACAAACTAAAACGTTGCGGAAAGTGTATAGGGATTGGAAATGCAGTCGTATACAAATATTTCTGCAAACTACCCTGAAGTTATTAATGATCACAAATAGATTCTAGTACATATTTCCGTGGAGATACAAGGAGATTAGATGAAGCTCTAAAACTAAAATAGACAAATATGTTAACAACAGGTTGCTATGCAATGGTTTTAGAGTTACGTTATCCGTTTTAGATTTCAATTCCTTGCTTCGTTACCAGACTCAATGAGATTAAAGAAAAATCTTTCATTCTACCAGGCATGTCCTTAAAATCAAATTTTATTTAATATAGAAAATACCTTTAGTGTCAATGGATGATACATTGTTGGAAAGGCGGAACTTACAGCTATTTTTCAACGTAATCACTATTGCGATCGATGCACTTTTGCATGCACTGTGGCAGTTTCTGTATACCCTTGTCATAGCACTCTCCCACCAAGTTGCGCAGGTAGCCCTCAACATCGTTTTTCAAATCATCGTCCGTCTGTTCCACCCAGGTGTCACTTAAATTCAGGAAACAGGTGATAGTTACAACGAGGTAAGTCTGGACTGAAGGGGGGATGAGTGAGGATATCCCATTCGAACTGGATCAGGAGATCAGCCGTCGCATGTGCAGTACACACACATTGCGATAACGCTAATGTTCGGTCAAAATCTTGTCAATCGTAGTCTTACTGACTTGAGGGATAAGTTGCGCACTCCTCGCGAAGTGTCACACGCCGAACTTTAAGCATTTCTTGCTCCACTTTTGCAATTGTTTCGGCTGAAACCGAAGGCCGACCACAACGATGTTCGTCATGGACGTCTGTACGTCCGTCTTTGAACTCTCTGACCCACTTTCGCACGTTTTTGACGTCCATTCACTGTGGTCCATGGACTTCGCGAAACTGACGATGAATTTCATTGGGGGTAGTGCCCTCGGCACTCAAAAAAGGATCACTGTACGCAAGTCGCACTTGGCGGCGGAAGTGATGGGAGGCTGCATAGCAAACGGCTGCCCAGCTAAGACTAAGGGTTGCAACGGGTTTTTGTGTGGGTGATTTGTAGGAGTGAAACCCAGTTACACGGCAGTGTTGCCGGATCTCGCGTAATAGCGTTCCTCACGGCTCCAGCGCTTTGGAGACCTTATTTCACCGACACGCCTCGTAGTTAACATAGAATGCCCTGCAAAAAAACTAATTCCATGACTACAGGTGATTTGACATAAAATGAAATCTTAACAAGCTATACAAATTTCATGTTGTAGTTCAGACTTAATTCTTGGTTGGTTACAACGTGAGTAAAATAGATTTGTACCGCAGCATCTTAACTGTGTGTTTTTTTTATGATCAAAGTATATGACGTAGAAACTCATCAAGCAAGTGTCATTCAGGATTATAATATCAGCTAGAAAACAGACAACATTTCTAACGTTTAGCCTTTTTCAGATATATGTTCTTACCTGAGTGTCATTCAACTAATCATCGTGCAAACACTATCGAGTTAATTTAAATAGACACAGGGGTAATTTCACTGTAGGCGATGCCTCTATATTGTCGCATTGTTTTTCTACTGCGTAGACGAGTACCGAGAGAGATAGAAGCGGTGAGTGAAAGAGACAGATAGCGTCCAAGCTTGCGGACCAACTACCGCTGAACACTTGCTGAGAGAAAGTGAGAGAGCTACAGAGGAAGAAAGAGACAGAGGCAGTTCCATGGTTTTCTCGCTACATCACAAAAGATCGTGCTAGTTCCATAGTTTTCAAGAAACTTCGCCAGCTTTCGAGAAGCAGCGGCTCGTGTATCAATGCAACTGAGCCCAGCTGGGGGCAGCAAGTAGAGAGAATGGAGTTGAAGCTGTGCAGTGAGCAGTGGCTAGTGAGTCGAAAGTTGATAATTGTGCACGTACAGCAATGTAGTGATTTGAAAGTGAATTCTTTTGTTTGTTTGCGTGTGGTGAAGTAACGAGAAGCCACGAGAGACTGTGTTGGTTTATGGTACGCCATTCTGCTGCAAAGGGCTGTACAATCTGTATTTATACGTAAATAAAGGCATTTTGAATTTCAGCAAACTAGACTTTTACTGTTACATACCAACAAGGTCACAATATTAAGATAAAATATAAAAAGCTAACTTACCTCATAACGCACAGATACGCTACGCTGAAGAATGCATGTCATAGATACGACTGTCGAAATAACCCAAGGACATTGGGAAGAAACTTCAGATATTTCGTCATATTCGTTTTCATTGCTGAACAGCGTAATAATACAGTAATACGAGCAGAATACTATTACGTTAAACTTTATTACTAGCATCCAGAGAAATAGTAGGGCGAGAGACAAGTTCACATCTTCCACCATGTCACACAAGAATTCGTGAAGTCTTGTCAAAAACCGTATCCCCTGTGGGGACAAATCGCCATTGTTCACACGACGAGAAAAACACATGAAGGTATTTTGCTCACTGAAGGACATATTTGAACTAAGTTTCAAATTTACCGCCTTGAAACGTTGTAACAACAGGAGGAATACGGCAGAAACAAGGACATCCAAAATCATGAAAGGAAAGGTGTACAACAACTGCAAGCTGCACAGGCAAAAGGATTCCAGTGCACTATTGCCACTGTTACGCACCATGTAAATACCGTTAATAATTAAAATGCACAGAGAAGCTACAGATATCTGTATAACAAAAGAACGTCGAGCGCGTAGATAATATTGCTTTTGGAGATTGAAGGCCGCGTCAAATACTTTGAGATTGAAGATTATTTTAGAGGAGCTTTGAATAGTTTTAATTGTATAAATGTAGAGAAGTACAGCAGATGAGAAGACTATGCAAAATATTTTGGTGAGTATGTTGAAAAAGTTACTACTGTAGTATTTGTCCATCGTATACCCAATAAACCAAATCTGGTCAGCAATGAATACCAACACTACGATGACAGTGTAAACCAGGGCAGGATATGATAAAACATATCTTTGCTCGCTGCCTTCAGACATTAAGTTGTAAGGTGCCAAGCCAATAAGCTTCAAAATGTGGAAGAGTGGCTTGATGGCCAAATTTATATCCGCAAGACGCTTTTGTTGCCTTGTTTTCGTCCTGAAAAGTATTTTGCCAAACCTTTGGTCCTTGCATTGCCGTTGTCTTTAGGATCACTGGTACCTAATGGCACTCCTGAGGATAACAAACCACATTTACGCTCAGTACACTTTGTACGTATTTTTTGAAAGCAACATCCGTGGTATCTAGTCATTCGATCGTTCACATTTACAGTTGCCATTAATCTGCCAGCTTAGACAGTTACTCATTTTAAGATCACTTTGATAAAGCTTTGTAACAAGAAAATGCGTTGCTCCTAGAAACCACATAACGTATGCTAATTTGTTTTATTTTCAGGTGTCAGATTTAAACTATCACGTGCTCGTTTTCTACTTCCTCAGGATTCGTTAATATTGTTTGATATCAAATTTTTGAGCTACACGTACAGCTGCATTCCAACTGTAGGCACTGAGAGGGAAATCTGTGGCTATAGGCGAGTGAGGGAAGATAAAACTACATAAAGTCAGAATATTTCTTCCCATGACCCCGAGGATCAAAGCCCGGTGGGACAAAATACTGAACTTGCCTAGATATAGGAGGTGGTAAATGACAAATGGGATTAAATATGAGGAAAAGAAACCTCCAATCAAAATTGCTATGCATCACGTGATACGCCCGACTCGATAGCGTAGATGGTAGCGTATCTGCCTCACGTTCAAGTTGTTCCGAGTTCGAATCTCGGTTAGGGTGAGTTACCTGGATAAGGTTTTTCCGGAGTTTTCCCTTATATTGATAGACGAATGTCAGGTAATTCTATGCTCCAAGGACTACGGACCCATTTGAGCATCATTTCACGCATCTAATGCATCGTCCGATATGACTTAACGTTGGAGGACGCAAATTACAACAAAATCACGTGATACGGGCGAAATAGTCATGAAATAGGAAAGGGGTGTGGACAAATAGTCCGCGGTCAGTAAGGTCGCGAAGAGAGCAGGAGAGGCGCAACACTTCATCTTTGGTCGTTTCGGGGGGATGGCGGCGTAAAGTGAAGAGACATTGTACAGTAAAAATCACAATTAGATGCGGGAAAGTGAAACAGAGGCTACTTGTATAAAAGAGTGATACCGACGTCGCTACGAGCAAGTGTGTTGGGGAGCAAGCTTAGATACAAATGCTCTATAAATAAACTGGTGAGAGAAGTCAAGGAAGCATAGTGTATTTCCACTTAAACGCCGGACCCTGGGACAGAGTACATTTATGCTCACCCGTACTTACAACCGAGAACCATTCGCTAGTCCGGAGCATAATCGGTCTTTCCGTGATTGCTTCCTACACGAATAGGTTCCATTATATCCACCGATTACCGCCTCAGCATGGAGGTCCAGCTCAATATACCGGTTGCTTCAGAACGACCCCGAACGATTATAGCCGTTACGTAGTTTATAACTTAACTAGTCCGAATTTCGGTGTCGCAGCTTGGAAGTTCAATTAGATATAATTCTATGCAGCATTAAATATTACATGATCTTGTTACTAGGCAGCGCAGGAAACACTGGTGTGCGACCTCAAAACTTGCTATTGGGACAGAGGGCAGTTATTTGTGCAAAAGTCGACTAATTACTCCGACAGTTGCAAGGTTGCTCTTCAGTGTAAAACTACACATTCCGCCCTAACAGGGAGGACTTTACGCGTAGGCAAAAGGGAGGTATTTTGGTGAAGTAGACCATTTCGTAATACTTTTTCGAAGGGATGTCACAGAGAAAGCAGTTGGTGTTAACTCGTCTTTCGCTGTTTGTAGTTGACATATTTTTTCTCAGAGCTCAGGAGCTATCTGCAGGTGTGGTAACACCAACTGCTTTCTCTGTGACATCCCTTCCAAAAAGTGTCACGAAATTACCTATGTCACGAAAATACCTCCTTTTAGCCTACTTGCCCGCCTCGGTAGCGTGGTGGCAGCATGTCTGCCTCACGTTCAAGAGGTTCCGAGTTCGAATATCGGTCAGGGTAAGTTACCTGGATAAGGCTTTTTTCGGGGTTTTCCATTATCTTCAAAGGCGAATGTCGGGTAACTCTAAGCTCTATGGACCCTGGGCTCATTTGAGCACCATTTTACCCATTCCATTCATCGTCCGATATTAATTAACGTTGGAGGACGTAAATTACAACAACAACAATATTAGCCTACTTAAATAGCAAATCCAAGCAATATGGAGCGCTTACAAAACACCATAAAGATGGATATGGTTTTGATGGATGGAAGAGCTAAAGGGAGTTCAACGAACACACCATTAATTTAGTTTCATTAAAAATATGAGCTCTAAAAATAGTTACATCAATGATAATATTTATTTTTGTTTAGCATCAGTGCATTTTGTTATGATATTAATTGTACAATAATTTCAACCACTTACTGTAAATATCAATAGCTTCCTTTTCAGTGACAAATACTTTATTTAGTATTTTCAAACACGTGAAATAAAATGCTCGTCTCATTGTATAAGCCATTTAGTTTTGGTTAATTTATCTACAGTTCTTTGATGCTTTCTGTTCTGTTTATCATTTAATTCTTTCATCCTCAATGTCACTAACATTAACTTTCCTCTAAAAGGCATAAGTTGTATATGCGCACCAGCTTTTTTGCCATTATGGACTGTTATGACGGAATTTTGGAACACGTTAAACACTCACAAACAATACTTAAGCTTCTTCATTGCGGATTCATAAGCCAGATAAATTCTTATAGCAGCAAGCTACTGCGGAGTATGTCGGTATGTTTACAAACAGATACAGCACGCGGCACGGCGTGAGACCTATACCTGTGAACTCCGACGGCGTGAGGCACGCGTCGTTGTTCCTCTCAGTGCCTAGGTTTAGTCCTAAACCAGTTATTCTTACAGTATTACACCTTAGTTTTATTAAACAGCAAATACTTTGGATGTATAATTTTATTCTCAATTTCTAATCACTGTAGACACAATTTGAAAGCGTGCTCTTGCAAGGAATAAGAGGAACAAAGGAATGGCGGTGGAGTATTTAACAATTGCATGATAGAATTGTTTGCCAAGTGAGACTAATAACACGAAACAACCCAAAACTGGTTAACACCACACTATATTTTTGAAGTTCTAAGTTACTAGTACTTACTTTTTAAT
Organism: Mantis religiosa; assembly: GCA_030765055.1. Lineage (NCBI taxonomy): Eukaryota > Metazoa > Arthropoda > Insecta > Mantodea > Mantidae > Mantis > Mantis religiosa. The sequence continues at coordinate 197,172,324 of CM060951.1, read as the reverse complement.
AGTGGATGCCATTATTATGGAGATTCAACGCTCTAGCTCCTGCAGTGTGTTTCATAAAGAAATTATTTATGCCAAAGTTTTATCTGCGTAACATGCAGTATATAGAAAAATATTTTATAAGCGTAGTTTGTAAAAAAGAAAAAAAAAAGGAAATAAATGATTCTTGGAAAGTTGGAAAGAGAGTGTTATATTAATGCAACATCTCCTATACATTTTTCCTTATCACGTTTATAAAAGTTCACAAATTGATAATTAACGCGACAATACTAACATAACACGCCTCGGTAGCATAGATGGTAGCCTGTCTGCCTCACGTTCACGAGGTCCCGAGTTCGAATCTCGGTCAAGGTGAGTTATCTGGATAAGGTTTTTCCGGGGTTTTCCCTTATCTTAAAAGACGAATGTCGGGTAACTCTAAGCTCCATGGACCGTAGGCTCCTTTGAGCATCATTTTACCCATTCCATTCATTGTCCGATATGACTTAAAAGTTAAAGGACGCAAATAACAAATATAACCCTGATACCAGATGAATTAAAATGACCGGGCCAAATATATAATAATTTTGTGGTAAGCTGCGTTCAAATTGCGTTTGTAATAATACAATGCATAAGTACGTTTAGAAAATTGATGCTGTACATCCTAAATTCTTAAGAGATTCCTACAACAAGCATATTAAATGCACAATAGCCTAACGGAATGCTGCTGAAAGATAGGACTGGTCATGCACTCGATAAAATAATTGAATAATGGCCCCAAATAAGCTTTTACTCCAGTATAGGCTTCGGCACAGTGGTCCAAGCTCTACGGAATTCCTGGAAAACGTTTTCCAAGAACATAAAAAAATGTTAGGGATCAAACTAAACTTTCATTACTCTCCTATATGCTCAGATTCCTGATAAAGTCACAAAGATTATTAGGTGTTCCAAATAGGAGGAGTTGTCGCCTGTAGCGAATCAGATGCGTTAGATCCTTTAGGGTTGCCACCTCGTTAGCCCCACTCCTTTTCTATTCCCTCTCTCTCGCACACTTGCGAGTCTTCTTGGCACTAGATGTAATGGAACGCAAACTGAATTTTCCAAAATGCTGTTGTCGAAATCACAATTGAAACATGCATATTCATATACTACCCAAATGGTTCAAATATTTAGTTTGAAATTAATTATAGTTTATAAATTAGTACTTGTTTTTCTAATCCAATGAAAATATAAGCAATGCATCCGTATAACTGTGAATGTTACTTAAGTTAAGAGATAATTTGTCATTGTCATTGTCTTCACCGCCTGAGTACTGCAAATTTTAATGATAGGCTCCAAAATCTTGTTACGTGTTATTTCCTTCCAAAGCTGCCTTCTTGTATTTCATCTGATGTCTCACGCAGTTTTCCCAGTCTTGTGTTCATTGTCAATTTCTTCGTAAATAATTCGTTCAACGTCAGTCAGTTCAAACATATCATTTATATCTGCAACATAATTTGAGCCCACATTAACTCTGTTGGATTGTTCTGGAAGTAGTAAGGGGGAAGATGGATCGTGTCTCATTGTTCCAGCTGATACATTTCTTCATGGAAGAGTAAATAAATAGTAGTGCTCTGAACTCTCTAAAGTATATAGAGATTACGAACCATTCACAAAGATATCTGCCAGACCAGCAGGAAGTGTGTTCTTTCCTCTCATCGAATTTAACAAACACCTTGGCTTATTCAAAGTATATATTTCTTTTTATCACGTCATGTCAAATGTTTACGTTTCAGTTCTTTGTAATTACAAATATACGTTCACACAAACATGCCAACCAATAATGATATTCATTACAGTGCTTTCGTCGCCATGCATTACGTATCTACTTTATTTGTATAAGGAAAACTATTACAGCTAAAATATGAGAGTTTTGCGGTTTTGTTTATCAATTACTCTCTACCTTACTCATGGATCAGTTTTTGCAAAGCCTGAATTTTTTTCTTAACCCGAATAGTATTTGAGATTGATTAGTTTAGCGCTCGTCACACTTAGAGGGAATGCAATACGATAACCATCGTTTTATTCAGATTGATTGCTCACCTAGTGACGCTCAAGAACAAACAGCTTTCCATTTGAAAGATGTAATAATGTTCATAATCATTCTCAAGGCATCTCACTGCTGCAATTATTTGTAACCTTGAAATTCCCGTAGGGGAGGGAATCGCCTCTGTGGTGCGAGCTCTGCGGACATCTAGCACTCGTGGTACCTCTGACGTTGCCAGAGGAACCTCGGGCCGAACATTCGTGCCCCTCCCCGATTGGGAGTACTTCGGATAGGGTTGGACTCGAGGGTGAAGTGGTTCGCGATACCCGTGGCAGATCGGGTACATCTCCGGAAGGGGTTGAGGGAAGCAATATATTCCCGCGTACCAGCCTGCATAGCTAGTAGAACGTGTGCTAGATCACCAAGCGGCCCTACCGAGGTCTAATCGGTAGCCTTCCTCTTTGGGGTTTGCGCGCGTTAGTGGCGTATCCACTTCCATCCCGTCTTGAGTTCATAGGACCAGATGGGGAGGCTTGTTAGTCCCTAGGTCTTGCGCTATGGAAAGCCCCATGGAGGGGCTGGGCGCCCTTTTGGACAACTTAGGAACTCCCTGGTCATTAGAGAGGAGGCCAGTCTTTACTTTGTGTGCATTTACCTGGTAGATACCTTGAAATATGACACAACACGTTGCAGTTTCTCAGAACAGTTTCTCATAATGAATTGGATGTTGTGCTTTCACTAGAGATCCATATTCTAAAACATTTAAGTGTAATATATGTAATGAAAATGTCTTACCTCGTAAGTCACTGATACACTTCGATGTAGGACCACAATCAAGATTGTGATGCTCAAGAATGTAAATAAAAATTGCAAAGCAATGTATAACAGCATATCAGAGCCATGCTGTTCCTTAAACAACCAAGATAAACAAGAATATGTGCCAAAAATGAATATAGTAAAATTCATCATTATTATCAAGAGAAAGAATAGCGAAAATGACCAGTTGATCTCTTCAGCTAGACTGCACAGTAATTCGTGAAGCGTCATCAGAGAGCGAACTCTTTCCGTTGACAGATCCTTTGGAGACAAAACTACAGATTTTCTTTCCTCAATGATTGAGATCAGCCGCGCATTCACTGCTCCGAAGCGCTGATATATCAAGAAAAATACGTTGCATACAAGAACATCCTTAAGAAAATACTGAAATACGTATATAGTTGCTAGACCATATTTAATAGAAGACTCCAGTACACTGCTACCGCGATTAGTAGCAATGAAAAGCACATTTATTGCTAAGGCACACACACAGACAGCAAATAACTGTAAAAATAACGAGCGTCGAACCCAATAGTGGCAGTGTTTGTCCAGGTTTATGGTTGAATCAAAGCTCTTGAGGCTGGAAATTATAGAAGAACTACTGTGAACTACTTTTACTGTGCAGATGTAGAGAAGAAAGGAAGAAAAATACGTTGTGCAGTATACCTTATTAACTAGATTTGAAAAACCTGTTTCACTGTAGTTTTCTACCGTGCGGATAACAAAATAGATTTCATAACAGACGAACGCGACCGCTGCGATAATACTGTAGGCCAGTGCAGGATGTGATAATACATATGATTCCTGTGTTTCTCGAGCTATAAAGCGATACGGTGCCTGTCCAGAAAGCCTAAAGGCGTGGAACAATGGTCTGATAGCGAAGTTAATATTCACAGGTTCATGTATCTTCTTTGTGGAATCAGACTGATCGTCATTTATGTTCTTCTGTCCTTGCATGGCTGTTTTCTACAAACACTCGGGTACAGTATCCGATCAGAAAGAATTTCAACAAACGGATATAAAGTATACGTGATGACACTCCCTGGGAGCGCACTCTATTGAAAGTAATGTCCAAGATATCTGCCAAATGCATCGCAGCATTTAAGTACTCCATTAAACTCTCTTCCGAGACATTTGTTACCTTTAAGATCCTTTTGATAAAACATTCTAATGGGGAAGTTTGTCTGAGCTTAGTTTGGTGAGATACATTCGGAAAAAACTACACACACACACACACACACACACACACACACACACACACACACACACACACACACACACACACACACACACACACACACAAACGCACACACACACACACTTCAATGCGCACATGGCCCATACAGCAGAAAAATCCATTAAACTCATCAATATGTTACCACGGACAGCCAAATTACAATGGGGATTAGGATACAGATCTCTAAGAACGATCTATGAAGGAGCTATAGTTCCAGCGTTGACATATGGCTCACCAGTGTGGATAGAAGCCATAAAGAAATACAAGAACATTATTAAGTACAGAAGAGTGCATAGACTAATTAATATAAAAATTGCTAAAGCTTACCGTACGGTATCATATGAAGCTTCATGTGTAATAGCTGGTACAGAACTTCTACAAGTAACCATAGAGGGAAAGGCAAGGACTTATCTGGCAACAAGAGCTAACAATGAGGAATATGATGCACCAGTAGAAATGCGACACTGGAGATACCCAGCTCAAAATCCTCCAATATATGAGACAGACAATAACAGTACATACGCATTTGAAATACACACAGACGGCAGCAAAATGGGAGACAAAGTTGGCGCAGCGGCAGTAATATTTATAAACGGCATGTTGACCCATAAGATAAAGTTCAAGCTGCATGCTCGATGCTCAAATAACCAGGCAGAGCAACTTGCAATTCTTGAGGCGCTGAAAAAAACTAAAGGAAGGGTACGCTGATAAACGAGTTGCGTTGTTTACTGATAGCAGGATAACACTGGATCTCCTTATAACAACTCGAAACACAATTACCTGACTGAGGCAATGAAAGCTAAAACCTTCGATATGAGAATATCAGACTAGATGCTGCATTTTGGATGGGTGAAAGCACACTCAGACATATATGGCAATGAAATAGTAGACAGACTAGCAAAAGAGGCTGCTGGGGAAGATCGTGAAATACAATATAGTAAAATACCTAAGGAGGTCCTGATAAGCATGGAGAGAGACACTGGACTGAACGCATGGCAACTACAATGGACAGCATCAAGGAAAGGAGCCATCACCAAAGAATTCATCCCCTCCGTGAGAAATAGACTAAAACAAAAACTGCCCATTTGCCAAGAGTTTACAGCAATTGTCACAGGACACTGAAAGCTCCGTTCATACCGCCATCAATTTGCTTTACTAGATAGCCCAGTATGCAAATGTCAAGAAGAGGACCAAACAGAAGACCACGTAATATTCCGATGTCCAATCATAAACAAACAAAGAACCGAAATGATCAGGAAAATAAAAAGCAGACAATGCGCATAGCCCATTACCAAAGAGGAACGTACTAACAAACATCTAAAATGTTTCGTCAAATTTTTTAAATCAACAAACTTCACAGATATAGAGTAGGCAAATTAAGCATAAAAATTCAATAGAAACTGCTAATTAACTGCAACTAGTTTAATAAGAATATTGTAAAGTATTCTAGGAAACATTTAAATACAAATACAAGATATGTACAATTATTGTAATATTATTGTAAAAGTTGTATATCATGTAAATAAAATAGGGCATAAGATCGAAGTATAATCCCTTCTACTGTTTCGGAAGCTTTCTTTGTTGTATCGTTTTTCTGAACCTTCTGCCATAACATTCTTGCTACTTCTGTTGAACTGCGTTCTTCAGTTCCTTCGTCAGCTACTATTTATTTTAATGCACTTCAAGTGCCATTTAAATCATCCAGTTGCTGTACCCTCGGAGCTAGACTATTATATGTAGACAGCATGGATAATGTGTTCCTACATTAAGTAGATAAACGAGGAGGAAAAATATATATTCTGTCTCCTAGCAACGCTCAAGGACGCCGCCAGATAACAATAAGTGTACTGAAGGGGCTGTAGCTTTCTAGCACACTTAAAAACGATTAGTCAGAGCTTGGGTTGAACCAACTTTGGGGTTAACTGTTCAGCCACCAAATTAACTGAGCTAGCCTAAACAACCCTAATTGGTTTATTAAAGTACACAATACGAGGTTGAGTCATAATTCTTTAAAAAGTGAATTGCAACAAAATCTGAACTTAAGTTTATGCTTCTTCAACATAGTCTCATAGTCTCTTGTCTCTTGTCTCACAGTCTCTTGAGATGTACAGCATGAGTACATTCTACCGTAGTAGGATGTACCTACTCAGATTCTTCTGGGAGAGTATATCTTGCTTGTGTACACAGCCTGACGCATCTCTTCAACGAAATAAGTCTCTTTACATTCATTGTAGTTTTGAATGGTCCATGCGCAGTAATCCCAGGGTGAGTTTAGCAAATGATTGCAGCAATTCCAACACCACTAATAATCTGTTTATACACATAATCACGGAGATGCAGTGCAGTTTACCTTCGACTTCAACGCCTCCTTCAACTCAATGTATTTGTTTTTTTCTTTTTCTCCTATTTGGACGAACTACACAGTTGGGAATGTGTGCATTGCATTGCAACTGCACTGGACTAGAGCTATTCTGCAATTCCTTGTTAGTTTATTGGTGAGCAAAGTTAGCTTCGTTGCATATTTTTCTGTAGGAATAAGGAGATTAAATGAAGCTTTATAATGGCAAATATTTTAACTGCAAGTTGCTGTGCATTGACTTTAAGATTCCCTTGACGTGATGGCTGCAAAGGTTCTTGTTTGACAATTATAGGAGAAAAAGTATTTCCAGAGAGATACCTAAGATCTTAAAATTCAAATCATCAAAAACAAATATCTCGGGAAAGGCTAACTTCAAGAGTAAAATTTATGTGTCATAAATTTTGTTACACAGTGTATAAGAGGTATGAAAATTTGGCGTAGTAAAATTTTGCTTATTTCTTGGGCTATGAATTCCGGATTTACAGTTAACGAGAAGTACAACGGTATTTAAATCGAAATATTTAGAGCCCTTTTGGAGAAAATAAATTTCTCTGAAAGTTTGTCGTTTGGAGTATAATAATGGAGTATAGACGTGGGATACGCTTAATCTGCATTTTTCATTGTAAAAGGTAGCTTGTGATGGAAGAAATACTCTTCTCATACCCTTGAAAGGCGCTGAACTTAAATAAAACACACGCAGAAACAGAGAGGTAGATAATGTGGAGTTTAAGTAGTTCCACAACATACTGGGTATCCAAGCATACATGTTAAACATTACAGCAATAAATTCTACTTAAATTTAATGGCAAGAGAACAAAAATTAACAATAATTGGTGCGATGTGTGCTTGCCTTTATTTCTAGTTTCAGGGCATAAGATATCTTTCTATATTATTTATAAGTTCTGGTTTTGCATGACAAGTTCCCTTTCATCTGCTCTACATCTGTATTGTTATCTGTAACCAACTTTGACCAAATGCGTACATTTCATACACCCTAAAATAAATGGATACATAAAATAAATTATATTACGTTAATAATATCTTGATGTGCTATGCATTTTGTGAACTCACCTCACAAACTGTGGAGACACTGGGCCAAAGAATGAATATTCCAACCAGAGCAGTAAAACTTCTCCAAAAATCAGCATCCAAATTTCAAACGACTCATCCATATCCCCCAACTCATAACTGAGTAACCAGGTTACAAAATAGAATATCACGTAATAATTGCCAATTTTGTAAATACCACCAATATTAAATTCATACAGAAAGAAGAATTCATTGACTCACAGAGGTCGCATAAGAAATCATGGAGTGTGGCTATGTCACGAATTTGTTCTATAGATACAGATTTATAATGTATTGCAAACTTATCTGTAATTGACTCTAAATGTTCATTAATCCAGAGGGAATGTAATTCAGTATTATACCGAGGTATTGATTTAATAACTTGCAGCGCTGATGGACCAACTGAAACAAACTGATGACCAATATGTCATTGATAAAACAGAGCATTGAATAACCAAGTGACATAAGACAAATTGTGTACACATACAACGTGTTATAAACTCTAATATTAATAAAAAATACTACGTTTCCCACTGAACTTAAAAACAAAGATGTTAATAGATGTGCCGTTATGGAATGGCAAATGGCAGATTGATTCATCATACATTTTTACAAAAAATATACGAGGCGTGTACGTCAAATAAGGTCTCCAATTTTATTTTATATAGGAAAAATGCTTATTGTCAATGAATGTTACATTGTTACATGCGATTGATGCACTTTTGCATGCGCTGTGGCAGTTTTTGTATATCCTTGTCATAGTACTCTCCCGCCAAGTTGCGCAGGTAGCACTCAACCTCGTTTTCAAATCATCGTCGGTCTGGAAATGTGTTCCACCCAGGTGTGACTTCAACTCAGGAAACAGATGATAATCACTAGATGCTAAGTCTGTACAGTATGGGGATGGACGAGAATGTCCCATCCGAACTGGGCCAGGAGACCCACCTGGCACACACCTTGCGATAACGCTAATTTTCGGTCAAAATCTTGTCAATCGTAGTCTAACTGACTTCAGGGATAAGTTCGCACACCTCGCGAACTGTCACACGCCGATCTTTAAACATTTCTTGCTCCACTTTTACAATTGTTTCGGCTGAAACCGAAGGCCGACCAGAACGATGTACGTCATGTATGGCTGTGCGTCCGTCTTTGAGCTCTCTGACCCACTTTCGCACGTTTTTGAGGTCCATACACTATGGTCCATAGACTTTACATAACTCACGATGAATTTCAGTGGGGGTAATGCCCTTGGCACTCAAAAAGTGGATCACTGCACGCAACATGCACTTGGCGGCGGAAGTGATAGGAAGCTCCATCGCAAACGACTGCCCAGCCAAGACTAATGGTTGCAACGGGTTCGTTGTCATGGGAATTTGAAGGAGTGAAGACAAGCTACATGCAAGTGTTACCGGATCTATCGTAATAGGGTTCTTCGTGGCCCCAGGGTGACCTTGGTGACCTTATTTTACGGACACACCTCCTAACTTTTTGAAAACTACAAACGCTGAGGGCCGTGTTAACACATAATAGAAGGAAGAGGGAACATACAGATATGAACACCTCGCTGACAAAATTTGGAAAACTGGGTCGCCTGTAAAAATGTACAATGTCCTTTTGGGAAATAACAAAATAAATGATCATTATAATGAACACACAAACACTATACATCATACAAGGCCACGATATCTTCAATCTTCTCTCCTTACCGGATGTAAGTATGTAATACGGAGCCAGACCAAGAAGTCTGAGGCTGTGGGTTAAAAGACTGACGGCTGCGATGACATGCATGGGCGTTTTCAAACACCAACTTGAACTTCCAAGCTTCCGTTGATCATACAAAGAAATGCACCTTATTAAAACTTGAGCTGATACAGCTAGGAGTTCTTGATACGCCCTTAGGGAGAACAGTCAGGAACATGTAATCTGTTGGAGGGTTTAAGGTGACTTTCAACAAACATTCTCCATTATCTAACATCCCTACGATCCATTAAACGGAGTACAAACAACAGACACATCTAGTAGGACGTAAAATGTGTGATAATAAAACACACCTTATGCCTTAAATAGCTTTGTACAAGCCTGTTCAAGAACATTGCGATTTTATTATAGTGTCGTGATATGCGTGCATTCAATGGGAACAGTAACGAAGCAGTTGCGAACAAGTGGACTGCTCATGAGGAGCACAGTATGGTACCGTACTTCCGAGCTGCATTTACAACCTCCACACTTTTACTGGAGTTTTAACTCTTAGTACTATTATTATCTGTTTCAAATGGGATTATGTTTGTCCTTGGGCGCTGCTAGGTGAGGAACCAATCGGAGTTCTGCGGTGTTGTCGTACTTGATTCCACCTCAGTGGTGTGTGACAAGCGCCAAACCTAATCAACATCCAATAAATACCATCCGCGCCAAGACAAAATTTCAGATCTTGCAAAAACTGGAACATGTGAGAGTAATGTATCTATCATACCCCTTAATACCCCATATTTTTAGCACATATATTTTCCTAATAGAAATAAAGTACTATTGTAATGTCACGTACCCGTTTCGTCTTGTGTACACAAAGAGCCGGCAAATAGAGGTAGTGGAAGTTAAGGCCTTGCCAGCGCAGATTAAGTTACGCTTCTAGAAGGTTCGGATTTCGTCATTCGATGTCTTGTTACTCCAGAAACATGTAGCGATTGTACGGAACAGTCGTCTTCTTTTTCCCAGAAATCCCTCGAATTTATGAAAGAGATGTATAAGAGATTGTGACACGCCAGCGGACAGTTGTAAAACAAGAGCGAGTCGTAAGCAGTAAACAACTGTAGAGTGTTGTTGTAACGAGAGCTGCTTGTTATTGTCATTGACCTTGGTATACTATGTGTATATGACGTAATGTTGTTACGTGAGAATTGAACAGTGTATTTCTACGAGAAAAAAAGAACATTTGGAATATCTACATCTCGGACTTTTAATTCTGTGAGCCCACAAAGTCACCATATTATAACAATGCATCGCGTCGTAAGCAATTCACTGAGTAGCATTATTGGTAGCATGTATGAGTGTACGTATATTTGCAATTACTCAGTACTGAAACGTAAACGACTTACATGACGTAATAAAAGAACTACTTTGAATAAGCCAAGGTGTTTACTAAATTCGAAAGAGAGGAAACATTACACTTCCTACTGACCTAGGAGAACGTGTCTGGTCACATTTCTTTGTTTATGAATTGTTTCGTAGTCTCTATTTACTCTAGAGAGTTCCAAGTAGTATTATTCAGTTGTTCTTACGTTTAAAAACCAGATAAAGTGTATCAGCTGGATCAGCTTGCAATTGAAATGAGACACAAGATATTATAAACCACCTTTCCCCTTACCACTACCAGAACAGTCCAATTGAATTAATGTGGGCTCAAGTAATGTTGCTGCAAACATAAATAATACTTTTAAACTGACTGAAGTTGAACGACTTATTCACGAAGAAATTCACAAGGAACACAATAAGACTGGGAAAACTGCGCGAGACATCAGATGAGCTATGAAGACGACTTTTGGAAGGAAATAGCACGTGACGGGATTTAAAAACCTATCATCATAAATTTGCAGTACTCAGACGTTGAAGACAATGACAAATTATCTCTTAACGTAAGTAACATTCACAGCTATACGGATGCACCGCTGGTATTTTCGTTGGATTATAGGAATAAGTAATTCATAAACTATAGTTATAATTAAACTACGAGGCGTGTCCGCAAAATAAGGTCTCCAATTTTATTTAATACAGAAAACATGTTCATTCTCAATGAATGTTACATTCATGGAAAGCCGGAAATTATACATATTTTTCAACGTAGTCACCATTGTGATCGATGCACTTTTGCATGCGCTGTAGCAGTTTTTGTATACCCTTGTCATAGCACTCTCCCACCAAGTTGCGCAGGTAGCGCTCAACCTCGTTTTTCAAATCATCGTCGGTCTGGAAATGTGTTGCACCTAGGTGTGACTTAAACTCAGGAAACAGATGATAATCACAGATGCTAAGTCTGTACAGTAGGGGGATGGAGGAGAATGCCCTATCCGAACTGGGCCAGGAGACCCACCTCGCACACACCTTGCGATAACGCAAATGTTTGGTCAAAATCTTGTCAATCGTAGTCTTACTGACTTCAGGGATAAGTTCGCACAGCTCGCGAACTGTCAGAGGCCGATCCTTAAGCATTTCTTGCTCTACCTTTGTAATTGTTTTGGCTGAAACCGAAGGCCGACCAGAACGCTGATCATCATAGACCACTTTCGCACGTTTTTGACGTCCATACACTATGGCCCATAGACTTCGCATAACTAATGACGAATTTCAGTTGGAGTAGTGCTCTTGGCACCCAAAAAACGGATCACTGCACGCAACTCGCACTTGCCGGTGGAAGTGATAGGAAGCTCCATCGCAAACGACTGCCCAGCCAAGACTAATGGTTGCAACGGGTTCGTTGTCATGGGAATTTGAAGGAGTGAAGACAAGCTACACGCCAGTGTTGCCAGATCTCGCGTAATAGTGTTCTTCACGGCTCCTGCATATACTTAAAACATGTGCGCGATATACGAATACCATGTTGTAATTGTGATCTGTACAATTGCATTATTATAAAACTTTGGAAAATTCTCTTTGCGCTCCCTTAATTTTAGTGCAAAGAAGACTCGCAAGTATGTGTTTGAGAGAGAGAGAGAGAGAGAGAGAGAGAGAGAGAGAGAGAGAGAGAGAGAGAGAGAGAGAGAGAGTGAGAGAGAGAGATGGAGGGAGGAAATATTAAAAGAGTGGGGGTAACGAGGTGGTAACGCTGAAGGGTCTAACGCAGCTGATTCGCTACAGGCGAGAACTCTTCCCATTTGAAACACATAATACATTAAAGTCACAGTAGCTGGGAAAACATCTACGACCCGTGAGAGGCGGAGTCCCCGAAGGCTCTGTACTATCCCCCACACTCTTTATTGTGTTCATGGCAGATTTTCCAATTCAACCACAGGTCGAAATGGCACAGTACGCTGACGACGTGTTGTTGTCCTGCAAAAACAGACATACTCAGAGCCTTCAACCCAATCCAGAGTCACCTCCGTCTCACACAAGAGTGGTGTAGGCGATCGGCACGGGTGCAGGGGGCTATTGCCTCTATGTACCCAATGCTGGGTTCGGGCTCGATGCCAGTCCGCTTAAAGCTACACCTCTATATAGGCCCTAATAATACCACTCATGTTGTACGCCTTTGAAATCTGGGGCATGGCTGCAGATAGCTGGATAGCATACCTTCAGCGTGCATAGAATAGAGGACTCCGATCTATCAATTCTGTGGGTCGTTCTTTCCCCGTGAGGTTGCTTCACGAAGCTTCTCTTCTGCCATACGTGTAGGACGAAATTAGGCGCCGGCGACAAAACTTTACGCTCAAATTCCAGCTCACAGAAGCGGCCTGGTTCGATCTCTAGGAGATTACGACGCTACGAGACGCCGCTTCAGGCTTTACCCGGTACCCCGTATGGCATGTGGCACCCGAGGTAACAAAGGAGTTAATCCATACAGCAGCATAAGTTAAATTTCAAAATTTCCAAATGAGCTGTTTGGCCACAAAATTTACCTCACTTTAACAAAATAAAACACCAGGGTGTAAACAAAACGCGGTTTGGCATCCTATACAAAATTAAAGAGGAGCAAAAAGCTATCTCAATAAATTTCCTCAACAAAAAATCCCACATCATCCTGTAACCATCTAAATTAACAACCTGCGATCAGACCCAAAACCTGGGTGGGTACGCAGAAAAACCTTCTGGTTGTTAACAGCCTGTCAGTATTCGACTTGGACTTGGACATAATACATACATGTGAGTTTAGAGTGTACTTTGGCAACAGTTCGATTCAGTGTTCCTTTACTTCCAGTTCATTAAAAAAACTTGAGCGCTTTTCTTTTTACGTTTACCTCCCTTCTATAAGGTAAAGGTTGTAGCAGGAAATGGTCTTTAGCATGCACTCCAAACAAGTTTTAGACAACATGCAGGATTATAATACCAAATGAACTGCTGTCATATTAATAATTCCATTTCCAGGAAGAGCCTCATTCTTGCATGGCTCCTACGTCACTAAATACATTAGTGCAGCAGCGCCTTAAGTACCTATGCTCAGGTTATAATCAAAGTACTTAACGATAACTTACCTCATGATGTACAGATTCGCTTAACTGTAGAATCCATATCAAAGATATGAGCGTCGATATAATCCAAGGAAATTGGGAAGAAACCTCCGGTACATCATAAGAATAATTTTCACTGCTGAAAAGCGTAGTTATGCAGTAATACGAGCAAAATACTATTACGTTAAACTTGATTGCTAGCATCCAGAGAAAAAGTAGCGCGTGAGACAAGTTCACCTCTTGAGTCAGGTCACAAAGGAATTCGTGAAGTCTCGTCAAAAACCTTATCCTCTGTGCTGAAAGATCACCATTGTTAACTCCCTGAGAAGTACACAGCAAGCTGTTTGTGTTAGTGAAACATGTAATCGAACTCAGCTTCAAATTTACGGCCTTAAAACGTTGTAACAAAAAGCGGAATATGCTACAGACAAAGATATCCACAATCATGAAAGGAAGTGTATACAACAGTAACAAGGTGTGCAAGCAAAAGGACTGCACTGCACTACTACTACGGTTCCCCACCATATACATACCGTTAATAACCAAATTACACAGAGAAGCTACAGATATCTGTATAACAAGAGAACGTCGAGCGCGGAGGTGGTATTGTTTCTGGAGATTGATGGCTGCGTCAAACACTTTGAGGTTGAACATTATGTTAGAAGAACTTTGGATCTTTTTCATTGCATAAACGTAGAAAACTACTGAAGATGAGAAAAGCATGCAAAACAGTTTGGTGGTGAGGTTCAGAAAGTCACTAACGTAGTAGTGTTCCAAAATATACCCAGAAAAGTAAATTTGGTCAGCAATGAATACACAGACTACGACGATGCTGTAAGCCAGAGCAGGATATGATAAAACATATCTTTGCTCGCTGCCTTGTGTCACTAAATTGTATGGTGCTAAACCAATAAGTTTCAAAGTGTAAAACAGCGGCCTGATGGCGAAGTTTATATCCACAAGAACCTGCTGTTGGTTTATGGCTTCCTCCTTAAATGTATTCTGTGAGACCTTCGGTCCTTGCATTGCTGTTCGCTGTAGAAACACTGGTGACGTCTCTCCCGACATCAACAAACCACAGTAACTGGTTGGTAATTGTTCTAAAAGCAACATCCGTGATATCTACTTAGCCGATCGCTCACATTTACAGTTGCCATTAACCTGTCAGCTTGGACAGCTATTAATTTGAAGATCGCTTTGATAAAGCTCTGTAAATGGAGAATACTTTGCTCTTAGACGCAACATAGTTACGTTAAATTGTTTTATTCGCAGATATTGGAGTTGAGCCATCGCCAGCTAGATTTCCACAAACTATATCAACTCGAAAATCATAGCTACATATTCAACAGCACTCCAACTGCAGTAATGGAGGTCCTGCTTGATATATCCCAGTTTGATATGTTGTTGCAAGGTAGAGTTGAAGGAAGAGGTTCCAACGTTTCGGACGGCAGGTGAATATGACTTCAGAGTTCCAAACTGAAGTTTTGGACATTATGTATTATAAAATATACAAAATTCAGTATTTTAGTAAAACGATTAGCTTCTATTACATATGTTGGGGCTACTCTGCCCCAAGTATCCGTTTTATCCATAAAACAACATATTTATTTTTCAAAGAAGCACTTTCCAAATTTCATTGTAAATGATGCAGTGAGAGTACTTGAAATAACTGCCATTTGGCTGTTTTCATTTTTGGCTGAAAATTGCCTGAACCGCAGACGACTGGAAGGGTGAAGTAACAAAGGTTTACAAGCGAGATTATGTACATTTGGTAGTTTCTTGGTTCAATTCCCGACGGCCACCTTCTCGGAAGATCAAGGAAATAATGCACCAGTTAACAATGAAGCTCTCCCAAAGTGAATATATTGTCACAATCGCATTGTTGTGTTGGAGCCGCGAAAAGCCAGTGATCAGGAAAGAAAGAGATGGAGAGTGGCGCCTGGGCAGGAGAGCTGGACACTTGCTAAGAGAAAGAAAGAGACAGAGATAGGTTCTGGAATGTCCACCAAGGCGGCCCGGGTTCGATCCCAGGCGACGGCAAAGTGAGATTTGTGGTGGACAATACGGCGTTGTGGCGGGTTTTCTCCGGGACCTCCGGTTTCCCCCGCCATCTCATTCCACTGGTGCTCCATCTTCATCTCATGCATCATCAGTGTCACCACCTGCGGTGCCGTATGTAGTAAAAGCGGGCGTTAAACACTACACATTTCATTTCATTTCTGGAATGTCCCGTCTTTCTCTTGCCACCGCGATTGTTTTCCGAAAGCCTACGGCATTCTATAAACAATGACTGGAGGAATAAATGGCAGCAAAGTGTGAGGAGTCAGTTGTATAACTGAGTTGTCTGATGGTTCTTGCGACGTAAACTGTGCCGAAGTGATCCCCTTCAGCTGCCGTGGTGCAGGCGCTACGGACCCCTAGCACTCGGGGTACCTCTGACATTACTAGAGGAACCTCGGGCCGAACATTCGAGTCCCTCTCTGAATGGGAGTTGTTCGGATTGGGTTGGACTCGAGGGGGCAGTTTGTTCCCGACATCCGCCGGAGATCGGGTACCTCCTGCCAGGCTTCGGCCATCCAGAGGGGGTAGACGGTTGCCTAAAATGTGCCGGGTACTAAACTGCAGAGCTAGTAGAAGATGTGCTAGATCACCAGGCAGCCCTACTGAGGTTATTCGGTAGTCTTCCCTGAGGATTGACGCGCGTAAGTGGCGTATTCACTTCCACCCGTCTTGATGTTGTCGACGGGGGGCGTTTAAGTCTCAAGGTATTGCCCCGAGGAAAGAACCCCGGAGTTTTCCATCACCCCCGGCAGGAGTCTTGGGACTTTCGGGTAGACCTCGCGCCAACATGAACCGAAGAGATTTATTTTGTTTGTTTACCTGCAGCCTAGCACCGAGTCGACGTTGAAGACAGTTGATTATCAGATCACGTCTCTTTGCTGCTGCAAGGGAGGTACAAAAATTTCTGCAATAAAGAGTATTCTAAATGTCTGCAAATCCGACTTTTAATTCTACGAACCCTTGAAACCACAATACGGTTTAATCTAACTAAGGACCATATTTATGCCTATTGACGGAAACGGTAATTACGGTAGAAACTTAATACGCATTTTGTTGTATTGGACATCTGCTAGAGTCTAAATGTTATGTGCTAGCTCTTTAATCATTTTTCCCAGGAAAAGTTCCAGATCATATTCTTCAAAACTAACTGCGTGTATTGCATCTTCAATATATAGGAAGGCTAAATTGAAACAAACTTAAAACTTTTTTTGTAAAAATATATTGGCAAGTTGCTAAAAGCGCTAAAATCTCAGTGCGGTCATAGTTTTCATGTGTAAATCTAATCTAATCCAGAAAAGTATTCATTGATACGTAAATGCATACACAGGTTATCTGTTCTAGTCTTACAATACGCCTAGGCTCTTAAAGTGTGTTGTGTTTGATTCCAGGAGTATATTGTGTATAGCTTTACACGTAAATTATATATTATGAAAGACATTGTAGTGGAAATATTAATTTGGAAAACAGACAAACAGAAGTTAGGAGGAAAACAATAATGAGCCCAAATGATTTTCGATATTTGTTTAATAGGTACTGCAGATTTTGCAGGCTATGAAATGACCGGACCTTTTATTTGCCAGATAAAAACAGTCACCAAAACATAGCAGCATGTTTCCTTAGGTCTGCATTTTAGAGCCAGTATCGGCTAATTTTTGTTCAGTGTGCTAAATGCAATACAACATGATTCAACCGAACATGTCAAGTTTCCACTATTATATGATCTAATGCATATTGTTTCTATCATCATTATTTCATCTGTGTGCCTCAACATTATAGCACCCTTCTGGGAAACTGAAAATCAATGAACAGCTACTCTGTTAAAGTATACTACAAAAAGATAATGCTTGGAAATTTTCGAGATGCAAACAATAATGGCAGTGCTACACATATCTTCCGCATTTATGCACGCTCTATAACTGCTTTGGTTCTCATCGTTCCATCATATTTTCGCGAGCCCATTGTTTCGATAAGCGCGGCTGACAATCACAATGGGGCCGATAGTGTAGCATAGAGATAAGGGACAGATAATGCAGTGCGGAGATCAAAGGTTTGCCGTAACAGATCAAGATAGATAACTAGAAAGTTCTAGTGACATCTTGATTGGTAGGGAATATTCCACAACAGTCTGGAATCATGAATGGTTGTGTATAAAAAGGAGCCGTGGCTAGTTTATTGGACAGTCGTAAATGGAGTCGAAATGAGAGTGTAATTGGAACAGGTGTGCCTGCAATTGTTTTTTGAAACTGAACGCTTTTTTTGAGGTCAACGACCTTCGAAGATTGTATTTGTGTATGTTACGTAATGCAGCTACTGTAAGGTTTGACCAAAGTGCGTTTCTACGGAAATAAAGAACATTTTGATTTTATGCAAGTTGGACTTTTAATCCTATGAACCCACATACTCACAATATTGCTCATAAAATATTGATTATTTTCAAAAGGAAGCAGGCTAAGGAATTTACGCCACAAAAATCTGTCACACTCTACAGAATTGAACTCACAACTTCGGAAACGACAGGTAAATTATTTACCATAGACTACGAAATATGACTTATGCTCCAAATGGACATCAGTAACTAGGAATAGGGTCCAAAACTAAGATTGTGGTTTATACAGGGTGGTTGTAAAGTTCGGTAAAGTGCGATTGGTGGGAGGCAAGCTACATTGTGCAACGTTAATTCAAGTGTCATGCGCAGAGGAAACAAAAGAGAGGCCATGGTGCCAACGAATAATAGGACACATGTGCAACTTTGGGAGAATATAATAAACAATTGGGAGATTACATCATACCATTTACATCTGAGAGAAAATGTTGGAAGTGTCCTTCACCAGCATCGGAACTTGTTTGCACTCGCCTAACCATATTCTCTGCAGTTTTAAGGAGAGTATCCTCGCCAATGTTGCCTGTATCGGTTGGAATGCATTCCTTGAGAACATTGTTCGTGGCCTATTATTGTACAATCTAGTTTTTAAATAACCCCACGAGAAAAAATCTGGTGAGGTTAGGTCAGGTGACCTGGAGTCCACATATTTTTGAGATTATTCGATAACACTAGGCAACAACGAAAATATTTCGGGCTTAAAGATAGTGAATTTACATATATTTCAATCGGCTGAATTAAAAAATCACCATAAAAATGATAGACTAGTTCTTTTTTTGAAGATAAAGGGCACACCTTTTAGATAAAAGAACACAATCAGAGAGATATTTTGGAAATTGAGTGATGCGAAAGTTAAAGAAGGCATTTTTGTCGAACCACAAATAAGTGAACTGCATTCGACCAAATTTTGGAGGGGAAAGTAAAGGTAGCTTGGGAAGCCTTCAAGGGTGTTGTTCATGGATCTTTAGGCAACAAAAGAGATGACAGTGGTGACAGTGCTCTTGCAAAAATACCGTAACCTTGGTCGCAACATGTCCCTTAAGATCCATTTTCTCCATTCCCACCTACACCTTTTCCCTCCTAGTTGTGGAGCTGTTAGTGATGAATATGGGGAGAGATACCATCAGGACATTTCGGTTATGTAACAAAGATATCAGGGCGGTTGGAATGAAGTAATGCTTGCGGACTACTGTTGGTCTTTTTATAGGGATTCTGCGGAACTCCATCACAGGAGGCAAGCTAAAAGACGACGAAGTCAATAGGCCACAACATGATTCTCTTTAGACACGACTATGTGCAAAGTATTTTACCAGAAATTTAGAACTCTGAGCATGTAATTACCAGTTAAAAAATCTAATGCACTTTCATTGTTGTTAGCATGTATGTAATTAAAATGTATCCTTTTCTCTCAATCCGTTAATATGTAATACTTCCAGCTTGTGTATATCATAGAAACTAGACCTAATAAACTTTTTTCATTGTCATATTTCTTTTTCGCAGCCCAAAATTAGTAGGAATTGCCTCATGAAGTGCTCGAAACTTTCAAAAGTTATTTTTGTTGCCCTGTGTTATCAAAGAAACTGGTTACATGTTTGGTGGTGTCATTAGCTGTATGGACCGTTGCTCCATCTTGCTCGACATAACCTTCTCTCAATTCGATATAATCCAGCTGCTCCATAAATGTCTTGAAGATACCTATATAAACTTCAGTGTCTACAGTCGTATCGAAGAAAATGGGACCAACAACCTATAGATGCTGTTGCAGGGAACTCATAACATTTTCCCTGAGTTGTAAATAGTGCAATGCAATCTTTCAATCGTGCTTTATATTCTACCAAAGTTTCACGTGCATGCCATTAGGTATCTAATTTCTACACAACAGCACATATACTTACATTCTATGAAAATCAGGTTTTGCTTACCTCAGATGAAGTGGAACAGGTTTTCCCAAGAATGAGAATAAAAATAATCAAATTGCAGGCGGACAAAGTACAATTCATACCAATATGAAATATATTTAAACTACCGATGTCATGCTTCAGTATCCAAGTCAGAAACCAGAATGCACTCAAGACTGTTATTCCAAAACTGACTATTGCAGAGTACAAAAAGTACATCCACATATAAGAATTAAATTCTTCTGCGAGATCACAGAGAAACCCATGTAGTCTAGAGATGTGACAGATTGCTTTCTTAGTTATCCAGGTGCCCTGTAAGGTCACTGACGCGTCCATCATGCTAAACTGTAAAGTATTGATCGAACATAACCACTTTGGTTCCACAAAGGCGTTTAGGTTTTCATTCAGTGCTTTGTACCTCAAATGCAGTTGTAAAAATACAGAAAATGTCACTGCATAAATGACATTCAACATAAGCATGTTTATAACTGCCGTCATTATGGTACTTATGCTGTGGAGGAGACTTGGTATTTTTATACTTATCAAGCTCATGCTGCAGATGATTATTGTGGCTGTAACCCAAAGGCAAATTTCGATACTTAAACAACGACGGAATACCCTATATCGATTTTTATCGAAATTCTCCAATGTATCAAAAGTTATGAATCCAGATATTATTTTTGTAAAGTGTTGTGCATTCAAAATAGTGTAAACTCTCAAGCAGATGGATGAACAAAAAAATACACCGAACGTTGTGTTAACAGCCTTAGCAAAAGTGGGTAGCTGGAATTCGCCAATATTTAACATCCAAATACTGGAAACGTCCGAGAGCAGGTGTATAATAAAGAAAACAAAGGAGTATACAAGGAAAGGCTTTGAGATAGTCAAATGTCTCTGAGTGCCAAATACTTCCACTGTGTATGGTGCCAGTCCAAGGACCCTCATGAAGTGAAGTAGCGGATTTATGGCTGAGATAATGTCCACTCTCTGGTACACCTCTTGAACCACACTAGCCTCCTTGGATTTTCGAGATTTTTGGTTTAACCGGCGCATTCTTTATATTCAATAACTGATAATCTTGAGGTTCTCAAAACACTCTTTGACCTCCAAAACGCTTCTGAAACAGTTACGTGTTATACCTCGTCAAGTACTGTTATCGCAATGACAATTCTGTCTGCCTATTGTGCAGTTGCATTTCATTAGTCAAACAACACAAAGTTAATACCTCATCACTCGTGAAGTCGATATAATCTATAGTTACACTACTTACCTAATTAGTTATAAAAGAAACAAAAATCGCAAATGACTTGAATCACTTACCTAATGGTTCTCACCAAGTATTTCATTATGGCAAGTATAAAGGCCACTTGTGAATACTTGTAAATGAATGTTCATGTGTCATGTCGATATCATTGCCAAGGCTTGGATGCCTAGAAGTATACTTTAAATTATAAATATAAGTTATCTTCAGAGTTGCCTATACCCAAAATGTTCTTCGCTAATACTCATCTATTATATAGCGTGATCCATATAAATCTGAACCACTTTAATAGGCTATAACTTCTGAACCAATAATAGGACACACGTGCAACTTTGAGAGAATATAATATACAATTGGGAGATTACATTATGCTATTTACATCTCAGAAAAAATGCTAAAAGTGTCCTCCAGCAGCATCTATACATGTCTGCAGCTGTGTTGATGACTTCAGTCACAGCAGAAGACGAAACACTAGGCCCATCTTGCTTAACACTGACAAGTTGGCTTTCATTAAAGTCCACCTAAACGCTGTTGCACAAGATAGTGCATATTCACTGCACGCTTGCTTCAGCTTTCATAAGTTTTGGTGGCTGTATGGTTTAAACGACAACAGAATTTGGTTGCGCTTGACGCAGTCACTGTCACCTAAGAACACTGAGACGACATAGAACCTGATGTCAGAAATACATCGACACAAACGAAAAAATATAAATAAATGATAGGTTTATACATATAAATAAATGATGTATACCAGAATAGACATATGCCATAATGGTAGCATATACTCCGGAGACCGCCACAGTGACATGGCCACTCTACGAAGGTCAGTAAACTCCCTTTGCAATTCCTGTAAACAACAGCCCTACTCTATTGTCTGTTTTGCCCTCAAATAAAATTTAGCGCCTTCTAGTCGGAAACCAACCCATTGTTTCAATCCCATGCGTGCTTCTGACAACAGGCTATACGATTTTGACCGTCGTGCAGAGCACATGTCTTCGCATAAATGTTTGCAACGGATCGTTAGAGAAAGCGTCTCAGATGTTAGGTCCGAAACTGTAAATCGTGAACACTGATCTCAAGTGGGGATAGTTAAGAGCCAATAGAAAATTGATATTTGTTCATGTGATTTCGCAAACTCCGAGAAATACCTAGAGTGGGGGTAATTCAAAGCGATGGC
Organism: Mantis religiosa; assembly: GCA_030765055.1. NCBI lineage: Eukaryota > Metazoa > Arthropoda > Insecta > Mantodea > Mantidae > Mantis > Mantis religiosa. The sequence continues at coordinate 197,149,910 of CM060951.1, read as the reverse complement.
GGAAATTAGGTGTTGCTAGTAAGACACTTCGGTCCTGAGTTCTACGTGAGAGGGACGCGTATTCGGCGCCGCCTAAGAATTATCCTTCCGTGCCGTGCACAGAGACAAAGTGCAATGTTTAATAATCTCTCCAGTGACAGTAAGCACAGCGAGTAATGTATAGGGAGGACGATAAATATATACGCAGTGCTACTGCCTCCGTGTTTCACATCACAAAATTGACATTGACGCTTAGCTCAGCAACCACACCAACGAAGACTTTACGGTGGCTAGCGTAGGAACCTAAGGACACAATATACTTCTGTCTACCAGATCCAAGGTGTCATCATTAACACACAATCAGTCAGGACGCACCCACTCATGAAGTACAGATGAGAGTTCTCATGCGGGAGCTACATGTCACCTCGAACCGATTACAATCTCCCTTTCCTTAAACTCCTCACGCCACCGATTCTTAATTGTGAGGCCTTGAGCACAAGGGAGAGCTCGACGTGCTTCGCTACGGGCCGACCGCCTCACACTGTACTGGTCCTCTCGCGTCACCTCCATTATCTGGTATGCGACATGTATGTAGGGTATACAAAATAGAGCATTACTACCAACCTACCAATACGAGAGTGCTGCCGCCTACCGACATTATACATAAAAATCCTCTCTTTTCAAATACTTATGCTACAGATCCGAAGCTTTCACGTAAGCTACAGGAACAAATCACTCTCAGTCTTTGTTGATCAGCCCTCTCATTAGCCTTTCATAAGTTATAAATTATAATATTACAGTTAATGAAGCTCTTACCTGAGATGAAGTCGACCAGCTGACCCAAAGAAACCATATTAAACTTAGGAGACACACAGTCGACCAGAGTAATATGCCACGAGAGTCCAATATACTTTTGAATTCACCAAGCTGTTTTTTCAACAAATAAATAGCAATATAATACACACCAAGCATAACCGAGAGTACTTTAATCAGAATCATCAACAAAAGATTTACTGACAGATGTGAGTTGACATCTTCAGCTAGGTCACACAGAAAGTCATGAAGTTTGGAAATATGTTGTACCTCAAATACGGGAGAATTTTGACGTTCAGATAGGGTAGAAACACTCGAAGAGAATTTCGGTCCCATATCAATACTAAATTTGAAATTTATATAGAAATTCAGTGCCTGAAATCGCTGACAAATGAGTGACAGCAAGTTGCGATGCAAGATATCAACAGCGGAAAACATAAGTCCATTAAAATATGCGTAAACGTATGAAAACATTAAAATAAATTTGCCTTCCGTTGACATATACAGCATATTGAGTGTGTTGACTATCATCATCACTATAAAGTAAGCTAACATTTCCAGATATGGAGTACGACGGAGTTTAATATAATATTTCTGTTCCAGGATTTGAGTCTTGTCAAAAGCGGTGAACTTTTGAAAAATATGAAGTAATCCTCGAAAATTCAGTGCAAGGACCAAGTTAATTGCCATACATGAGTAATAAATAGCAGTCAGAACTTGTGATGTTATATTCATAAAATCGTACATTGCAAATTTGTGAACTATTTCGAGAAAAAAGTAGGTTTGGTCAGTTGTCACAACAATTAACCAGAAAATGGTGTATCCCAGATATGGACGGTAAACAGCCTATCTGATTACCTCCCTTTACTACGTGAATCGGAGCCATTCCTAAAAACCGTAAAACGTAGGACAAGGGACTGATGGCTGAAATAATGTCTGATGTCATTTCTCGATATTCTTTACAACTGCTTCAGCAAACGTACGCTGCAAGCGTCACTATTCTGTAAACTAACGTCTACTCTTGAGAAAGACTAACTACAGAAAACTTAATATCGACTGTAAAATCTATAGGTGGTGTTTTATGCTGTCACTTTACTAAAATATTGTTCATTAAAAATTAATTATATGGATCAATATTATCTCCATTAAGAGCAATAAAATAAATTGCACCCTTGTGAATTTTATAGTAAACAAATATAATATTATGCTTCATAGGGGTTACACGCTACATTAAAAGATTAATATATCCTCACATTTTCTTTATCAGTGATCAAGATAAGGATAAAATATCGTTAATACAGAGATAAACATTTTGAGATAGGGCATATATTATTCTAAGGTTATTTAAGTTAATTGGTGGAAATGAATCATTTCTTCACACTAGCCGCACATAGGCTAAGGTTTGGTATGGATAGAGTCAACGATAATGTCAGAGGTTCTACTCCCATTCTTCCTGGACCCGTAGGACCAAGGACCTGGGCCTCCCAAGACCAGAGAGTTACCGAGCTGTCCCAAAAGGGCACCCGGCGCCTCCGTGGGGCTTTCCATAGGGCAAGACCTAGAGACTAACAAGGCCCCCCCCCCATCAGGTCCTATAGAGCCAAGGCGGGATGGAAGTGGACACGCCACTTACGCGCGCCAAGTTCAAAATGGAAAGGCTAGCGATATGACCTCGGTGGGGCCGCCTGCTGATCTGTCACACTTCTACTACCTATACTCCAGAGGTCCAGAGGTAGTCCTAGTCGGGCGGGGCTATTTTTCTTTTTCCCCGTCCGGGTGTCTTACGCCGCAGTACCTAGCCGCTTTGCGGCTTAACCTGCGAAATGAGCTAATTGGTTTCATGTGCTGCTGGGGTGTTTGAATATTTTTGGGAAATTTGGAATGGGATGCTCTTGTTTAATCCTCATAGGCAGCTGCACTTAAGCGTTCCCCCGTTTTGGGAGACGCGATTTAAGGTTTTGCTCAGTTTTGGTTACGGGTTGTATATCGCTTGATCCATCAGGCGTAAAAAATGGGTCCTAGAGACATCTGGGGTTTCTCTTGGGTTAACCAATGGCCCCAGGAGATCTCTTGGTTGTCTGAAGGATGGCAAGCATCTTTGATCCCTCTGGTCATACCTGCCCAGGGCGTTCACTAAAGGGTTGTGGTGATTTTGGATTTTGTCGTGCATTGACATTGCCCTCTCGCGATACTGGCTTCCCTCAATCCCGACCGGAGACATACCCTATCTCCCACGGGTATCGGGAACCACTGCCCTCTCGAGTCCAGCCCAATCCGAACAACTCCCTATCAGGCTGGGGCTCGAATGTTCGGCCCGAGGATCCTCTAATAACGTCAGAGGTACCACGAGTGCTAGGGGTCCGCAGCGCCCGCACCACGGCAGCTGAAGGGGACGGATCGCCTCCCCTACGAGGAGAGAGTCAACATGAAAATTTCAATGCCATGGCCAGGATTTGAACCACGGATCTCCTTATTTCCTTCCAGTCGCTCCAACCCATGGCCAACGTACCGTCCTGACATCAAGTTCTCCAGTTTAGTATCCTAAAGAAGTAACCCTATTTTACCAGTAAGCTGTGTTAGGGTTCTAGTTACAAAACTACATAAACACAACGTTTTAAAATTTTGGCCAATAAAGTTCAGAAAGGCTGAAGTGCAACATTTTTTAGGGATACTCGATTTGAGAACTTTGAAGCAGTGCTCAAGAAAAATGAGGCGATTCTCAAAGACCTGACAAAGAATGATCCGCAGCACGTGTTCAAGGACTGACAGAGACGCTATTAAAAGTGCAATGAAGTGGGACGGGACTATTTTGAAAAATATCATGCAAATATTATATTGCACTAATAAATATCTGTGGAAAAAAGTCAGTCCCTGTCTATGTCAGGACGGCACTTTGGCCGTGGTAGCTCAATGCGTTAGAGCGACTGTACGGAAACCAGGAGATCCGTGATTCAAATCCCGGCTATGGCATTGAATTTTTCATGTTGACTATATCCATCTAAAGATATTTAGTATCCAAAAGAAGTACCCATTTTACCAGTAAGTTATGTTAGGGTTCTAGTTACAGAGCCACATAAATATATAGATCAAAATAACAGAACATGAAAATAATTATATCGTTTTAAAAATTTGGCCAATGAAGTTACCAAAGGCTGAACTGCAACATTTTTTAGGGTACGCGGGCTGTTCAATAAAGAAGGATCAAAATTTTTACGGTCGTAATTTTTTGCACTGTAATTCAATCTTACTATATTATGTTAGCTTAATGTAAAGCAAACACGCCGTAGTAGTTTCATTGCTGGTACCCCTGGTTCCCGCCTGTGAGCACCAGGCAAGCTCAGACGTGTTCAGTATCGCCTACCGCTGCAATGGAGGTAACATGCAGTTAAAGTTGATCTTAGAGGAAGATCCGGAGCTTCTTGCAAACTTAATCACTGCTGATGGAACTTGGCTACATCATTTTGATCCTGAGAGCAAACAGCAAAGCTCAATGTAGAAATCTCCTTCATCCCCAAACCCCCTAAAGAGTAAATGTAGTTGCTTCTGCTGGGAAAGTTATGGTCATCCCATTCTTTGATGTTCATGGAATGATTTATCAGCATGTTGTACCTTCACACACATCAGTAACTGGACAATACTACAGGGATGTCCTGAAAACATTGCAAATCAGGCGCAAAAGACCACATTTGCGCTGCACCACGATAATGCGCGGCTGCATATTGCCAATGTTGTTGCTCAATATGTTGCAAAAATCAACGTGAAGTGCATCCCTCACCATGACTATGGTCCGGATATAGCCCCATGTGACTTTTTTCTATTCCCTAACTTGAAGAAACGCCTTCGTGGGAGGCATTACGCATCATCAGAAGCAGTGGTGAAGGCTGCGGAGGCGATTTTGAAGGATCTCTCAAAAAATTGTTTCCAGCATTCCTTTGTGTGTTGTGTTTAACGCCCGCTTTTACTTTATACGGCACCGCAGGCGGTGACACTGATGATGCATGAGATGAAGATGGAGCAGCGGTGGAATGAGATGACGGAGGAAACCGGAGGTCCCGGAGAAAACCCACCCCAGCGCCGTGTTGTCACCACAAATTCACTTTACAGTCACCTGGGATCGAACCCGGGCCACCTTGGTGAGAGCCAAGCGGTCTAACCACTGAGCCACGGCGCGGCTTTTAGCATGTCTTTGAACCCTAACAGAAACGCTGGGACAAGTGCATCGCATTCAGGGGAGACTATTTTGAGAAGAACCATCAAAATTATGAGGAAGACTAAAGGTACGTTGTCAAACAAAATTGTAATCATTCTTTACTGAGTTTTCAAAATTCATTAGTTGATGTAGGTAGTGTTAATTTAAATATTACTTTAATGCTGTGCAACATTTCATGTAAACTCACCTCTGTAGTAGTCGAGACGCTGCTGGAGACGATAAATACCAAAACAACGGCAGACAAGGCTGACCGAAATATTGTTACACCAACATTAAGAACACTGTCTATTTCCCAAATTCTATGTCCTAATAGCCATACCAAGAAATAGAACACACCATACACAATGATTGCATATTTGAGCAATACCAGTAAAAGTAAACTAATGTATAGAGAAGAATTAATGCTTGTGGCAAGATCGCAGAGATATTCATGATTTGAGGCGATGAGACGTGTCTCTATGACAGATATATTTTTATAGCAGGGTTGCTGCTTTACTCTTGTTGACTGAAGCCACTGCCGGATCCCCAAGTATTGGTATTCAGCGTCATGCTGCACGAAATATGCAAGACGCTGGTTTAAAGCCCTGTATCGCTGACGTAACAACCGGAGCATGCTGTACACCAAAATGTCGTTGACGTCACTGATCATTACAAACACACAATTCATAAAGGAGATGATAGATCCGTAGAATGTGTTATTGGCTCTTATATTAAACGAAAATCCTATATTTATTGCTGCATCTCCTAATAAATACACACATATTTGAAGGTAGAGAGTTAAGCGTATCTTATCAAAGTAGTGTTTGTCTAACTGTACGAGCTCGTCATAACGCATTATACGAAGTATAAGGTTTGGAAAGCTGTGGATGTTGAAGATTAAGTAGACATACAGAAGAACGAAGAGCGCATGTATAGTTAACATTCCCCCGGAAATCAATTTCAGAAAGTAAGGAATCTTGTAAAAACTGAAAATAGCGTTAAGACAGAACGTATAATAAGCGACAGAAATGATGATAACGCCGACGCTGTACAGCACAAGTAGCCAAGAAGTTTCAAATCTCTTCTTGTCACCAGAAGCGACAATATGAAATGGCGCAAGTCCAAGAAGTCTAAGCATTTGCATTAAGGGACTAATGGCACTTAAGATATCCATTGACGCTTTCTATAGCGTTCCCTATCAGCTGCTGTTATTGTATCAAAATCGGTTCACTTCGTAAAAGTAGTCCAGAAAGTTAGGTGCAAGAAGAGAACCTGTGCTCTGGCACGACTGCTGTTTTGTAATGCAATCATTATCTGACTTTGGTATCTACCATTAAGTTATTAGTATTTTGCAAACCATTTCATTTGAGACCTAAAATGCAGATTACACAATGCTGAATAAGACTGATCAATAGAAGCATGATTGTAGTGCAAGCACTTTGCTGATTTATGTACATAGTACATATTGACTTTTCTTTTTGGTTAGTTTTTTTTTTTAATTGGAGCATTCATTAGAATAACAGCATCTGATTATTATGAAATTCAAAGGATAATGGTTCTGAATGCCTCCAGTTGTTTAAAATGCGGTGTTAAAAATAGTTTCACACTCAATTTATAACTATATGACGAAAACGTTCCAGGAATTAATAAAAATTGTTTCTGTGGAATAATAACCCTAAGAAATTTACAGATAAATTAATATAGATAACGTGAATCACATATTAAAAAATCCCATCCTATTGTCGGGGTTCAACCGCTGTTCTTACGCTCCCAGTCCAATGTTCATACTGGCAGAACTATTATTGCAAGATACCACTATATCCATTAAAATGGATACTTAAGCACTTCTGTAAATTTTCAAGAGTGTGCGAATTCCTTGAATGGAATTTGGATTGCGGTTTCTACTTACTTGCTTTGTAAGCTTGGTGGCATATAACTACATTTGATAATTTTTTTTTTCCTTCAATGAGCAAAACGAAAAATAAATACTAATATTAGTTAATTTATGCAAATTAGTCATTTCTTCACACTAGCCGTATGTAGGCTGAGATCTTTGATAGAGTCAACATGAAAAATTCAATACCATGGCTGGGATTGGAACCACGAATCTCCTGGTTTGCGTCCGGACGCTTTAACCCATTGAGCTACAATGGTTAACTTGCCTCCCAACATTAAATTCTCCATTTGACTCGTATATTTCCCCGATAGACCACTAGGGGCTCTCGTATTGGAAATATACCGTTTATAAAGACTAATGTCGTGACGGCAAGTTCACCATGGTAGCTCAATGGGTTAGTGACTGGACGGAAACCAGGAGATCTGTGGTTCAAAACCCGGCCATGGCATTGAATTTTTCATGCTGACTCTATCAAGCACCTTAGCCTATATACGGCTAGTGTGAAGAAATGATTAATTTCCATCACTTAACTAAAATAATAAGAGTTAAATGATGAAGCCTGGTACTCAAGTACTTACGATAGTAAGTTACCACAAACGGTGTATCTCGAATGCGTGAGCCCCTAGTGGTTTACTGGGGAAATATACGAGTCAAATGGAGCAACTTGCAATGACAGCAACTTGACCATGGTAGCTCAATAGGTTGCAGCAACTGGACGGAAACCAGGAGATCCATGGTTCAAATCCCGGCCATGGCATTGAATTTTTCATGTTGACTCTATCACTGATGTTACGAGGGATGTTCAATAAGGAAAGATCATAACTTTTTTACCATCAATTTTTCGCACTAAAATTCAATCTTATTACCTTATGTTAGGATAATGTGCACCAACACGCCTAAGTAGTTGTTTTTATCCTGCTTCCCGCCTGTGCGAACCAGGCAAGTTCAGACATGTTCAGCATCGCCTACCGCTGCAATGTAGGTAACATGCAGTTAACGTTTATGTTAGAGGAAGATCCAGTGTTTATTTCTAACGTAAACACTGCTGATGAACCTTGGCTACATCATTTTGATCCTGGGAGCAAACAGCAAAGCTCAGTGTGGAAATCTCCTTCATCACCAACCCCCAAAAAGGCAAAAGTGGTTGCTTCTGCTTCATCTTATTCTTTGATATTCATGAAACGGTTTATCAGCATGTTGTATCTGCACACACATTCGTAACTGGACAATACTATAGGGATGTCCTGAAAACATTGAAAGTCCATATCAGGGCAAAAGAACACATTTCCGTGAAGCAGGCTGGATGCTGCACCACGATAATGCGCGACCACATACTGCCAATGTTGTTTGCTGAATATCCTGCAAACGTCAACGTGAAGTGCATCTATCACCCTCCCTTAGTCCGGATTTAGCCCCGTATGACCTTTTTCTATTCCCTAAGTTGAAGAAACGCTTTCGTGGTAGGCATTAGCCAATATCAGAAGCAGTGGTGAAGGCTGCGGAGGCGATTTTGAAAGATGTCTCAAAAATGGTTTCCAACATTTCTATGAAAACTGGCAGAAACGTTGGGACAAGTGAATCGCATTTAAGGGAGACTATTCTCAGAAGGAACATCAACATTATGAGGATAAATAGAAGTATGTTGTCAAAAAATTGTGATCATTCTTTATTGAACAGCCCTCGTATTACTCATACAATCCAGGCTTCTCTATTCAACATTTTCTTTTATTTCTTTTTTTTTCTTTTTTTTTCTGCGTCTAATACTTCAATTTTCAGCCTATCGTTTTCTCTGCTAGTTACCCATTAATGTTTATATCCTTCTGTAGTAGACAACTGTTATCCTTGCTTACGCTGTAAGAACTCGCTGATGAGATTGCGGAATAAAATGAAAGGAACCTAGGCATTCTGTGAATCCCAGAATTGACAGTGGGAAAATTATAAGTCCGTGTATTAGAGAAACGACGATAAATTAGGCACAGCTTCCTCATGCCTCTACGTCTTATATGAGAATCGATCGAGAAACATCTCCAAAATCCCTCACTTCCAACAGCGGAGCAAGCAGCCAGAGAAATCTGCTCTATCGGAGGCTGGCTTTTGTGTAGACCTATATAAGGTAGGGCAAGGCAATTAAAGTTCCTTTGGGTTGGCAGTGAATGCACTAAGGCGATAATTATATGAACATTCCAGAAAGGTTGAAAATTTCGAACTCACTTTTAGGTGTCTGGAAACCACACGTGTCGTAATTCTGGTATCTAGCATTATTTATCCTACGGTCATGTCCTGCCTTAATACAGACACTTGCCTTTTTTGAGCTTTTCTCTGGAGAACTGGTGGATACCGTTCAGAATGTCTGCTAGCACTGATTCATAATTCTTGCTATTTGGTCTATGTCGGTAACTACTATTCCGATATGGACATGTTGATAAGCCATGACGCAAGGAGTATCAAATACTCATTCTGAGCAGTACAGGAGGAACAGAACCATTTCCACTTCTCATTCTCGTTGATAGGTACTTAATACGAGGCATGCTTTTTAAGCCATTGCCGTTTTGCGATTCCGCCGCCGCAGCGCTACGGTCGGCGTTCCGCGCATGAGTGCTGGCTACCTACATCACCTGTTTACGCACTGACGCCATTACAGTCTGATCCTTCTTTGTATACGTTGGTTACCGAATGTTTAAGATGCCTCCGATAATCGTGAGTCCCGCCGATTGTGAAGTAAGGGCTGTTATACAATTTCTTAGTGCTAAAGGCGTAAAACCGATCGATATTCATCGTGAGATCTGTGAAGTTTACGACAAAACATTATGAGTGATGAAATGGTAAGGAAATGGGTGAGAGCATTTAAAGATGGCCGCACAAATGTGCATGATGAAGAACGGTGTGCGCGTCCTTCGGTCGTTACTGAAAATTTGGTGCAGAAAGTGGAAGAAAAGGTGAGAGAAAACAGACGCTTTACAATTTCATCATTGTGCCACTATTTTCTTCAATATTATCGTAGTGTTTTGTATCGCACTGTGACCGAGAACTTGAAGTACCGGAAATTGTGTTCACGTTGGGTTCCGAAAATGTTGACGGATTTGCACAGAACCCAACGTATAGGCAGCGCATTGACCTTTCCTTGAGCGGTACCACAATGAAGGTGAAGATTTTTTAGACCAAATTGTAACTGGTGTCGAAACATGGGTGGCCTACGTTACACCAGAATTGAAACAACAGTCCATGGAATGGCGACATTCATCATCACCCACAAAAGTGAAGTTTAAGCAAACAATTTCTGCAAGAAAAATCTTGTGCACAGTTTTTTGGGACAGAAAAGGAGTATTGCTAGTGGATTTTCTGCCTCGTAATGAGACAATCAATGCAGCGTCTTATTGTGAGACATTGAACAATCTGCGCCGTGCAATCCAGAAAAAAAGACGTGGCAAGTTGAGTAAGGGTATCGTTTTGCTGCATGACAATGCCCGTCCACATGTGGCTAATTGGACCAAAGATCTCATCAAATATTTTCAGTGGGAAAAACTAGATTATCCTCTATACAGCCCTGATCTGGCGCCCAGCGATTACCATTTGTTCCTGCACTTGAAGAAACATCTGGGCGGTCAGCGTCTTCAACACGATAACCAAGTCAAAACAGTTGTGATACAGTAGTTAACACGTCAGGCGGCAGAATTTTATGAGGAGGGTATTCAAAAACTGTTGCCACGTTATGAAAAGTGCCTCAATATTCACGGAAATTATGTAGAAAAGTAGATTAAGGTACAGGCTTTCATGTAAAATAAAATTATTGCGATATCTATGCACGTCTTTTTTTAATTCCAAAACGGTACTGACTTAAAAAGCATGTCTCGTATATTATAATAGCAATCTCCTTTTGTCTTGGCATTGTATGCATTCCCGTAATCCGTCCTAAATAGAGGAGGAGAGAAGCAAGTGGCGTTCTAAGCTAACTCTTCAGTGAGCTCTAAGCTACATCAGTTACGACCGAAATACTTGGATTGGGATTACATTGATTTACAGCCACTTTCGATATCATGTACTCAACAAAAAGGTGTTCCGCATTGTGAATGACAATTCTTTCCAAGGTATCTCGAAGTCCACGTCTTGAATTTGGTTACAAACTGCTTTTGTGTCTCACGGCTAGCTGGCTAGCTAAAAAGTCACGCTATTTCTATGTAACTACACTGACGACACAGATAAAATCGGTGTTCAGCTTCTCCTATCTTCCATTTTATACCAAAACGGCTTCCATTGGTATCGGAATTCATGTTGTTGGAATGTATCCTTCACCTTTTACCCAGTAAACGTTCAAAGGAACCGTTTTCACTTCTCTTGAGCCCCGCTGAACCAAAGAAATTTTGTAAATTATATCCCTGGAAACCATTGTTTACTTTATACTTTGTGCTGCACCCATAAATTTGTTCACAATACCCTTTTTAGTTCTAGCTTTACACAGAGGCTGCAGTTATATTAGATATAGATAGTATTCAGATATGCTGGTCATTTTAGAATATCCGAAGGCCTCAAGACAAAATTGTACTGCCGCAGCCGATAGAACTGCACAAGTTACAAAATCCCCCAAACCGCACAAGAATAGAATAGTTTATTTGCAGGAAAAATTCTTATACATAATTGTTTAGGGAACTAACTGTTTCAGGGTTTCCGCAGCTGATAATATTTTCATAATCAGCAGTATCTACTTACTACCTTGAACCGTTGTTCCGGAACTGGCGATGGTACTTTACTGTGTCATTAATATTGGCCAAATATCCTAACAAAGTCTCAGTCTGCCTTCCCCGGTAGCGTAGATGGTAGCGTGTGTGCCTCACGTTCAAGAGGTGCCGAGTTCGAATCCCTGTCAGGGTGAGTTACCTGGATAAGGTTTGCCCGGGGTTTTCTCCTAATCTGAAAGACAAATGTTAGGTAACTCTAGGCTCCATGGACCCCGGACTCATTTGAGCATCATTTCACCAATTTCATTTATCGTCCAATATCACTTAACGTTGCAGGACGTAAATTACAACAACAAAAAAGTCTCAGTCTGGTCACATACTTGGAAGACCTCCCCTTCAACGTGATACCGAAATTAAGGTTTGCCATAAGTAAAGAATCATGATGGATGTCAAAGGAATGTTGGTTCTTTGTTACGACAAGGGAAAGGACAGTTGAGTTTGGGGAAAGTGTTATAACAAAAGCAATGTAAGAAACAGCGTCCTTAGCAGTTTCCTAAAGGGGCTCACTTGACTTGTATGAATAGGAAATTCTTTGGATCAGTTACAATGACGACAAAACAGCCACAAAGGGACTTTGGTTGAAAAGGAGTTTTGAGAGTGAAATTTACATATACACACGCGCAGCTGTGGTCATTCAGCAGTCTTCGGCGTGGAGCCGATGTGGGCAGTGCGTGGCTAGGAAGCCATTAGAGCAGTCTTCGGCGTCAGGCCGATGAGAGCAGTCCGAGGCGTGAAGCCTATTAGGGCGGTCAACCTCTTCTGTGTTTGATATTTGTCGGTTCATATATATCAGGAACGAATAAAATTTATCGAGTAAGAAACGTTCTGCGGTCAGTAACTCTAAACAGAGATTCGTAACCCTTGGTCAGCAACTTTCATTTCGATGTTTTAAAAGAAGAAGCAGTAAATAAATAAGTTGGAAACGGGCATTCCAGTGTTATTAAAATCTCCTTCTCACACATCCACGTATACCCTGAAAGAAACCTCATTGCTCGCCGACTTATTTGCTCGCCATTAAATTTTTGCATCAAATTGGCGTCACAACGTGGAATTGTGTGACACCCAGAAACGTTATTGCTTCAAACGTTAGTTTCTTTCATCACTTTGGCGATGTCTACGTTTGCAATGAACTGCGAGTACTATAACGTTTCTGAGAAAACAAAGCACTTTGTTCTGAATGCGAAGTATCTGTTTGAATTTCGCTAGGATTTAAGGTGCTCTCACACAATATAGGACATATAACTTCAGCATAATTGAAAGGTTTTGCAGCTTATATGTGGACTGTACTGACAACGCTATGGTGGGGATTCGGCACGGATGTCCATACTTGATCTAGTGTACCTAGGTCTCAAAGTTGGACACACCAGGGAGGAAGGGTGTGGCAAGAGGTTACACAGGGTGGCAGTCCCAAGGAGTCACGAACACTGCAGGGGGTGGGGTCATTACATAGCCTTTTATGTGAAGATATTGCTGTGTTACAAAGATAGAAATTGAACGTTTTGTAATTGAACTCCTCCAACATTAAGTCATATTGGATGATGAATGAAATGGGTGAAGTAATGCTCAAATGAATCCGGGATCCATGGAGCTTTACAGTTACCCACATTCGTCTATCATGATAAGGGAAAACCACGGAAAAAGCCTTATCCAGGTAACTCGCCTGGAATCGAACTGAAAACTTCAAGGGCATAGCCCAGATTTGGATGATAAATTTTAGCTTTACTGCTGCTCTGAAAAATGAGGCCCTTCTTTCAAAACGCCGACATGACACTACTTTTCTCAACTGACCTCCATTGTTTCTGGTAAATCATAAGATATTTAATTTCATTTTTAGATGGTATTCACCAATGATGATTTGTAATTTCATAAGAGCCTTAAGTTGCGCTTCAATTAAATGCTTCTATATAAACAGGGTTTAAATGCTTTTACTGACACGTTGTCTGTAAAGTTAAGATGAAAAGCTATGGCACACGGGTTGGATATGATTGTGACATTGACAAATTTATTTTATCTTTCAAAGCCTAAGTAACACCTGATATTAAAGAGCAATTTATACTACTATGTTACTTGTTTACGTGATTTTATTCTCGGCAAGATCTTGTTTTGTGACGTTGCTTTGAATAAGTAAGCTTCTCTGCATATGCATAATGCAGGAATGATTTATATACATTGAGATACATACATACATCCATACATCATGTTCAAATCATGGGCAACATTTTATTACTGTTCACTGTATCAATATTATTCTAAGATTTTAAAGAATTACGAAAATATTAAACAGTCAAGTTTAGGACTATGTGATTTAATACTTGAGATGAGATATAACTTGGCATACTTCTAATAATAATACAAGAAATTTCGTAAAAATTATGAGAATACACTTAGATTATAATGTCGTATATTAAATATACATTCTCGTTCATGTTTACTCACAGATTATGTTGCGAGAAAGTATACTCTAGGAACTTACCTCTGAGGTTGTAGATGTACTGGTCCAGATAATAAATGTCATAACAAAGGCAGCGCATATTGCCCATATAAAAATCAGTGCAATTTTCAAACGGTCACTTTCCCCGATCTCATAGCCTATTAACCAGACCACAAAATAGAATACTCCATACACAAATATTATAAATTTGGTCACTACCAAAAAGAGAATTTGGATGCTTAGAAAAGAATTTGTGCTTTCAGCAAGATCACATAGGAATTCGTGACGAGAGGCGATAAGGCAGATTTGTCTGGAAGTTATAAATTTAGAACCTGTATGCTGATTAATTGTGATTGACTTCTGCCTCAGCTGCTGATCAGCATCGTGTTGAACGAAAGATATAACACGTTGATTTAGAGCTCTGAAACGCTGACGTACTAACCTGAACATGGTGTAAACCAAGATGTCATTGACATCACATACAAATCCATAGATAAATGATATAAAACGCACGATAACTGTGTAAAATGTACTACTGACCCTTATGCTAACCTTAAATACAAAGTTTGCTAATAAATTTACTAAGAAGGCTACGAGGAGTTGCACATAGAGAGTATAACGAACTGAGTAAAAGAAATGTTTGTCTAAATGTTCCACATCATCATAACACATTATGCGAAATATAATATTTTTAAAACCTCGCAAGTTGAAGAATGTGTTGAGATATAGGGGTATGAAGACTGCATAGCTGGTAAAGTATACTCCATAAAGGACTTTTAGATAATCAGGAACCTTGAAGTAATTTATATCTTTAAGAGAGAATGTCTGATATACTACCAGAACTATGGCAACCCCGACACTGTATAGCAGAATAGGCCATGAGATCTTCAACTTTTTCTTATCACCAGAAGTAACCATATAATAGGGTGCAATTCCAAGAAGCCTTAATATTTGAATCAAGGGTAGGATGGCTTCTATAACATCCATTATTGACACTGTCTGTAGTTTCCCGATGACTGCTGTTGAACTTCAAAACCCGTTCATTTCGTCAAAAGTTGGTAACCGCTAGTACAGACGCTATGTTGAGTGATAACATCTAAGAGACATGTCGACACTATCAAATCTATCATTAAGTTATTGCATTTTCCCTCAAAAGATGTGTTTAGTGATAAACATTGTCATTATCTGAATGTGGTATCTACCATTAAGTTATTACACTTCTGTGAACACACATACTGAAGGATAAGATGTCGGTAAACCTGTATGACAGCTTTCAATAGTGCCATTCAAATGTGTTCATTCACGGCTCAATTATATTAAAGTAGTTTGGTTAAGTTCTAGACACATTTTGCACGATCTTTGACACAAAGAACTTCATTATGGTTATAGTATTTTACACTAGCACGGTGATCTTCAACACTAAAAAAGATATAAGTGATTCATTTTAGTTTTAATGAAGAAAATACTTTTAGTATATATACATAGGTGCGCGTTTCTCAGAGACATACTGATGTAACTATATAATAGCACAATGGTAACTGGTATTCTGACCAATTAATTTGATAGTGTTTAAAAGTGGATTAACAAAAATACTTCAGCTCAAAAGCTCTAAAGTCAAAACCACTTCCTACAGCTCACCTGGCTTTTTTGTCTGAATTGGAATCACACATCATAGCTAACCTAAATTTATTCATTACATTCCTATCCCGACTCTTAAAACAACAATGCAACTGGTCATTCTCATGGTACCTACAAGATAAATCTCGGCTTCCTCCATAAAATAATTTGCTATTATCTAATTAGTGCAACTGTGGCCTATTTCTATGGCGTACTCATTCCTTGTTCAATTACAATACATACGTCGTCTCCTAAGAAGTGATAAAATATTTCCCGTAGTTAAAATGTGACTTGTTACTGGTATATATATATACATATATATATAAGAAAAGGAAAATGCAGTATGCTTAAGTAATAGTCACAATTTCTAAGGGTTTATCGCTCTATGGTGGCATTGAAATCACATTCTAATTACATTACGAAGAAAAAATATAGGAAAAGCGTCCTCCCATATGAGAAATATCGAAGTACGGTAGAATTCAAACCATTAACAAAGAATTACTCGTAAATGGTTAACTCTACAAAATAATTGCTTACTTTTGCGAGATCTATACTACATTTTATAATATATATTTGCTATTTCTTACCACCTAAAAGTTATACAAAGCTCATAGCATGAAGGACACTTCAAAGTCCTTCCATAATATCCCCCATATAAATTACATTTACCATGAAAATATATTAAACTCGTGTTCATTTTGTAAGAATAAATAAAAGGGCTGTTCAATAAAGGATGATCATAATTTTATGATCATAATTTTTCGCACTAAAATTCAATCTTATTATATTCTGTTAGCTTAATGTAAAACAAACACGCCGTAGTAGTTTCATTGTTCTTACTGCTGTATCCCGCCTGTGAAAACCAGGCAAGTTCAGAACTGCTCAGTATCGCCTACCGCTGCAATGCAGTTCAAGTTGATGTTAAGGAAGATCGGAGTTTCTATCAAACGTAATCACTGCTGATGAATCTTGTTTTTTATTTATTTATTTATTTATTTATTTATTTATTTATTTATTTATTTATTTATTTATTTATTTATTTATTTATTTATTTATTTATTTATTTATTTATTTATTTATTTATTTATTTATTTATTTATTTATTTATTTATTTATTTATTTATTTATTTATTTATTTATTTATTTATTTATTTATTTATTTATTTATTTATTTATTTATTTATTTATTTATTTATTTATTTATTTATTTATTTATTTATTTATTTATTTATTTATTTATTTATTTATTTATTTATTTATTTATTTATTTATTTATTTATTTATTTATTTATTTATTTATTTATTTATTTATTTATTTATTTATTTATTTATTTATTTATTTATTTATTTATTTATTTATTTATTTATTTATTTATTTATTTATTTATTTATTTATTTATTTATTTATTTATTTATTTATTTATTTATTTATTTATTTATTTATTTATTTATTTATTTATTTATTTATTTATCTATTTATCTATTTATCTATTTATCTATTTATCTATTTATCTATTTATCTATTTATCTATTTATTTATTTATTTATTTATTTATTTATTTATTTATTTATTTATTTATTTATTTATTTATTTATTTATTTATTTATTTATTTATTTATTTATTTATTTATTTATTTATTTATTTATTTATTTATTTATTTATTTATTTATTTATTTATTTATTTATTTATTTATTTATTTATTTATTTATTTATTTATTTATTTATTTATTTATTTATTTATTTATTTATTTATTTATTTATTTATTTATTTATTTATTTATTTATTTATTTATTTATTTATTTATTTATTTATTTATTTATTTATTTATTTATTTATTTATTTATTTATTTATTTATTTATTTATTTATTTATTTATTTATTTATTTATTTATTTATTTATTTATTTATTTATGTATTTTTTTTTTTTTTTTGTAATTTACGTCCTCCAACGTTAAGTCATATCGGACTATGAATGGAATGGGTGAAATGATGCTCAAATGAGCCCGGGGTCCTAGAGCTTAGAGTTATCCGACATTCGTCCTTCAGGATAAGGGAAGACCCCGGAAAAACCGTATCCTGACCGAGATTCGAACTCGGGACTCTTGAACCCGAGGCAGACATGCTACCATCTATTCTACCAAGAAGGGTTGGTTGCTTCTGCTGGGAAAGTTATGGTCTACTCATTCATTGATATTTATGGAATGGTTTATCTGCATGTTGTACCTGCACAGGCCGCGCCGTGGCTCAGTGGTTAGACCGCTTGGCTCTCACCTAGGCGGCCCTGGTTCGTTCCCAGGCGACCGCAAAGTGAGATTTGTGGTGGACAACATGGTGCTGGGGCGGGTTTTCTCCGGGATCTCCGGTTTCCCTCGCCATCTCATTCAACCGGTGCTCCATCTTCATCTCATGTATCATCAGTGTCATCGCCTGCGGTGCCGTATATAGTAAAAGCGGGCGTTAAACACTACACATTGTACCTGCACAGACATCAGTAACTGGACAATACTACATGGATGTCCTGAAAACATTGCAAGTCCATATCAGGCCCAAAAGACCACATTTCCATGAAGCAGTCCTGGATGCTGCACCACGTTAATGCACGGCCGCATATTGCCAATGTGTTGCTGAATATGTTGCAAAAATCAACGTGAAGTGCATTCCTCACCCACCCTGTAGTCCGGATTTAGCCCCATGTGACATTTTTCTGTTCCTTAAGTTGAAAAAACGCTTTCGAGGGAGACATTATCTATCATCAGAAGCAGTGATGAAGGCTGCGGAGGCGATTTTGAAGGATCTCTCAAAAAATGGTTTGCAACGTGTCTTTGAAGACTGGCAGAAACGCTGGGACAAGTGCATCGCATTCTGGGGAGACTATTTTGAGAAGAATCATCAAAATTCTGTGGAGAAGTAAGGGTGTGATCATTCTTTATTTAACAGCCCTCGTACAACCACTCTTCAGAAAATCAAAATTGACGAAACATTTTTCACACAAAAGATATTTTAAGACAGAGGAATTTTGTTGATTTCGTCATGTAACACGCTTGAAATGTAATATTTAAGCAGCTCTTAATTTTAATTATGCTGATCATAGAAATTTAGTCTGACCTTTTCTAAAATGGTTTCTTTTGGATACAGGGGTCTTAAAATATTGATAAAATCTCTTAAAGATTTTAACGAGCGAGGAATATAAAACATAGTTTTTCCAATTTTTTCAATTGGTAGAGTGCCCTAGTTATATAATGGTGAAAATAAAAGCAATTAATATGTCTTACCTCATAACATGTTGATACACTTTGGTGAAGAATTACAGTCATGATTACACTGCTCAAGAACGTCCAAGTTAAATGTGTACAGACAACCAACATAGTACTGGATCCCACGAATATCCACATTAGAACGGAATAAATGCCGAAGATTATTATCACAAACTTTGCGAACGGCATCAATACAAAAACTGTCGAGAGAGTTGAGTTGACCTCTTCAGCCAGGTCACAAAGGGATCCATGAAGTTTCATTAAAGAACATATACTTTGTGAAGATATGTTATTATGAATTCTCATGGCAGAGATAATGTTTGTTTTGGTAACGATGTGAGTGTTTAGACTTAGTTTTATGTTAATTGCTCTGTAACGTTGATAGAGCAATAACAGTACAGTATACACAATAATGTCCACAAGAAAAAGGTAAACTCTGTACATGGACAGCAAAAGATACACTATACACAATTCCAGTGTAATGCCATTGCTGTTCTCGATCATGTAAAGGCCGCTTATTACAAAACTACCTAGCGAAGCCACTAATACTTGTATCTGTAACAAACGTTCAACCTGATAGTGATATCGTTTGTCCAAATGTATTGCTCTATCGAAGACATTGAGGTTTAAAATTATATTTGAGGAATTTTTTATGCTCTTCAGTGTAGATATATAGAGAATAATTAAAGAAGTTAAAGCCACCCAAAACATTTTGCTCACTAGATTCAGAAAACTCGGATCGTAGAACCTTTCCATCACAAGTACAACGAAGTATGTTTCATGACCTATAATCCCGAGGACCACGAAGATGCTGTAAATCACAGCAGGATATGATAACACGTATCTTTGTTCAGTGCCTTGAGATACTAAACGGTAGGGTGCTAGACCAATAAACCTCAAAAAATGAAACAATGGGCTGATGGCTGAGTTAATATTCACAGAACAATGTTTCTGGTTTCTGATGTCAACTGAATTCTGTAGTCCCATGGTCGTGTGGCTGGTAGAGTTACAGGGAACTAATATCAACTGACGTAATACTAACTGTGTCTCTGTCATCATATAGAAATTGCCTTCCCTTTATGCTATCACTTTAATGTATCATCCATAGTGAAAGCTTCCATTAAACTCTATCAAATATACAAACAGTTTAAGATCAGTGATAAAACTTTCTAATGCAAAAGTTGCTCACAGTACCAACCACTGTATTGACCGAAGAACCATTAAAATAAATTAACTAGCTATAGACAACATAAAGGTGTTCTCACTCAGACATTACTTGCCAGTCTGTATTAAATATTGTTGTTTGTGGTGACAACCCACTTTGTACAATTACGGCAGAAGAATCAATTCCTCATGATGTACACTACCACCAACTTTCCTCTTCGCTTATGGCTTTCTTTGTCACGTTATATGGTGTACTCAAACATTTAATACCTTAAATTTACCATATATTACATTTTAGTTTTGAATTCTTCTTAAATAACAATTCGGCAGCGGCTTTTATTGTACCTCCAAATATTAATGCGCTAGTAAGTGGTAGAACACGTCAGGTATCCATGGCAACTTTCCTTTTTATGGAGGGTATACCTTTTCTTCCCTTCGCTCTTAGAACTCTTTTTCTTTTTTATAATTTAGGTCCTCCAACGAAAAGTCATATCGTACGATGAGTGGGATGCATAAAATGATGCTCAATTGAGCCCAGGATCCATAGAGCTTGGAGTTACCCAACATTCGTATTTCAAGATAAGGGAAAACCCCGGAAAAACATTATCCAGGTAACTCACCCTGACCGAGATTCGAACTCGGGACCTCTTGAACACGATGCAGACTCGGTAATATCCACACTACCGAGGCGGGCACTTAGAACTTCAAGGGGGAACATATTAGAAACTAGTGCATAAAAATATTTTTATTTTTAACAACACGAAGTCATGAAGTGGTATGATGACATGCTTTCTTCCACCATCATCTAAATATCACACTGACTTTTTCTTCTCTTTTAGACTTCACTTTCCAAGTATTTTTTTTTTATTATTTTTATTTATGTTTTTACATTTTAAATGCCTCTGAGGGAAGAAAGGCTACTGAATAAGTGCATCCTAAGATCAAAGTTTTTTTGTTTTAATGAAGTGACGGGAACAGGTACATGGTAAGGTGTTTACAGAATTCCTTTGATTTGTCTTGTACTGTAGGACAGTAGAAAGGGTTCTGGTTGGTTAAATGGGTTTTACAACTTCATTTGGTCCAACTGAAAAATGCATGGCTCTAGAAAACGCAAGGTTATCTTCCTTATATAGGTCCATCTCTGCTCCTTTAAAAATATACATAAGTTTTTTCCTAGCACAGTCTCTCCTCGCCGTCCTTTCAGCAGCCAATGTAATGTGTAGTTTGCCCAGGACAAGAAGGCAAGCTAGAGGAATGTGCAACGTAATCATTTTTGCTCTCTCCTCATGGTGTATGCTCGCCTTCCGAATATGACAAGGATAGAAGGCTCGTTTAAAATACACAAGTGTAGTCACAGAGCTCACCTATACATAATTACATAATACCTATCGCTCCAACAAACAGATTTGGCAGCAACGGTGACTCATATACACTCTCATTCACTCATTTCCTAGTAAAAAGATCCGCTACCGGAGCAGATAAATACTTCAAGATCATCTGCCCTTCATACCGCTCTAGCCTTCTTGTCGTGGTTATACAGTACCAGCAAACAACCACACTGCAAAATTACGAAAGTTCGTGTCCTTGAAGCGAAGCTCCAGTTGTACCAACTGTGGTACCGAACGTAAGCATTCTTCCGGACGAAGTTTATGTAATTTGTCTCGGAGGGCGGTCCAAATCAAGTCAGGCTGCTGACAGTTGCTTAAGCGATGCTCAAGTATATCCTCTGCCGCAGATATCCCACAGAACTGCGAATTTACCCTCTCGTGACGCCACAGCTTCTCTGCAGTTGGGACCGTCTGATTAAGAAGTTCATAAACCGTTTCTCTACAGATCGACGGAAGGTTACAGTTGGTCGCATTGACCCATCCCTTTCCATAACTACTTCAGAGAGTGGACTTACGGTACAATACAAACACAATTATACTCAGTATGCTCGCGAGCTGGGTACCGCAAAGCAGTTATTAATCCCTGTGCTTGTTAGCAGCCAAAGTTAGCCTTAACAAAACATCATTCAAGAAAAACAAATTAGTATTTATTCCTTAGGAAGAATAGAGCTTTGCGTGGTGCAAAATCATGAATCTCGCTTGTTAGCAATGACAAAAGAGGACGCATATCCTACAAAACTGGTTTTACACTTACTACAACAATCTATTATGTCAAGAGCATTATGATTCCCCCATAAAATTCGTGAAGCTAGATAGATCTATTATAAATGTCTTAACTCAGAATTTGTTGACCCGGCAATCGGAAGAAAGAACAGTAAAAGGAGGTGTCAAAAAATATCTGCGAAAATGAATCAGCCCGCTATGTTCTCTAAGAGTTTCCTTCAGCAAACACACAGTAAAACGCATAATATAGACAAATATGACATTTTATCAGAAGAATTAACAAAATTTCATGGAGAAATATCAATTAATTTCTCCAGATAATTCGCACATACAATTGAGAGGTTTGATTTGAACAACAGTTTTTCGTTACTTAACTTATGCTAAAAATAGTTCTAATGAATGAATAGGAAACCATTGATGTATGGGCTTCCAACCTAGTATACCCGGGACTTAAAATCCGCACCCGACAGGGTGGAATTAATCCGGGGCAATTCCATGGCAGGGAATCAAAGGAGGAAGTCTTAGCTCATTACGCCATGGCGTAGGATTCTAATTTCTCACACCAAAGCGAAACCTAACACGCTATACACAAGCTGTGTATCCAGTTTTCCTAACCTATCTTTCTTTGCTCCTTGCCTGTAATGTTGCAATATCTCGAAGATATTGTCGGGAACCCGTATCTACGATCTACACAAAAGGAACAAATAGGCGGGCAGTGTGAAAACCAAGAGCCGGCAGACGAAGATAAAATGCAGATAATGGTCTGCTGAAACAAACAAACTGAGATAAATGGGAATTTCCAGTTGCATCTTGACTGATAGAGACTGTTCGGGTTCTGGTTTATTTTCGAATAATCTAGAAATTATCAGTGAGATATTTAAGAAGGCGACGGCTCGCCAAAGGTAGTTCTAGAGTTCTGTAATAAGAGTTGAGTAAGCAGAGGACAGCTGAGAGTGTTGATGTTGTAAACAGTGGAAGATGAGTAAGTTGTTAGTTATTGTCATTGACCTTGGTAGACTGATTGTGTACGTAACGTAATGCTGCTGTAATTTATAAGTGTATTTCTACGGAAATAAAGAACATTTAGAATTTCAGAAAATTGGACTTTTAAGTCTACGAACCCACAAAGTCACAGTATTATATTCCTCCTCCGATCAACTAGTGCAGTTTCGAACACACGACTCCACGAGCTCTTACTTCATCATTGAAATACACAGAGGTTACTTCTCTTCTGCATTGAAAGAAACTTCAGAATACAATTTCTCTTATCTCACTGGTTTAAGCTCGTAGATTTCCCTCGATAACAATAAACAGCACTGTGCGCAATATAAACAACTGTCGGAAGCTGCTCTTTAAATCTGCAGAAGCCTGCAGGAGGTTCATTACACCGGCAACGGGAAGCAAAATTAGGTGTCACCCTGCTGATCTTCGTTGACAAGTATTTTAGCTTTTTCTTTGTCCACAGATTCTAATTTATCTCTCTCTTCCTCTCAGCAGCCATACTGCGAGTATTGCTGTGGAATAATTGAGCTATCCAGGCAAAATTCCCCCACAAGGGCTCCAACACTACTCAGCATGTTAACTACACACAGATATACACGGTGTCCATTTTTATTCGTTACTTCCTGCCCTCCTATTGAGCAAGCATGACGTCATAGTTCACTGGTTGGTCTATCTTGAAAGCATAGTGCCCTCTACAGAGAAGAAGCGGTAACTTTCGCGGAAAAGTAAGCAAATTACACCGCTCTTGGTGTGGTTGCACTGATAACTAAAACAACCAGCTTCCCCTGGATATGAGCGTAGAGCACCGCGTGTTCATGTTTGAATACTACTTTCTTACCCACATTAAAATTGGTACGACATATAAATATAATTTAAACCGCTGCATAGATGAGTTTATGCAACGCAATCCGGCATTCAGACAAGTCCCTCGGAGTGCAATGTCAAAAGTGTCCAGGTACCGTCAAATTGACGTACTTTTGTTTACAACATAAAAGTCTTAATTTTATTTGTATAGGAAATGAATTTGAGTCATTCTCATGCTTAATTAAAATGCATATTAATGTTTATATCTTTGTGTCTTTTAAAACCAATAAGTGAATCAAACATTTCTAAGATACAGGATCAGTTACTTGCAAAAAGAGAGACAGTGGACGCTATAAAGTGACTGGTCCCAATCTAGAAGCAATAAATAATGTTATGACGGAAAGACCTCAAGCATACCTTCTGGCAATACAGACAATGTTTGAGGAGAAAAGAGAAAGAAAATATAATAAAATGGACGCATAAGACTGTGCTAGAGATATCTTCTTTTTTAGACTTGGATAAAAGCTTTGTACATAATTGTACCACTAGTTTATGTTTCTTTCCTAGAAAATGTTCTGCTAATTTTCTGGTTTGTAATGAAGTTACGTTCTGAGGAAACTGTGGGTGCTGGAAAAGAACTGATATCAAATTGAAATATTTCTATTTTATGTGACAGGTTTACAATATTCATATATGTCTACTGTAACAGAAAAACAGACGTTCCTTGTGATATAAGTGTTCATTGACTTATCATTTCGTATATTCTTCATGGTCTACTTTTATGGCTGCATAATTAGCTTTTCAGTGCATTGCATTGCAGTATACAGATTTTTATAAACAGCTACCGTATCTAAGCATCAGGTGAAACTACGCACCCTTAAATTACGCGAGCAGACCCACCTCTAATAGTATATTGACCTGCCGCTAGAGGGAGGCCTCAAAGCTGCTTTCAGCACATCAAACACGATCGCAAGCCGCTAGGGGAGTCATATATATACTCGCTCCATCAGCGATGCTATTGATGACGTAAAATTTTGCACGGTAAAATTTCAGATAGAAATGAATGCTGTATATAAGTTAGCCTCACTGAACCCCATGTCATGTAGCGTTAGACCATATAGGAAATTCTGTTATCCTCAAAAGCCCAATCCCTTGGGTTTCGCACAGTTTATAATAGAGGCATGTACTTGCTAACCGTCAAACTAAGTTTTAGCAGCCACGTCTTTCAAGGAAACATATGAGTCAATATTTATCGGAGAGAATTCACCTTTTCATTGCGAAAGATAACACCGTTATGCATGATTTGGGGTTTCCTCCAAAATAGGCATACTTTACTAAATTTGATGTGCTTGATTCCAAAACTGTAATCAGTTTTTTCTACCACGTACCATTTTCGCACAATTAGTAGTTATACCTATAATGTTTTAATGCAGTTCTGTGCATGAATATATTATATGGAACTGAAAAGAAACCAGTAAACTAAGAAACAATACTGATTTAATTGTTTAAATTAAACTTCTTCAGAACGGTATAGCAATGTAACAGTGTAACAGACAACAATGCATGCCTTATTTTAAGTCCAATCTCTGCAAATTTAGCTCAGTCTATAACTGCTTTTCAAATAGTGAGAATCTGTTTTTGTGATAGGCAGTTGTATGTCATACATATGTCATTGTCTTCCAGAAAGTGTAAAAATAACCCTGATATATTTTGCTATATCAGTGGCAACTTTGTTGTTGAAGCACTGGACAAGAAAAAATTGGTAGCAGACAGTCTCATGCCAGGAATGAAAAATGTAATTCGTGAGTGTCTTATGGGCCCCAAAAATGTTCATTTACCACCTTTGCACATAAAATTAGGCTTAGTAAAGCAATATTTGAAGGATTTGAATACGGATGACAACTGCTACAAATATATCTGCAAGAAGTTCCCTGGAAAATCTGATGCTAAAATTAAAGAGGAAGTATTTGTTGGTCCACAGATTAGGAAGTTCATTTCTGATACCTTATTTGAAGAAACAATGACAGATACTGAAAAACAGGCATGAGATGGCTTTAAGTGTCATCAAAACTTTCTGGGAAATTAAAATGATCCAAATGACAAAAATATTGTAGAAAATATGCTTGATAAATGCCGAAAGCTGGGCTACAATATGAGTGTGAATGTACATTTCCTGCACTCTCATTTGGACATTTTTCCAGAAAATCTCGTATGTGTCAATGAGGAGCAGAGTAATGATTTCACCAGGACACGAAGGGAATAAAAAGACGCTACCGTGTAAAGTGGAATGTGAATATGATAGTTGATTATTGCTGGTCGCTGAAAAGAGATGTATCACATTCTTTCCATAGCAAGAACTCTAGAACTCTACAAAACGTTCATTTCATTGCAAGGTAGGTCTTTTTTGCCTTCGGTAAAATCCCATATGGCCATCGAAGGGAAAAATAAGAAAATTAATGAAAGGAAAATTAATAGGATGGGGGCAGACTAGATCTGTAGATCCCTTACTTGAAGAAATTGCAGAAGAGCTTGTAATACAGGTTTGTGACATAACTGCAATATGTTGTTGACGCAAGCGGAAAATGGAACAGAATGTTGAAGTAGGCGGCGGAGGAAGGAAGAACGGTGGGCTCGGTGGCGAGAGCAAATGAACAGGAGATGATTGAGGTCAGCGGTTTCGCCTGGGTCATCAGAGCATACAGGGGAATCGACGAGACGTAGTCACATTCCAATTATGGAGGTGAGATGTTGACGTGCAATCCTAAAGCTGGAGAACCAAGGGATCGTGGGTAGATGCGTCTGAACGGCGGCGTAGTGTTTGCCGCTGATGGAGTGAGAACGAATCCCGGTATCGCTCCAGCGGCAATAGGCGTCACGCCGAAGGACCGGGAAGAAATCCGTATAGGGCAATTGGATGCCGTGAAAGGTGCCTTCGGTGAGTCCTTCTTTTGCCAGGTGATCGGCGACTTCATTGTGTCGAATTCCGACATGCCCTCTGATCCAAAGGAAGTGAATTTGATTTCCGGCTATGGCAGCGTTGTTTACCAACGTCAGGATCTCGTAAAGATAACAGTGTATATCTCTCGTCCAGAGAGAAGATGAGAGTCTCTGCAGCACACTCTGCACATTGGTTAAGAGCAGCAGTTTGGTGAAGCCCCGAGAAATCCCATATTGCAAAGCGTCACAAATGGCCAGAACCTCCGCAGTGAAGTTGGAAGCCTCCTTAAGTAGGCGGTATGGAGCCAAGGCATTAATAGAAGGACAAATGTATGAATAACCTACTCAATCAGCGGTAGGTGTAAATCGTGGTGAAATCTGGCCATGTGACCTGCAAGAAGTGAGAGGGGACGACGTTCACGTCAGGGCTCCGAATGATGTAATCAGGAAGATAATGCACCGAAATATTCAGGAAGTGTAACTCAAATGGATATTAAAACCCCGGAAGAGAGGGCTTTTCAAAATTAAGGGAAAACTGTGGTATAGATCCCGAAAACCCAGTATGAGTAAGGGCAATCGTCGCACAGCAGAAAAATCCGCGTCGAGATAATTGGCAGCGAGATAGTGCAACGTCCGCAATACTGGGTGGGCGTCCAATGAGAAAACTCGCAATAGAAAGCGCTGGGTTAAGAGGTGTCGACGTATCTCCAATGGTGGTTCTGAGGCCTCAACCAAAAGCGCATTCGTCGGTGTAGAAGGCATAGCACCCAAACAAGAGCTCGGTACTTTGCGATATCCAACTTGCAAAAGACCGATGTGGGAGCAGAACCAAAAAAGATACAGCCATAGTCCAACACCGACCGAATTAGGGAACGATAGAGCAGAAGTAATATGGAGGCGTCACCGCCTCACCATGAATGAGCGATACTGCGTAGAACATTAGGAGTTGCACCAATCTTGGAGAAGAGATGCTGGATATGATGACTCCATGAAAGGCGACTAGCCAAATAGATACCCAAAAATGTAGCGGAAGATGCAAGGGTAAAAGTAAAAGGTCTCAGGCGGATAACGCCATCAGGAAATTTCTGTCGTTTCCTAGTAAACACAACGACTGTAGGCTTAATTTACTAACTTATATTTAACAATATAACAAATTCGATAGAGGCTAGTATAAAAATGCATATTTTACTATTTCTTATATTGTGAAAATTTTTTATGTGATGAGGAAAAACTAAGTTCATATTCTAATTCAGCATAATCAACTTATGGTGGATATTGACATATTGTGACTTTGTGCGTTCGTGAACTGAAAAGTCCAATTACACCACTCAAAAATGTTCTTTATTTCCACCGACTTACAGTTAAACACTTGCCAATTACACGGAATTACGTAATGCACACAATTACGATTCACCAGTTTGTCCGCTACAATTCCACTGTACGGTCACAATCACGTAAATTCTTCCATTGCACATACATAGTCTTCTCGTCCTTCCACTACCACTGCACTCTTACGCTGATTGCCACGAACTCTGACTCACTCCTCTTGCACGACGTGTTGCTTATATAGGGTCCGCTTGCCGATCTGGAAGGTTCTCCATTAGGGGAAATATCCCGTAAGTTCGAGAACACAGGTGGAACAGAAAGAGACGGCGCAGTGATGTTTTTTTTGTCCCAGCCATCTCCTGTCACCACTATAAGACAAACGAGGGGGGCGTGGCTAACAGGGACCTCCCCTGCTTCCCGCTCTCAGCTGCTTCTATAGGGTGTTCCAACGCTCGGGTGACACTGCTCCCTCCTCAAAGCTGGTCGTCTCGAACAGCACCATCGTAGCGTGCCAGGCGGTCAAGGTGCACCACCAGCATCTGCTCGGAGTCTCAGCCAGTAGTAGCGCTGCCGTAGTTTGTGAATCGTTCGGTTCGCTCCCAGGTGTCCTCCTGAAGTACCGGCGTGCACTTCCTCCAAGACTTCCGGGACGTTACTCCGGGGAAGTACCAACTGTTCTCTCTGCGCCTTCCCATCGGGTGACTCCCATACCCGGAACAGCACGCCCTCTCTGGTCTTCAGCGAGTCCCATTGGGCCCAGTACGACTTGTAGGTGGCGCCCCTTGGTGCGATGTCCTCCCAGGTTGGTCTTGTCCCTGCCTCCACTTCCCTCAAGAGTGGCCCCAAGTCTGCATCCGCCAGCTGCTCCCTCCTCAGGCCTGCGCTATGCCAGCCGTCCGCAGGCACTGCCACAACTACTTGGACTGCTGCGGCACGCTCCTTCTCTTCCACTCTTGTGCACTGACCGCACTCTACTGGACAGGGTCTTCGGGACATGGCGTCTGCGTTACCGTGGCTCTTCCCTCTACGATGTTCCGAGGTGAAGTCGTACTCCTGCAGTCTCTGGACCCAACGTGCCGTCTGGCCTTCCAGGTTCTTAAAGCTCAATAGCCAGGTTAGGGCGGAATGGTCAGTCCTCAGCTGGAATGGCTGACCGTACAGGTACTTATGGGAGCGCTCCAAGGTCTTTACTACCGCCAATAATTCTCGTCGGGTGACGCAGTAGTTCTTCTCTGCCTTGGATAGCGTCTTGCTGTAGTAGGCTATCAGCCGCTCATGGCCGCCCTGGATCTGCGATAGGACATCTCCAATGCAATGGTCGCTAGCGTCGGTGTCCACAATGAAGGCGCCACCCGGTTGTGGGAAACCAAATTGGAGCACTGCACAGGGTCTCCTTTAGGTGCTGGAAAGCGTTTTTCGGCGTCCTCTGTCCACACATAAGGCCGGTGTTCCTCCGTCAGGCGGGCGAGGGGTTTTGCGATGTTGTCGGCCTTTTCCTCTAAATCATTAAGGCGGTCGTCTACTTGACCCATCCGCTTGCCCAGATTCGTGACGTCATCCCTCACGCCGGCCAACCGTTCCTCAAACTTGGCGGCGAGGACCTCGTTCGCCTCCTTCATTTCCGTGGCCAGACTGTCGTTCGCTGCCCTGATTTCTGTGGTCAATTCGGACTTTATTTCTTCCGTCTTCGCTGTTATTTCGGCCTTCATTTCCATCATCTTCTCCAAACATTTTTCCAATGCCTCGTCCATGGTTGTAATGTTCGGTGATGTTATCTTCCCGCTTCCTGACACCAGTGTGACTTTGTGGGTTCGTGAAATGAAAAGTCCAATTACACCACTCAAAAATGTTCTTTATTTCCACCGACTTACAGTTAAACACTTGCCAATTACACGGAATTACGTAATGCACACAATTACGATTCACCAGTTCGTCCGTTACAATTCCACTGTACGGTCACAATCACGTAAATTTTTCCGTTGCACATACACAGTCTTCTCGTCCTTACACTAGCACTGCACTCTTACGCTGATTGCCACGAACTCTGACTCACTCCTCTTGCACGACGTGTTGTTTATATAGGGTCCGCTTGCCGATCTGGAAGGTTCTCCATTAGGGGAAATATCCCGTAAGTTCGAGAACACAGGTGGAACAGAAAGAGACGGCGCAGTGATGTTTTTTTTTGTCCCAGCCATCTCCTGTCACCACTATAAGACAAACGAGGGGCGGGGGCGTGGCTAACACGGACCTCCCCTGCTTCCCGCTCTCAGCTGCTTCTATAGGGTGTTCCAACGCTCGGGTGACAATATTAAAATAAACACCCCAGCTAAAAAGTTAACTTTTGCGTATCAGTGTTATCAATCTAGTTCGACATGAATGCAATTTTTATCGAAAAATTTATATTATAAAAAGGCTTCCAAAATTGCTGCAACAATAATTCACATATCTACTTCAGAAAAATGTCAGATTTGTTATCTTCAAAACTCCAAATAAAAGAGTTACTAGAATTGTCTTACCTCAGAGGTTGTGGATCCGGAAATCCTAAGAAAACGCAATAAAAAGATGAGAGAATAGGTCCATATCACAAAATATCCACGAGGATCACGTAAGTCACTGGGTTCTCCAAGCGTTTCCTTCAGCAAGTACAACATAAAGTAATATGCACCATAGATAATTGTAACAAATCTCATCACAATTACCAATAAAAAGTTGATTGAAAAATAGGAATTAATCTCTTCAACTAAATCACACAGGAAACTGTGAAGTTTAGAAATGCGAAGGATTTCAATTACCGATGTGCTTTTTTCTTCACCTACAACAGAAATAGATCCACAAGAAACCCAGTTATATGTTTGTGTTGAATGAGTAAGAATGGTAAGACTGAAATGCATATTCAGAGATTTACATCGCTGGTGCACCATGGACAATATCTGGTAAAGCTTTATATCAATGGCAATGAACAGAAAAGCATTCATATATCCAATGAAACATAAGGCAAACCAAGCTGCTGTGAAGCATGGTTTTAAAGAAAACAGACCCATTGTCCTGGCTGCCGAAATAGGTAGAAAACAAAGCAGAAGCTGAATGAACAGGGACCGATGTGTCTTAGCATAATCGGATTTATGTAGGACATTTGACTTGTCGAACAAGTATAACTTATGGATAATACGAGGAAAGTACCGGACACTTACAGCTGATAGAAAGTTGAGTGCTATATAACAACAATAAATCATTTTATACATGTAAGTTAAAACGCTTTCAAATGTTTGCTGATTTTTGGCCACAAGAACGATTTGATAGATGTATAAGGATCCAGAAAAGAAGACAGCTAAGAAAACAACGCTATATATCACAAGAAGGCGACTGACAACCAGCTTCCTGTCATAACCGTCGATAAGCATTCTATATGGTGCCATTCCAAGTATTCTTAAAGTATGAAGTAATGGACTGATAGACCAAATGATATCTGCAGGTATATTTTTTTCCTTCATTACTTCGGTTGCGTATAGGCCTGCTATGAAACTACCGATATGACCGAACGTTGAGCTGTGTTAGCACATTCTAGTTCAGAAATTAACTAGAAGGCATCTTTAATTAAATATGCATCAATATTAATTCCATTAGGACTTCAATCAGCGAGAGTTCTGCATGTAGACATTATTGTGCAGATATATCACATTAGAATGTTGTGTTTACAATATTAGTTAGATGCTTTTTTTTTTCCACACAAACATTTTTACTGGTTGTATTGTTTACAAAACCCTATTTTTGTTTCAAAAGGGTTAAAAAGTTTCTTGATTACTCATTATTATTTGGTTTCATAAGAAAAGTGATACCTTTATTTTGGTGTTTGGGAAATTTAAAAATGCATAAATAAATTTTCCAAAACACAAAATAAAAAAAAATATTTATTAGAAAGCTGCTGGATGTGTTCAATTAAATTTGAAACTCATAAAATATGCACTTGTGTGTTTACATAGCAGACTGCTCGATCTTTTTAATTTTTGTTGGAGGTATGTGCACATCCCTGAAGAATGGAATACAGCGTTGGTGATACCAATTTTTATGAAAGGCGATAGAGAGAAATGTGAGAACTACAGAGAAATTAGTCTGCTGTGCTCAGTGTATAAACTATCCGCTAAAATAGTTGCAAGAAGAATAAGTACAATAGCGGAACCACGGCTTCATGATGACCCAAAACGGATTTAGAAAAGGAAGATCATGCACGGAGAGAATGTTTATAATGAAATAACGAAATGAAAATAGCACAAAGAATTTAATGTTGACACATTTATCCCTTTTTTTGACTATGTTAAAGCCTTCGATTCGGTTTTAAGGGATAAACTTTAGATCGCTATGGAAAATTGTGAAATACCAGCACACTTAACAGGGACTGTACAAGTTATGTGTAAAAAACTACAATAGCAATAATAAAGAATGGAAACAAAACAGAAGCAATGGACATAAATAAAGGAGTACGACAAGAATTCCCTCTATCGCCTATACTCTTAAATATCTACACTACTGGAAATTGAAATAAGAACACCATGAATTCATTGTCCGAGGAAGGTGAAACTTTATTGACACATTCCTGGGGTCAGATACATTACATGATCACACTGACAGAACCATAGGCACATAGACACAGGCAACAGAGCATGCACAATGTCGGCACTGGTACCGTGTATATCCACCTTTCGCAGCAATGCAGGCTGCTATTCTCCCATGGAGACGATCGTAGAGATGCTGGATGTAGTCCTGTGGAACGGCTTGCCATTCCATTTCCAGGTGGCGCCTCATTTGCACCAGTGTTCGTGCTGGACGTGCAGACCGCGTGAGACGACGTTTCATCCAGTCCCAAACATGCTCAATAGGGAACAGACCTGGATATCTTGCTGGCCAGGTTAGTTGACTTACACATTCTAGAGCACGTTGGGTGGCACGGGATACATGCGGACGTGCATTGTCCTGTTGGAACTGCAAGTTCCCTTGCCGGTCTATGAATGGTAGAACGATGGGTTCGATGACGGTTTGGATGTACCGTGCACTATCCAGTGTCCCATCGACGATCACCAGAGGTGTACGGCCAGTGTAGGAGATCGCTCCCCACACCATGACGCCGGGTGTTGTCCCTGTGTGCCTCGGTCGTATGCAGTCCTGATTGTGGCTCTAACCTGCATGGCGCCAAACACGCATACGACCATAATTGGCACCAAGGCAGAAGCGACTCTCATCGCTGAAGACGACACGTCTCCATTCCTCCCTGCATTCACGCCTGTAGCGACACCACTTGAGGCGGGCTGCACGATGTTGGGGCGTGAGCGGAAGACGGCCTAAAGGTGCGCCGGACCGTAGCCCAGCTTCATGGAGACGGTTGCGAATGGTCCTCGCCGATACCTCAGGAGCAAAAGTGTCCCTAATTTCCTGGGAAGTGGCGGTGCGGTCCCCTACGGCACTGCGTAGGATCCGAGAGTCTTGGCGTGCATCCGTGCGTCGCTGCGGTCCGGTCTCAGGTCGACGGGTACGTGCACCTTCCGCCGACCACTGGTGACAACATCGATGTACTGTGGAGACCTCATGCCCCACGTGTTGAGCAATTCGGCGGTACTTCCACCCGGCCTTTCGCATGCCCAATATACGCCCTCGCTCAAAGTCCGTCAACTGCACATACGGTTCACGTCCACGCTGTCGCGGCATGCTACCAGTGTTAAAGACTGCGATGGAGCTCCGTATGCCACGGCAAACTGGCTGACACTAACGGCGGTGGTACCCAAACGCTGCGCAGCTAGCGCCATTCGACGGCCAACACCGCGGATCCTGGTGTGTCTGCTGTGCCGTGCGTGTGATCATTGCTTGTAAAGCCCTCTCGCAGTGTCCGGAGCAAGTATGGTGGGTCTAACACGCCGACATCAATGTGCTCTAATTTTCATTTCCAGGAGTGTATATTGATAATATGGTACAAGAATGGCAGCAAAGCATAAAAAAAATGTACTGAATGGAAACATAATTTTAAATACAGTATTATTTGCTGATAACCAAATGATAATATCCCACTCAGAAGATGACATGCAAAGAGCAGTATATAGTTTAAACAACATAGCGGAAACATATAACCTTTCAATATCAGAATACAAAATTAAAGTAATGGCTTTTAGAGGAAAGAACAGCATAAGGGCAAAAATAGTTATAAACAGGCTACACAGTAGCAGTAGCAAATAACAAGAAGTACATGGAAGTGAAATTAAACAGATTCAATCAAATGTGTGGGACTACAATAAGAACGCTGAACAGGAAAACACGAAAGGAAACACAGATGACATTTTATAAGATGATGGCAGTCCCAGCGTTAGCATACGGTTCCGAAATATGGACACTGGCAAAGAACCAACGCAAACAGCTAGAATCGCCAGAGATGAGATTTTTGAGAAGCGTGGCGGGTTATGAAAGAATAGATCACGTAAGAAATGCAAAAATAACAGAAGAGCTTAGGATTTTTAATTTAAACAGTAAAATAATAAAGAACAAAGAGAATGGAAAAATCATAATTTAAGAATGGGCGCGGAACGACTTCAAAGAAGCATTTTAGATTATATGCCGAAAGGAAAGAGAGATGGGAGACGCCCAGCTCTACGCTGGAATGATCAGTAGGCTCTTGAAGAGAACGGAATGGGTCAAAGGGTCCAATCCTTGAAGATGATGATGATGATGATGATGCTGATGATGATGATGATAATGATGATAAAACATCAGGGCCATCCACAGCCCGCCTTGGTAGCATGGTGGTAGCATGTCTGCCTCACGTTCAAGAGGTCCCAAGTTCGAATCTCGGTCAGGGTTAGTTACCTGGATAAGGTTTTTCCAGGGGTTTCCCTTATCCTATAAGACGAATGTCGAGTAACTCTAAGCTCCATGGACCTCGGATTCATTTGATCATAATTTCATCCATTCCGTTCATCGTCCGATATGACTTAACGTTGGAGGACGTAAATTAAAAAAGGACCATCCACAAGTCACCTCCGAAGATTAAACATGTTGAGACCAGTGAAAGACAAACTGTACTTCCAAGTTACGGGAGTGTACCGCGTTCCCTGTGAATGTGAGACACCGTATATAGGACAAACCGGAAGAACCATCTTCTATAATCGAAAATGAACGGAGCATTCGTTTGATGCAACCTGAGAAGTCTGGGCTTGCAGAGCATTGCTTTGATAACGACCATAGAACCAACTATTGGGAGACGACCATCTTGGCAAAATGCAACAGTTACTGGGAGCGGACAATTAAGGAGGCTTTGGCGATTTCCTCTGAAAAAAAAAAAAACCGGTTAATCGTGATTCTGGATTTCAGTGCATCCGTCACCCTCCCTACAGTCCGGATTTAGCCCCATGTGACCTTTTCTATTCCCTAAGTTGAAGAAACACTTTCGTGGGAGGCATTATCCATCATCAAAAGCAGTGGTGAAGGCTGCGGAGGCGATTTTTAAGGATCTCTTAAAAGTGGTTTCCAGCATGTCTTTGAAGACTGGCAGAAACTCTTGGATAAGTGTATCGCATTCAGGGGAGACTATTTTGAGAAGGACCATCACAATTATGAGGATGAGTAAGGATACGTTGTCAGAAAAAATTATAATCATATTTTATTGAGCAGTCCCCGTATATCGTATATGCTGCCATTCCAAGAATTCTTAAAGTATGAAGCAATAGACTGATGACCCAAATAGCATCTTGAGATAAGTTTTGTAGCTTCATTGTTGCTGCTAGTATACGATTTTGTCTGAAATTCCAGGTCCTAGAGAACAATGAACTGCAGTTAATTATTCTCTTATAGTTCAGAAAATTAGTTTGCAGTTACGTTTGTATTAATGTGGATCAGTAATAATTCCATTAAGACTACTACTTGTGAAGGCTCTGTCTTAAAGGCATTATTACCATCCTTTGTAAATATGTCACTTTACAACGCTACATTAACGTTAAGAGGTGCTATTATCATGTTAGTAAGCTTTACACTGAATAAATGTTAACACATTAGATGAGTTAAAATAAGTCCCAAGTTTGTTTAAAATTCTTTAAAAGTACTATTTAGTTTTATCGGGATCGCTAATCATCAGTCTATAAGCTGCAATGTGATTGTTAACCGCAACTACTTGGGAGTGGAATCTCCGACACTCTTACGGGACAAACACGCAAAGAAGTTCACTGAAAGGTATGTGCTGCCTTACACAGTGGGACAAGGACAGCGAATGTGTGTGGCAGAGAACGCCTGCTACACAAGGAGCAGATCCGTTAAAAAGACATACGCCCTATTCGCTCTGTACACTAAAACCGAGAGGTTTCATTCACAAAAATAGAAGCCATCAGAATGTTTTTGAGTGGTCTGTAACTCTACTGACATGGGGTGTCATAAATCTGACCAGGGAGGGTGTGGGAACCTTCGCCAACACTACTGCGTCTCAGGCCACGGTGACATACTCTCCTGTGGAGGACAGTAAGTACTCCGTGACTCTTTCCATTATGGCAATACCATGAGTCTAATGAGCCCCATAGACGGTCCTGCGAGGAGTGCGTAGGCCACTTACGCTCATCAACTCCTTCGAGTAAACCACCGATAGCCTCGATTGGGCACACTATAATATTCGCAGACGTTTAAAGGCATATGGCCGTACTGCAGACTCCAGTCAATACTAAGCTTGCCCCGCCTAGCAGCGCTGCCGAATGTGGTACACGCATCTCACTTGCCCGAACTGAGAATATTCTATTAATTAATTACACTCGGAAAAATGTTTGAAAATGACAGATACCAATCTTCTAATAAGAAAGAATGTTATTTTCTGATCATGACCGTACAAAAATCCTGACTCCATGGTACTTGGAACACGAGCAATGCACGTTTCATCTTTTACATGGTTATGGTTAAATGTTACGGATAAATATTTGAAAATTACAGATACCAATCTGATAATAAGAAAGAATGTTATTTTATGATAATCACTGCACAAGAGTCCGGTCTCTGTGATACTTAGAAGAAGAAGGATGCACGTTTTATCTTTCACGTGGTTATGGTTAAATTTTACGGATAAATGTTTGAATATTACAGATGCCAATCTTATAACAAGAAAGAATTTTACTTTCTGATAGTGACCGTACAAAATTCCTATCTCTACAATACTTATAACGCGAGCGATGGACTTTTTATCTTCACATGGTTATGGTTACACCCGACATCCATCCATTCAACACAGATAAGCCTGAAAACAACACCATTCTTTCCTCATAACATTTATCTCAAACGTAAATAAGAAATGCACCTGCTGTTAAAACTGATGTCACGCAAAATGAGACCTGAAGCTTTCCTGGCGACGAATACGCTCACTTTCTTCTCGGGCAGCCAGCCAGCTATCAACGCTTTGGGAGTGTACATCTCTCCCTTCATTAGGATATTTATAAAATTTTATAACCACAAAATGAAATACTGGGTATAACACAACTACAACCAAACAGAACTTTCATTTAATGCAACCTGAGAAGTCTGGACTGGCAGAGCATTGTTTTCATAACGACCATAGAGCCAATTTTCGGGAGACAACCATCTTGGCAAAATGCAACAGTTACTGGGAGCAGACAATTAAGGAGGCTTTGGCGATTATCTCTAAAAGTAGCACGCTTAATCCTGATGCTGGATTTCAGTTCAGCTCCTCTTGGAAACCGGCCTTAAAATGGAAATCCATCTAATTAAGAAGCAAAGATCAATACAGCTTGATAACCAAGTTAAGTGGTTACGTTTCTTTGACATAATTTTCTATACTCACGCCATCTCCTGACCTGGCATTTAATTTACTGAAAACAGTCTTTTGTTCAGTAACGCCAATTTTGATAGTGTTTTGTCTTTGTTTATAGTTGTGTTGTATCCAGTACTTCATTTTGTGGTTATAATATTTTATAAATATCCTGATGATGGGAGAGATGTACACTCCCGAAACATTGATATCTAATTATCTTTTCACCTGGCTAGCTGCCCGAGAAAAAAGTGAGAGATGTCACGCAGTTTGAAACAGAGTTAATTTTCCGTTCGTTTTCAAAGCAGAGGTGTCGTTTTGTTAAATTAAATGGAATCGTTAAATCGTGTGTTGAACTCGAGCTGAAATATTGTTAATATTACATTAAATTATTATTATACACATATCTTTTCGGCAATATTTGTGATCCGAGTGCGTGAACATGTCCCTCGAAGCTGGGACAAGTGATTTGTCGATCGGGAAACGTGAAGTGATTCATTCTCAGGGCAGAAAAGTTATATTTAATATGAACAAGTTTTACGAAAGCCCTCCAATCCAGGATATAGGGCAACTGTAGATTTTTCAAAATACCAGCAATTAGCACTGTAACCTGCCCCGCTCTACCCTATGTTCCTTTAGATGGACAAATGGTTATCTAAAAAGTATTCCACTTGAGCAGAACCCAAAGTAAGCATGTCGTTTACACGTTTCAACCATTACGGTAGAACCACTGAAGAAATTTTGTAGGCAGCATACTGCATCTTTTTAGGTTGATGCCGTTGGACACACCAACATTTAGGCATCGCTGTCTACTTGATATCTGGTGACCAGGAAAAAGCAATCTAAATTATTTTCTCCTTCCCCATCATGTTCGCGCACTCTGGTAGAATGTACAGTACACGATGTTGTCAGACAAATGCGTAATACTATCACAGTAGCTACATATTGTAGACTTCTAACCAGAAGTGGTAAGTAGCATATGACGCTTCACATTAATAGATCCACCAATACATTAAACGCTGTGATCTTGAGAAGGCACCTATAAGGAATGTGGTTTACATCAATAACGCTAACGTTTTCTGAGAAAAACAAGTGCAAAGGTTTTATCCTATCAAGAAGACTTAAGAAGATTTATAGAAAATAAAAGTTATGATACTCAGTCGTAACATCTGATCCTCATACAATAAATACTGACCTTTCTACAACATTGTTAATTTGCTCAGTTTCTCTCAGTCAAATGATTTTGCGTATTATTGCAATAGATGAAGGACGAAGCAGCTGCATTCCTTTCTTAAGTCTAAGCCGCAATTCAAATGCACAAATCCTCTTGTGTAATCACTAACTTGAGTGTTTAAATAGGACTTAAGCTCTCTCACACCCCTTCTTCGTCCCTCTCTCTTTCTATGTGTCTCTCTCAGTCTCTCTTTTGCTAACACTTGCAGAACTACCTGAATAAGAGACCAAACATAAAATGTTAAATGTTGGTCGAGTTTATTTTGTCGAATAAACTCCTTTATACCATTCAAGAATTTCAGAGCCCACCTCGTGTCACATCCCGGGATTGGAGTAGTGACTGGGGTACGTAGCGAGAAGTTCAGATGGTAGAGCAAGGAATGGGTAGTGGAAAGAAGGGTAGAAAAGGTAACACTTAGTTCCCTCACATGTTAATACACCGGGTTATAATCACTACTGTTTCGTACAGAACCCAGTAGAGGCATTGTACAAAACATTGCAACAGAGATACAACCATTTGGTGGTGCTTACTTCCGAGGATATTTCGGTGGTTTGATGAGGTGAAGATCAGGCGTGACCT
The DNA here is from genome assembly GCA_030765055.1 of Mantis religiosa. Classification (NCBI taxonomy): domain Eukaryota; kingdom Metazoa; phylum Arthropoda; class Insecta; order Mantodea; family Mantidae; genus Mantis; species Mantis religiosa. The sequence continues at coordinate 197,110,064 of CM060951.1, read as the reverse complement.
TCGGCCGAAACGATACACTTTAGACTATCTCGCGCCCTGACAACAATGGCTATATTAACGGCCAAAACCAAGAGGAGTGGACCAAAACGCGTTGAACCTAGGGACTTTTTCCATTTGGCCAGCAGAAAAGCTTCTGAAACATTCCATCCGCCATGTTGGTTCAAACCCAACGACCTGCTGATCACCCATTTGTAACTACCGAGTTCAACGTCTAGAGTTGCTGCGTTTAGCATTCCTACTTGTTTAATGCTAAAAAATTTAGCAAACTACGGGTTTGACGTCCAATGTTAGGCTATTACTTCTTTACTTCCACAAATTAATAAGTTCAATTATATAAAGAAACCTCACGCTATTAAGATTTCAAATCAATTCTTAAAATAAATCAAGTTCCTTCACCTCACCAAAGCATACGCGACACTCGGTAGCGTAGATGGCAGCATATCTGCCTCACGTTCAAGAGCTCCCGAGTTTGAATCTCGGTCGGGGTGAGTTATTTGGATAAGGTTTTTCCGAGGTTTCCCTTATCCTGAAAGATGAATGTCGAGTAACTCCATGCTATATGTACCCAGGGCTCATTTGACCATTATTTTACCCATTTCCATAGATCATCCGTTCTTACCTAACGTTGGAGGACGCAAATTAAAAATAAAATAAAAGAAGAAGCAACAAAAATAAGTTCAGATGACGACAGGATCTCGAATCACCGTCATCTTCATCTCTTTCTCTCTCTTTTACCTCTCTCTCCTTCTTTCACTCCTCCTCTTTCTATCTCTCTTCCTATCTCTCTTCTTGTAGTACTTAACGTCTGCTTTTACTACACGTGACACTGCAGTCGGTGACACTGATGATATATAAATTGAAGATGGAGCTCCGGTGGAATGAGAGGGGCGAAACCGTAGAAACAGAAGGAAAACGGCAAGGAAAACGCCGTTTTGTTCACAACAAATCCTGCATGCGACAGTCTGTGATCGAACCTGGCCGCTTTAGTGAGAGTCGAGTTATCTAACCACTCGGCCACGAAGCGGTCCGCAACCTTTCACGATTAGATTTCTGGATATTCCCTTGCTAGTTGGCATAGCTCTCTGTTACCAACTATGCATTGGCAAGCGCTGGAGGATGTGTCCACCATCCATGACGAAATCTGTCAATTGGATACACGATAATAACCACATACCTTTACATGCGTATAGCCTCAGTATATCCGTGTAGATTGTATTGCAAATATGTTTATCCTCCGTAGGCGCGTAAGCAGGATATCGCAGAGCAAAGTTGTTGAACTTTTAAGTTGCCACTTGTTAATCTCAGCTCTCACCAGTGCCATCTTTTAAGAAAGAGGAAAAATAGAGATTTTCATGGGGAACTATCATCAAACCCGATAACAGTGCTATTTGTATCTATATCGGACAACATTTTTCTTAAATTTACTACAGTAATGATCGAAATATGTCAAAAGCAAAGTAATATTTCATATCTTATAAGCCGTAATGCTAACACGCTCTTACCTCAGAGTTTGTTGATCTGGCAATTTGAAGAAAGCGCAGTAAGAAGATGATGGAATAGCTCCATATAAATATGAATCCACGAATATCAATTAGATCGATTGGTTCTCCAAGCTCTTCCTTCAGTAAACACATTGTAAAATAATACGCACCATAAATAATTGTAAGAAATTTTATCAAAAGCACCAACAGAAAATTTACTGAAAAATAGGAATTAATTTCTTCAGCTAGGTCACATAGGAAACTATGAAGATTAGAAATCCGAATAATTGAATTCACAGATTTTCTTCTTTCCTCAGTTATTACAGCAGAAATTGATGTGAATTTCTGTTTTGAATGAGTAGCAAAGATGAACTCAAAATTCAAATTAAGAGCTCCGAAACGCTCCTGCAGCATGGATAATGTATTATAAGAATTCATATCAATGACGATGAATAGAAAACCATTAATGCAAGTAAAGATACATAAACCAATCCAAACTGTTGTGGAGAGTAATTTGAAGTGTAAGAAACCTATTGTTCTCAATACCACAACAACTGTAAAATAAAAAGGAAGCTGAATTATCAGAGAGCGATGTCTTATAGAATAGTAGGACTTAGGTAATACATGTGATTTGTCGAATAACATGAACTGGTGGATAATATTGGGATAACCTCGGAAATTAATGGATGATAGAGAGTTGAGTATTATATAACTAGAATAAGTAAGATTGTACATAAGAGATAATAGGTTCGGGAAGGTTTGTTGAAGCGTATTAATAATTACTTGAGAGATATATAGGAGGGCAGCAAAGAAGATAACTAACAGAAGAATGCAATATACCATTAGAATGTTACTAACCACCAGCTTCCTTTCCCAACCCTCTGCAACTACCCTATATGGTGCAATACCAAGAAGTTTCAGAACATGGAGCAATGGGCTCATAGCCGAAATAGCGTCTGCAGCTAGCTTTTGTTGCTTCATTCCTGACTTGGCCGTGAACACTGGCTTCCTAATCTCCAAAACTGACCGAACATCGAAATGGATTGTCACACTCTAGAGCAGCAAAGTTAGTTTTAAAAAGATAACAGCTATTTATGTGGATCAATATTAATTCCATTAAGACTGTCATTATTGTAAGCTCCCTAGTTAAAGTCGCTGTAACTATTTGTAACAAAAGAGCGTGTTGTTACATACTCATTGAAGTGAAATGGTTTTTGAAAGGTGTTACAGGTAAATGAAGGCAGACACTTGTTCTTTTACTCCACGTTTACAATAAAGAAAACTTTCTTTCATTTTTATTATCTTTTATTAAAACGATATGTAAACATTGGGGTTCCTGAATCGATATTAACGAATTCTTAAACTATATTATGTTGTAAGTAGACAATCTATCCAAACCACACGTTGACTCTGCACCTAGGGCATTTAGATGTCGCCGTAACATCAGCACACATGATCCTGGCTTTCCCACTTTCAGCTCGAAACGAAAGTCGATGCCCTTTATCTAATGTAAATTTTAATTGATTTTTCTGTCTTCTGTTCGGGTTGTAAACAATATTATCAGGTATATGGTGAGCCGACCGCTCCCTACCTTACCGTCCGGGTACTCTAGCCTGGACTTGCCGTGTTTTCTTTAAGCGCATGGTGGCGCTGGGGCGCATGATCCGAGCTTTTCTCTCTAGTGGGTCTGTACCATTGTGTCAGTTCACGGTAAGGGGCTCGCCTAGTTGGTGAGGGGTAAGTGGTGGGTTCTAACATGTAATAATTTGTTTCTTGTAAAACGTTTTTCCTGGGGCCTGTGCTCGTATGATCAGATTGTTGATAATTTAACATATGAGGGCCTAAACTCCATGACAAGCAATGAATAAAAAATCTATATTAGCCTGTACGTAATTACGGTGTAAAATTAAACAATATTTAAACAGATTCACCAAAATTTTGGGTTAGACATATCAATAAGGCGCGCATCTTCACCTCGTGTTAGGTGTTGAGGTATACCTTCCTACATTTACTCCATCGGTTCCTCGTTGTCTTCCTGTGATCCTATTTAATATGTTTAAAATCTTGCACCTTTCCCTCTGACGAGGATCGGTGAAAAATTTGAGTGGAAGCGTGCTGGGCGTGTATCGTAGCCACGCTCTGCTACCAAATTTTGCACCGATCCTAGTCAGAGGGAAAGGTGCAAGGTTTTAAACATATTGAATAGGAGGACAGGAATACAGCGAGGAACCATTGGAGTACATGTAGGAAGATATACGGCAATAACTAACACGAGGTGAAGGTGTGCCCATTACTGGTATGCCTATTCTTCCTTAACATGGTACTTAATACCTCAGATATTAAATTACCAACAGTTCTTATCTTAGGAGCACAGGCCCCAAGCCAGAAACTAGAAGCACGTTTTACAGGAAACAAATTAATACATGTTAAAATCCGCCACTTAACCCTTACCGACTAGGTGGGCCACTTAAGCCTAACTGATACATGGGTGCAGACCCAAAAGAGAGGAGAGTTCGGATCAAGCATACCAGCGCCACCATGCGGTTAAAAAAGTACGCCAACTCCAGGATAGGTCACCCGGCTGGTATGGCAGGGAGCGGTCAGCCCAAGGGTTAATAAATGATCACTAAGGTCACCTAACACAGATGGGAAAACACATGTTCTAACACTGGGCAAATCCCAGTTCATACAACTGCTAAACTTTAGAAATCTGAACCAGTGATTAGCGTGCATCCGTTTCAACTTTTTGTAGTAGAAGAGTGCCAAGAATGTCTCAGTGCAGGATGATAATTTCAGTATCACTTACTATAACGCTAGTATTATTTATGTTATTATTACTCAGGACAATGAAAAGCGGGAAACATGGAGTCGAAAGTCCTTTTTTGTATCCCCTAAGCGCATGGACTTCTTGAGGTTAATGCGCGGCCGCATATTGCCAATGTTGTTGCTGAATATCTTGCAAAAATCAAGTGAAATGCATCCCTCGCCCTCCCAATAGTCCGGATTTAGCCCCATGTGACATTTTTCTATTGCCTAACTTGAAGTAATGCCTTCGTGGAAGGCATTATCCATCATCAGAAGCTGTGGTGAAGGCTTCGAAATTGATTTTTAAGGAACTCTCAAAAAATGGTTTCCAGCATGTCTTTGAAGACTGGCAGAAACGCTGGGACAAGTACATTGTATTCAGGGGAGACTATTTTGAAAAGGAGTATCAAAATTATGAGGATGAGAAAAGGTACGTTGTCGAAAATAAATTGTGATCATTCTTTATTGAACAGCCCTCGTAGTTGCTTCCATGTGAGGATGTGTAGTCAGAAGTGAACGCCTTGAGGTTCCATGTAACGCGGCTACTATACCTCTACAATACACCAGTGGAGAACCTCTGCAGACTGCAGTGGTGTGTTGAGAGATGTTTAAAATTAGATCAGCCTTAACAGTTCCTGCCATTGTCACCATATGGGAGGAGGAAAAGGCAGAGGCCACGCGTCGCCTGCGTGATGGAGTAGCCATAGAAATGCACGAAACGAATTTAAATAAAGCTATTTGAGGGAAGGCAGCAGAAGGCAACCCCAGAAAGGAGAAGAGTCTTTTAAAATCAAATAAAGAAATTAATTGAAGTCCTGTTTTTATATTGGTTGTAATTCAAAGCTAATCTGCCACTTTTCTTATTCTTCGTTCTAAGGTAATAAATATATACATAGGACATACAATTGTATACTATTTGTGGTGTACGGTCTTCGGTCATTCTCTGCACATGATCTTGCCATTTTTGCTTGTATGCAATTATTGTTTCATTTAGACTGTGAATTTCCAATTATCTTCTAATATTCTCGTTTCTTTTCTTGGCTATGAGTCTATAACCTGTCACCTGTCTCAGAAATTTCATCTCAGCAGCCTCCACTTTCTTCTGTTGTGAGATAGTCAAGACCCAGTTTTCACACCCATAAAGCAGGGTTGGGATCGCCATTATTTTATACAGTTTTAACAAAGTTTGACGATTACAATTTTTAAAAGTTCTATTTATTGTGCCACATATTGTTTGGAATTTGTTTATTCTGTTTTGTATATCTTTATTACTGGTATATGACACAATATAGCCGAAATAATTAAAATAAATTTGTTGTTGGATGGGTTTATCATTTATGCAAATTTTTTCTCTCAAATGGTTAGTTCCTATAAAAGCCATTATTTTTGTTTTTTCATATGAAATTTGAAGATTATATTCTGATGTAATATTATTTAATTCATGCATGGCTCTTTGTAAGTTATCTTCCGCCTCCGCAATTAAAATCTGGACATTAGCAAACAGCAATGTGTCAACATTTCTCCCCTTTATTTTAAAATGTATTCTGAGCACAGTTTGCCATCGTACAAATGCGTGATTAATATATATTAAATAGGGTGGGTGACAAAGGACACCCCCGTCTTACTCCTAAATTAATCTCTACTACTATATCTTTTTCTATGGATTTCTCCAATTTAAATTTTGTATTTATATACATACTTTGTACTGTTCCCATTAAATGTTGAGGAAATCCCAGAATTTTTCATATTAACATAACAGAAACATTGGTCCAATCAGTTATCTTTAGTATCAAGATTATTTCCATTGTGAAATATGTAGAATCGCTCTTATGTATCTGTGAGTGAAGTAGCCTAAAATGAGGCTCATAATACACCTAAATGTGATGTTGACTTCTTTATTTAGCTTTCGTAATTTTTAATGCTATATCATTGACTTAATATCTTACTTAATTCAACTTAGCCTACACTAACACACCTTACCTCAGAAGTTGTAGAACTGCTAATCCAGAGAAGGTACGTTAGAGCCATGACCGACCAAATGCACCAAAAGATGATACTGGCAATGTTTGTCCGCAGTGTAAGTTCCCCTAATGCATTCTTCAGCTGCCAGATTGTTATAAAGTAAATACCATATACAACTGCAGTAAATTTTGTCATAATCCATAACAAAAAGTTAATGGATAGATAAGAATTTATTTCTTCAGCTAGGTCACAAAGAAAATCGTGAAGTTTTGAGATCTGAGAGATCTTAAAGTCAGGAACTCTGTTGCAAATTATCTTAGGGGAAACTTTAATAGAAAACAAAGTATAAACATTTAGTGAATCATTTCCAAGCACGGAGTTCAAATATAGATTCAGAGCTTTGTATCGATGATATATAAGTGACAACATATTGTAAAGATAAATGTCAGTAAACATAAATAGAATACGCCTAAGATATGAATAAATAGCAAAAATAATCCATAACAGATTATATGTTACGGGTTTTCTGTGTAATATAGTTACGGAATGTGCCACCATTGCAGCTGTACAGGAAACCACAATTTCTAGAAGTACGGTACGATATGTCTTGTCATAATGACTCTTATTCAAGAGTTTAAATGTGTCAAAAATACTGAACTTGTGGATAATATCAGGAAAAATTTTGAACACCAGTGTTGAAAGCAAATGGAAAGCTATAAAGAACGAACAGGTCCCCATAAAAATATGTGATACGAACCGTAGAAAATTATATACTGGGTCATCACTGTCAAACGTTAGAAAGAAATATGTCTCCATGGTTGCCAATGCAAGAAACTGTGCTATGCTGTAAACTGCAAGGAGATGCGAAAACACCAATACGTTTAAATTGTTTGAAGACACTATCCGATACGGCGCCAATCCAAGCAGTTGTAGAGTTCTGAGCAAAGGTGTGATAGATGAAATAGTGTCGGTAATCGCCATTCCTAGTTTATGCTTCAACTTCAGGAGGCACTAGTCTTCATCGGTCTTTACTGCCTTGTAATTTGTTTAATTAAAATGTAAGCGCTTTAACATGTCCCATTAAATTTGAAGCTTCAGAATCAACATTCATTCCATTAAGGAATTAATAAGTTTCCAGTGAAATAACTCACGTGGAACTCATTACAATCAGCCTTTATTACTTAGTTAATTTGAACGAATATTATTAGATTATAAAAGAAATTATATGATGAACGTTGACGTGCTTACATAACACTTAAATTCAAAACACATTATGTTTTCATCACATGAAATATGCAGTAAGGTCAACGTATGTCTGTGCCACCAAGTCAGCACCTCCTTGGAGCCTAATATCACGCTTTCTCAGAGTGGAATGGGAAAATTGAAGCTTTTATGCGAATTATTTTCTGCCAAAGGCATTATTTAATCATTTAGACATCACTTTTAAACCACTCTCAATATAAAACAACAAATCCGTCGAATTTAACCACAACTGAACGGCTATCTAGTGTTCATCCCACCTGTCATTGGTCAGTTTCTTATATAACACGCAAATACAAAGCAATGGTCTGCCATATGAACCTACTCGAAACGGCCGAAATGAATCATCTGGAGTATAATATCCTCGGGCTAACGGTGGCGGTCGATTGCGGAAGAGAAGCATATGTAGATTACTGCAATAGGCAACACAGAGAAGGGTTAGCTTAGATGAGAACAGCAATATTATTTCTAAGAGGGATAAGAGGCAGGGAAATGTTAGTATGTTATTTGTGTGGGGTAAAACAAAGCTTAGAACACTATATAGCAGAATGTAAGTAGGCTGCAGTATGGAAGAAAAAATTTTGGGAGGAAAAACTGGCAGATATCAGAGAAGAGGATAGTAGCTATAAAAATGTAACGGAAAGGGAGGAAACGAAGGTAACGATATTGGTGAATTCTTGCAGAAAGTAAAAGAAAGTTAGACAAGAAATGTAAAGAATATAAGAAAGTAAGATGAGGGGGAAGAATGGCACTAATTAAGTAAGAGCTGCCACACTGCCGCACCCAGGAACCACATTAGACGCATCCATGGTACCATCACCACATGCCTCTCTCAACTGGTGATGAATTTTAATGGTTGTCACACCACAGAAATGGAGAAAACGAATGATTACACGCTGTTCTTGCAATGAAAACGTCGCCATTATAAGTATCAAAAACAGCCCTTACTCTCGTCGCTGTCACTAGGGTTCTATGCACTGTATAGTGGTTCCATCTCTGTCACTCATTCACAAACAATCCACGTGTATTTAAAAACGAGAGAATTTCTCTGAAAAGATAGAAGGTGTTATAACTTGATCGAATCTGGTACTCATGACGCAGGAATAAATTGGTTTAATCCTATGATACACTCAGGAAAGTACATCATGCAATTATAAGTCCTTTGGATCAAAATTATGAACCATCTATCTTGGCCGCACTAGAGCCTGCGCTTTGTATTAAATACTCTAGTGTCAAAACACAAGCCGTCATTTCCATTAATTTTGTGACATTCTTTTGATAAAATAATAAAGTTTCCCCCACCTCAGTAGCGTAGATGGTAGCGTGTCTGCCTCACGTTCAAGAGGTCCCAAGTTCGAATCTCTGTCATGGCGAGTTACCTAGATAAGTTTCTTTCCAAGGTTTTCCCTTATCTTGAAATACGAATATCGGTAACTCTAAGCTCCATGGACCCTGGTCTCCTTTTAGCATCATTTCACACATTTCAGTCATCGTCTGATATGACTTACCGTTGGAGGCCGTAAACTGCAAACAAACAAAAAAGTTCATTTGTTTATGAGAGCTCCTAGTGATTTACCGGGAGAAACACGAGTCAGTTGGAGAATTTAATGTCATGTTGACACGTTGGCCATTATAGCTCAAATGGTTAGAGCGGCTAGACGGAAACCAGAAGATCCGTAGCTCATATCCCGGCTATGGCATTGCATTTTTCAGTCTGGCTCTACCCCTTCATAGTGCGTCCTACACACGGCTAGTGTGAAAGAACAACTAATTTCCATTAATTTTACCTAATAGTGGTCCGAAGTATAAAGCCCGGGCCGTAAAGTACTTACAGCACAGTAAGTCGCCATTAAGGTAACTGTCTCATGTGTTTATAAGAACTCCTTGTGGTTTACCGAGAGAAACAGGAGTCAGTTGGAGAATTTAATGTCATGTTGACACGTTGGCCTATAGCTCAAATGGTTAGAGCGGCTGGACGGAAACCAGAAGATCCGTGGTTCATATCCCGGCTATGGCATTGAATTTTTCAGCCTGGTGCTACCCTTTCATTGTGCGTCCTCCACACGGCTAGTGTGAAAGAACAACTAATTTCCATTAATTTTACCTAATAGTTGTCCGAACCATAAAGCCCGTGTCTTAAAGTACTTACAGCACAGTACTTCGCCATTAAGGTAGTTGTCTCATGTGTTTATGAGAACTCCTAGTGGTTTACCGAGAAAAACACGAGTCAGTTGGAGAATTTAATGTTATGTTGGCACGTTGGCCATAGTAGCTCCATGGTTAGAGCGGCTGGACGGAAACCAGAAGACCCGTGGTTCAAAGCTCGGCTATGGCATTGCATTTTTCAGTCTGGCTCTGTCCTTTCATATTGCGTCCTACACACGGCTAGTGTGAAAGAACAATTAATTTCCAAAGAAAAAAAGTTTGGTGCTAGCAGCGGTTTCAGGCCGAGGAATATTTTCACAAGCAAACCCATATATTACATAGTAGAATGCAGATAAGCTAGTTTATCTACTATAAATGTATCGTAATATGCACAACATAGAACATAGATAAATATATATATATAATGTTCTTCAACCTGGGGGAGGGAAGGATATATAGATATATGTAGTAAGTTAGGGTGAGAAGGTTTTGCTTGGGCGAGAACAGTAGTGAGAAACTTGAAAGGTATAGGTCAAGAGAGGGAGTTAGATAAATGTCCATTGTGTGGAGAAGAGAATGCAGGTTTCCATTGTATATTATACTGTAGTCAAAGATATGGAGAGAGCAGGCTTGGCTACGTAAATAGGACAATTGGGGAGGCGGGTGAAGTAGTAGTTATAAAAATGTTGTCAGTAAAAGGGGAAAAGAACATGAGATATAGAGGGAAGTATTTAGGGAAAGTTAAAGAGAGATGGCTAGGAACAATTAAGAGAAAAACATAGAGTGGGATAGGCGAAATGGCAAAATGTGTAAAAAGGAGTAGGTGTATGGGGACCGAATTATTAGTTAATGATGGGCAATATGATAGGATTTCCAGGATTTAGGAATAAATGACATTCTTCAGTATGGATTTTATAATTGTAATTTTGATTTTGTATTTCCATTTGACGTATTAAAAGAAAATATGAGAAATAAATTACTAATTACTATAATAATTTTCTTACCTCTTTTACTGTGCAGCTGCTTCTCCAAAGAATGCAAGTCAAAGTTACAACGGAATAGAAGGACCACAGAACCACAGGTATAATACCATACTCGCTGTTGAATTTCCCAAATTCACTCTTCATAAACCAAATAGTAACATAATAGGCGGCGAGAATGATTTCAATGAATTTCGTCAAAACTGACAGTAAAAAATTAAAGGAGAAATATGAGTTTATGTCTTCAGCTAGATCACAAAGAAAATCATGAATTTGAGAGACTTGGTGAATTTTAAGCACAACGGGAGTTTGTTGTGCTGATATAACATGAATAACTTTATGAGAAAACAAGCAACATTTATGTAATGGTCCATTACAACTGGATTCTAGATTTAGATTCAATGATTTAAATCTGTGATATACCAGTAGTATCATATTGCTAAGGTTAAGATCAATAAATATAAAAAGAAAGTTGTTAAGACAAGTTAAAGCAAACGATAAAATCCCACGTAGAATGGAAGAGTTTGCTACTGTGTCTAATGAGGTTATGATGGCCAGTAATAAAATTGCTACAACATAAGCATATACTTCCAAAATCAACCTGTCATATGTTTTGTCGTAGTATTGCCCATTCAGAAGTTTTATTTCGTCAAAGGCGCTCAACCTGATAAGAATTTTAGGATAACCACGAGAGAATAAAAATAACAAAAGATGTAGTGCCATGCAACTGTAGCTGATTCCTAAAAATGAATTAGAAATGGTATCAAAAAGGAATATTTCTGGCCTTGAGCAAGCATATCTCGGTAACAAAAGTACTGACCAAGAAAGAATAATAACAGTACTGTAATACTGTAAACAACGAGTAGACTTGAAATCACTAATATTTTCTCATTATCTCTCCTTATTATGCGATACGGTGCCATTGCAAACAATCGCAACAAATAGAACAGCGGAATGATGGACGATAGGGTATCAGCCCGCATCGTTTCTGCTCCTTGTTCCTTTGTGCCAGTAGAACTTAGTAGAATGTAACAACTACACTGTTGTTCGAATCCCATTTGGTGAGCCGTAATATATTCATTACTTTCATTGGATCAATACTCATTACATTATGGCTGCAAATTTATATAGGTGTGGCAAACTCTTGTGGTGTATACTGCAATGATTACTTAGCTTCTGCAACCACTATCGTCACTATCAAAATAAGTAACAAGTAGCACTAAATTGGATTTCACTACTCACTCTTACTGTTGGTCTTTGTTTCCACTGCCACCTAGACTTTTCCCCTCCTAGTTGGTCTTTTCTCCACTCCCACCTACACTTTTCCCCTCCTAGTTGGTCTTTCCTCCACTCCCACCTAGACTTTTCCCCTCCTAGTTGGTCTTTACTCCACTCTCACCTAGACTTTTCCCCTCCTAGTTGTGGAACTGTTAGTGATGAATATGGGGAGAGATTCCATCAGGACATTTCTGTTATGGAACAAAGATATCAGGGCCATTGGAATGAAGTAATGCTTGCGGATTACTGTTGATCTTTGTATAGGGATTCTGCGGAACTCCATCCAAGAGGCAAGCTAAAAGACGACGAAGTCAATAGGCCACCACATGATTCTCTTCAGACACGACTATGTGCGAAGTATTTTTTCAGCAATTAAAACTCTTAGCATGTAATTACCAGTTTAGGAAAAATCAACTGCACTTTCATTGTTGTTAGCATGTATGTAATTAAAATGTATAATTTTCTCTCAATCCGTTGATATGTAATACTTCCAACTTGTGTATATCATAGAAACTAGAGCTAATAAAATTGTTTACTGTCGTATTTGTTTTTCTCAACCCAAAATTAATAGGAATTGCCTCATGAAGTGCTCGAAACATTCCAAAATTACTTTTGTTGCCCTTTGTTATCAAGGAAACTGCTTACATGTTCCATGGTGTCATTAGATGTATAGCACATTGCTCCATCTTGCTGAAAATAACCTTCGCTCAATTCGATATAATCCAGCTGCTCCACAAATGTCTTCAGTGTCTACAGTCGTATCAAAGAAAATGGGACCAACGATTCATAGATGCTGGTGGAGGACACTTCCAACATTTTCTCTGAGATGTAAATAGTGTAATGCAATCTCCCAATTGTGTATTATATTCTCCCAATGTTGCACGTGTGTCCTGTTATTAGTTCAAACATTATGGCCGCTTGAAATGGTTCCGGTTTATATTGATCTCACTGTATCAAGAAACTGAATTAAGTATATATTATGTGTTTCAAATGGAAAGAGTTCTGGAATCCAGCTAATCAGATGCCGTATTACACTCAGCGTTGCCAGCCTGTTAGCTCACTCACTTTATATTTCCCTCTCTCTCTCGCACACTCGTACTACATGCAGGTTTGCTTGGCGCAGACGTAAGTGTAAGCAAATTATATTTTACAAACATTACAATTATGCAGTTGCCAAAATCAAAGTTGGAAAAAGCATTTTCGCAAATTATGTATATTTTAAAATACTATAACTAAAATTATAGTTTATGAATTACATGTTTTTCTAATCAAATGCGACTGCCAGTGGCTCATCCATATCGCTGTCAATGTCACTTCCGTTAAGAGACAAATTGCCACTCTCTTCATCGTCTGAGTCTTGAAAATTTATTATTATAGGTTCCAAAATCTCGTCACGTGCTATTTTTTTTCTTAAAATCGTCCTCTTGAAGGTTTTCTGCATGCCTTGCGCAGTTTTCCCAGTCCTGTTGTGTTACCTTGTCAATTTATTCGTGAACAAGTCGTTTAACGTCCGTCAGTTTAAAAGCATTACTTCTGTTTGCAATCCCCATTTTTATTTGGGCCCACACCAACTCAATTGGATTATATTGGCAGTGGTAAGGTGGGAGGCGTATTACCTCAGGTCCCGTTTCAATTGCAAGTTGGTCCAGTTGGTACACTTTCCTCCGTGTTTTTAATCGGAAGTACTCTTTGCAATAACTCGTTTTTAGTTTATGTTTCCGAAAAATTGTTTCAGAAACTTGTACACTTTAAAAATAATACTTCGAGCCTGACTTCACAATACCTGCCCTTTTGACTCGCCACTAAATTCATCACAAGCAGCCATTGCACTATTTCACTCTTACTCTACTGTTGTGTAAAGAACAACTGAATGATATCGATCTGAACTCTCCAGAGCAAATGAACATTTCTTATCCAGCATTCATTCACAAACATAAGCATACAGCATTCCACAGGCTAGAGGAAATGAAGTAGAAATTATTTGTTCTTTCACACTGGTCGTGTATCGGCCAAAGTATAGAGAGATAGAGTCAGCCAGAAAAACTCAATGTCATAGCCGGGATTTGAACCACGGATCTTCTGGTTGAGCTACCATGGCCAACGTGCCGACGTGCGATGCACGTTTTAACTTTCACATGGTTATGTCAAATGTTACGGATAAATATTTGAAAATTACAGATGCCAATCTTATAATAAGAAGGGGTTTTATTTTCTCATCATGACCGTACAAAAATCCTCTCTCTACGCAACATAGAACACGAGCGATGCACGTTTTAACTTTCACACGGTTATGTTAAATGTTACGGATAAATATTTGAAAATTACAGATGCCAATCTTATAATAAGAAAGAGTTTTATTTTCTCATCATGGCCGTACAAAAATCCTGTCTCTACAATACTTATACCACGAGTGATGCACGTTTTATCTCCACAAGGTTATGGTTAAATGTTACTGGTAAATGTTTTAAAATGACAGATACCAATCTTATAATAAGAAAGAATTTTATTTTCTGAACATGACTGTACAAAAATCCCGTCTCCACGATACTTAGAATACGAGCGATGCACGTTTTATCTTCACGTGGTTATGGTTAAATGTTAAGGAGAATTTTTTTAAAATTATAGATACCAATCTTATCATAAGAAAGAATTTTATTTTCTGATCATGACCGTGCAAAAATTCTGTCTCTAGAATACATATACCACGATGCACGTTTTATCTTCGCATGGTTATGGCATACGGTTAAACTACTACTCGTTGTGTCCACGACCGTAGTGGCCACGACGTGCATCGGGTAATGTGAATGTCTGTACAAGTTATCTCATTTTGGTCACCTTAAATATGAGCGCTCTGAACCGTCAGAATCCTCTTACTCTAAACATAACATAAAGTTTAATTCTATCTCCTGCCCGAACGTTGCTTCATTCCATGCCTGGGGCGAGTTCTTTGCCCCAGGACAGTAACATATACTCTACACAAATGACTACATTAATTACTTACCTCATGAATTGTGGCGCTGCTTAACCAAATGATGTACATCAAAAATATAACAGACGTACAAGACCATAGGATGACAGAAGTAATGCCATATCGGCCAGTAAATTCCCCTAACTCATTTTTAAGCAAAGACATAGCTATAAAATAGGCACCAAAAATAATTGAAATGAATTTCCTCAAAACGGTCAGCAGAAAGTGAATAGAGAAATAAGAGTTAATGCCTTCAGCTACATCACAAAGGAAATCGTGGAGTTTAGACACCTGACGGATTTCAAGAGTCATAGTTTTCTTTCCTGTTACAGCAGGGATAACCTTATACAAAAACAAGGAATATTTATTTAATGGAACAGTAATAAATTCAGAACCCAGATGAAGATTCAAGGCTCTAAATCGCTGATACATCAATGAGAGCATGCTGCAAATATAAATATCAACAAGCATGAAAAGAATAAGCAAAATACAGGAATAAGTAAAACCTGAGATCCAAAGTAGGGTGGAAAGCTTTGATATTCGATGAATCATGTATTGGGTGGTCCCAATCGCAGTAGTTACAAAACAAGCAAGCAGTTCCAGTATCAATCTGTGGTATGTTTTATCATAATCACGTCTATCTAAGAGTTGAAGTTTATCAAAAATGTTGAAACTTAGGATAATATTAGGAAAACCACGTAAGTTCAAAAAAAGCAAATAGTGTAGCCCAATGCAACCAAGAACAATTCCCATGATGAAAAAAGCGACGATATTTACAAATACACTCGTATAGTCATTGTTTTCGACATAGCTATTTTGATACAAGTAGAACTGGCTAACAGACAAATAAAGCAGCGGTATAATACTGTAAACGACGAGTACACGTGACACCACTAACTGTTTCCCACTATCTTTTATCACTATTCGATACGGTGCAATACCAAACAGCCGCAGCATGTACAACAATGGAGTGATGGATGAAATGGTATCATCAGTAGCCATCCTTTCTGTTCCCTGTTCTCGAGTGCCACCTTTCCAACTCGGGCTAATGTAACATCTGCACAGGTATTCATCGATTTTAAACACAAGAGGATAAGCTACCATTTCTTCGTTAAATTTAGTGAATCAATTTTCATTACATTAAGGAAGGAAATAAACATACAGGTATGGCGAAAGGTGTACAAAACAATTAGACATTATTATTCCATTACAGTGAGAAATTATTGAAAATATGTCATTAGTAGAGCGATGTGATAGATATCTAAGTGACAAAAGCAATTCTGTTCACTATTAAAGCCATAATATTATGTTTTAACGAATAATTAGTATATAAATAATTAATTTGCCCAATTTTATTTTCCGCTCATAAATATTGAACCAGCAGACCAGCAGAAGATACGAGTAGCCCAGGTTTACCTGGCGGGGTGTTTGCTGCTCAGCACCTAGCCACTTAGTTGAGTTGAGTCCAGAGGTTCTACTCCCTTAGTCCTGGACCCGTAAGACCAAGACCAGGGCCTCCGTCGACCAGGGAGTATCCGAGCTGTCCCAAAGGGCACCCGGCGTCCTCCGTGGTGCTTTCCATAGGGAAAGACCTGGGTTACTAACAAGCCCCCCATTTGGTCCAAGGTCACAAGACGGGATGGAAGTGGATACGCCACTTACGCGCGTCAACACCAAAATGGGAAGGCTAACGATATGACCTCGGCAGGGCCGCCTAGTGATCTAGCACACCTTCTACTAGCTATGCTGACTAGTACGTGTGGATATTAATGGCTTCCCTCAACCCCGTCCGGAGACGTACCCGATCTCCCACGGGTATCGGGAACAACTGCCCCCTCAAGACCATCCCAATCCGAACAACTCCCGAAGGAGGGGCTCAGATGTTCAGTCCGAGGTTCCTCTAGTAACGTCAGAGGTACCACGAGTGCTAGGTGTCCTCAGCGCCCTCACCACGGCAGCTGAAGGGGACGGATCCCCTCCCCTACGGGAACGTAGACACTTAGTGCGGCTTTATCTGGGCAGTATAAAAGAATTGTCTTCTATCGAGGGTTGTTGTCTTGGGCAGTGGTTTATCTAGCCATGTGTGGGCTCAAGTGCCCTGGGGGGTTGTGTGCGCCCAGTGCTTGCTGCGCTCTTCCGCCTACCTGAGAGGCATCTGGGCGCAGCCCGCTTGACAGGCTAGAGGGAAAGGAACTAATGTTAAGGTATGGATTTTACTAAGCCCATTTCTGGGCTTGGGGGTACAAAGTCAGCAGAAAGTGGCCCTGCTCAGTTTAGTCGCCCAAAGCGTCTTTGGGCAGCCATTAACTTGGTCTGCGATTAGGGACCCTATGGTCGTACCGGCCTGCGGTATTCGCCATGTTATTGGGGTGGGAGCCCATCTTATTGTAGATGGTACGTGATCTCTCTCGCACCACGTCCACAATATATGGAACTCCGGGGTAGGTGTGGAGGATATGGGATGGAAATCTACGTCCAGTATGGTAGATAATTCGCAGCGACCTGTTCTGGACGCGCTGCAGCCTGCGAATAGTGGTGGGAGCCGCTGATCCCCAGACTTCGCAGCCGTACAGAATCAGGGGCGGGATAATCGCCCGATGCAGGCGTAGTTTAAGCTGTGTAAATTTTGAACCACAAGCACAAGTTGATTAAAATAGTTTCCTCTAAACTTTTCTACAATGCATCTAATCCGAGGATATATTACATTCCCCCAATATCTCCAAACATTACTGCTTGTAATAGTTTTAGTCAAATAAATTTGAAAATCTAACAAATTCAAGTATGTTAGGTGCTCTAGAACACCTAAACATGGTTTCCAAGCAGTGTAAGCTTCCTGTAAATTTACAACCATCAAAAAAGTATGTTTAGGGGAGATGCGCCCAGTACCGCACAGTGCCCAGTACCGCACGGTGCCAGTATCTCGTAGTTGCTGATAGATATTAGAAGCTCACGGTGTTTATTTAGACAGAGAACTACCTTTGTTACCAACGGAAATTTTCCCTCCCTTTTGACCGTTGAATCAGGAGTTATTGTTCAGAGAGGTAGTGTAGTGAACTGAAGTTTCCTGATATTGCTGCTGACTTGTACGGTAAAGAAATGATTAATTATTTGCACTCATAATTTTTAGTATTAAGTAGACTACACAAACACAAAATACAGTGTCGGTTTAAAGGAATCGGGCCCTCCTATGGCCTTATATATACGTTCGTGTGAGTTGCTCAGTACCGCACAATAGCAATTTTCCAGTGCCGTACGCGAAGGTATACTTGTATCCCCTGAACTTGCACTGATATTAGATTAATTTTTGTTTATGGGAATTCCTGGCAGCATATGGGCCAAAAAGAAAGGAAAATGGTTAGAAGAAAATATGAAACAAGCAATAAAGGATGTGATAGAAAGATCAATGAGCCTGGGAGTAGAAATATATATTGCTGAAACATTAACATCGACTCTGTATAAGTTGATGTTGCAGGGGAAGGCACAAAAACAGAAGAACAAACCAATAGAAAACGGACGTAAGACTAACATTAACAAAAGTATAAATAGAGGACTTAGCTCCAACTCTATGCCAACAGAAACTGGAAATAGTGAAGAGCCTTAGAAGACGTAAACAAAATTAAATTTTGGAACCAAAACCAGTGTCGATTGAAGTGTTCTAACAGAGTGTATCATTTGTTTAGAAATCACAGACTAGGCTTGGGTTCAGTGTGTATCATGCAAGGGTTGGGCACATACTCAATGTACAGGTCAAGATAACATTGATTTTTATAGATGTGATCACTGTGTTTAAAAAAACGTTTCATTAGTTCTAAGACATTTCTATTTTGTTGTTATAATTACTAGAGAACGTTTTGAAAAATATATTATCATGTCACCATGTTTTGTTTTATCTCAAAAATACAATAATTATGATATAAATAATTATAAGGTGATTTATTATGAAATTCCTCTTCCTTTATTTAGAAATATGTATTTATTTACGTCTGTCCGGTACCGGGAAACACTTTTTTAGACGTGCAGTTATCACTAATATTTACTTTAGTGATTAAATGTCAACATGACTGACGTTCATGAATGTTCATTACTCATGCTGTTGCTGTATGTTATTAGCTTCATGACAATAGTGACACGCTACTTGTTTTTCATTGCATTTTCTTTAAATTTGGAAAAAAAAACGTAGGTGTGCGGTACTGGACGCATCTCCCCTAATCCATAAAGTTCTAGTGAAATATGTAATATACACAAGTTAAAAGCTAACCCTCACAGGTTTCATCAGTTGAATAATCGGATGAGCCTATTACAGGCAGGGCCTGTAACTTACAATTAGGAAATTGTAACTAGTCTGTTCGTCCGCATGCACTTAGAATGGAAACAAACTGCTACTCTTAAATTTAGGTGCAGAATGATTATATATTAAAATCTTAATTTAAGTAATGAAAGCACAGCATGAATATTGTATTACAGTGACAGGACTTCTGCCTACAAGCACCGACTTCAGAGCAGCACCGACTTCTATGGCAGCTGGCATATGTTGCATGTGGTTTGTCTGGAGTGAGGGGAGAGGTACACTCAGCTTTTTAAACTGCCTTAAATTCTTGGGACCCAAGTGAAACTGACATAGGTTTCCGTTCGATATATTCTGAACCTTTGAAGAACTCGTTATAATACCAAAGAAATATCTCTGGAAGGTTCAATACTCGTGACTGGTAGACAGGAGAGACTTCTTTGCACACCGTTAATTGAAGTTCTAAGTGCAGGATACAAAGTAAAGGTTAGCTATAGGGAAGTCGGCTTAGTCACAGAAATATAGACTACATGACAACATAACTGTGCTCAAATTCTTCTCGGGCCAGGAGAAATTATTAAAAATCGACGTTTCGGGAGCGTGCCACACAGAGATTTGTCTATCTCTGATGCCGGCCACTTAAAACAGGAATTACAAAGCCTGAGATTCACTTTCCTTCGGAAAGGCTACTCCCAATATGACGTTGAAGCCTCGATCACCAAAGCTGGGAAAGGGAAACCTGTAATACAGCAAGGGCCAGATACGCCTAACGCTACAGCCTGCATCCCGTTTACCGGCAATCTATCCGGTAAAATCAGCAGAATTCTCGCCAAATACAACATCAGGACCATCCACAAATCACCTTCGAAGATTAAACATCTGTTGAGACCAATATAAGACAAACTGGACTTCTAAGTTCCGGAAGTGTACCGCATTCCCTGTGAATGTGGGGCACCGTATATGGAACAAACCGGAAGGACCATCGCTACTAGAATAATCGAACATGAACGGGGCATTCGTTTAATGCAACCTAGAAGTCTGGGCTGGCAGAGAATTGTTTTGATTACGACCATAGAGCCAACTTTCAGGAGACGACAATATTGGCAAAATGCAACAGTTACTGGGAGCAGAGAATTGAGGAGGGTTTGGCCATTTACTCTGAAAGGAACACGCTTAATCGTGATGCTGGATTTCAGTTGAGCTCCTCTGGGAAACCTGCCTTAAAATGTAAATCCGTCGATTTAAGAAACAAAGATCAATACAACTTGATAATCAAGTCAAGTAGTTATGTTTCTTTGACGCAATTAATTTTCTATACACATGCCATCTTCTGGCCCGGCATTTAATTTGCTGAAAACAGCATTTTGTTCAGTAGTGCGAGTTTTGATGGTGTTTAGTATTCGTTTATAGTTATGTTATATCCAGTATTTCATTTGTGGTTATAACATTTAATAAATATCCTGATGATGGGAGCGATACACACTACCGAAACGCTGATATCTAATCGTCTTTTCAACTGGCTTGCTGCCGGAGAGGAATTTGATTGTATTCATCGCCAGGAAAGCTTCAGGTCTTATTTTAACATAACTGTGGTAGTTGCAGGTTAAGTTTTGCTTACCTGATTAGAAGTCGTAGAGGTGGCCGCAACAGTAAGTGTCAAGAAAATAAAACTGCACATCGACAAAAAGCAGCTGATGCCAATAGGTAACATGTTAAGTTTTCCCATGTCATGCTTCAACAACCAGGTGAGGAACATGTATACGCTGAAAACTGTCATTGCAGAACTGCTTAGAACAACGAAAATAAAGTGCAGCCGTAGATAAGAGTTAATTTCTTCAGCGAGATTGCAGAGAAAACAGTGAAGTCTAGAGATGTGACGAATTGTTTGCGGAGATATTTGGGTATCCGGTGATGTCGTTGGCTTGTCCTTCAAGGAAAACTGCAAAATATCTTGTTGAACCAAACTGCTTAGCTTTTCATTAAGTGTTTTGTAGCGCTGATATAGTGATACAAGCAGAACAAAGATGACTACATACACAATGTTTAGCATAATTAGGCGTACACATGGCACTATTAATACGTCAAACCAATGGAAAGGGCCAGAGAAATTAGCATATGTAAAGCAGATATAAATCAGAGTAAATGCGCACACAAACCATGTGCAAAGTTCCACAGTTAAACAACGACGGAGCATAAGGTAACGACTTCTATCGAAACTACAGAATGTGTCAAAGTTTATTAAGCCAAATATGATCTTTGGAAATTTCTGTGCATTAAAAGTTGTGGAAATAATCAGGAAGGTAAGTGAGTAAACAAGCGTAGTGAAGATTGCCATTAGCAGTTTTATAAAATCCGGCAAATGGAGCTCATCATTAGCTGAACCCCAAAGGTTAGAAATGTCAGTAATAACAAATACAATAAAGAGAAGAACGGAATAAACGAGTAAATACTTTGAGATACTCAACTGTCTCTGTCTGCCTACTACTGTCACTGTATATGGTGCAAGTCCCAAAACCCTCATCTGTTGAAAGAGAGGGCTGATGGCTGACATAATGTCTAGTCTCAGCAAACCATTCTGGTGAACCTTTTCAAACAGAGCAGCATTTGATTTTGAAGCCTTTCGGTGCATTGCTGATCTCAACTAAAACTGTTCAACTTTTCAGAATACACTTTGACTGCAAACTGCTTCTGACAGAACAAAGAACACTTGCTGATATCCCGTAAAGTTCTCATATCGTATTGGGAATCTAAACCATTTCCCTGCCCACTTGTGGACCTTAATTTCATAAGCTCTATAAATCACACAATTCTTCATGCATTATTTCACATGAAGTAAAAATCGATAAACTCGATTAATAGCTCATCAAATAATCTGGAGCAGGGAACAAGAAACTCAAACGTCATTAATCACTTATATAAATTGTTCACACAAAGAATTTCATAATAATAAGTGCCAGTCTCTGTTATAGTATTTATAAATTTATAAGCTGAAACTTCAGGTGTTGTTAAAACGCCAATATTTTGATGCACTTTCAATAACTATAATGGATGTTCTAGAAAATTTTATACATATTTGATCAACATACAATTATTATTATAGCATTAAGGAAAACTACATTTAGAAATATCTTAAAAAATACATATTTTCTTCAAGATTATCAATTGGCGTTCCGCAAATTATTTCGCATATATTGTTGCAACTGGGGCTGTAAGGGGGATGAAGGACTTAAAATCCTGAGCCACAACTAGGGACCAGCTTCTGGAATGATGGGGAAAGAGACGGTAGAACTAACTGGTAGGGGCAAGGACATGAGAAGGGCTAAAGATAACACCCAGCGTCAAATCACATTAACAAATGTATTTCACAATTGGTAGAGAGATATAAAGTGCTCTCCCATTTTGAAAAGCTTAGGGGTGCAATAGAAATATTATATAAATTATGACTTAGTGAACTGTACCTTTGGTTAAGGGTTGCGTAGGTGTCTGGGCTAATTGCTACTTATATGAAGGGCGTAGTGTCGAGCAGATCCTCTTCCTCCATTGTTTCGACTCGAACGTATTCAGAGTAATACGGCTATGTATAATCACTATCCACGTAAGTCTTGTGTCCATACCAATCTTCCAGCATCAACGACTCTATCGTAAAACTTTGGGACAAGAACAGACCTATCAATAGGCTTCATACTAAGACCTCGCGCGTACTGACTTTTATCATTTAAATATAGATTTTGCCAAAATGGCCGTCAATGTATATGTCAGCGTTTCCCATAACCGCTGGGTAATTTTGCGGTTCCCATGCAAAATTTCCCACTTCCTGCTTGGTCCTTGGCACTTCCTAGTTTCTACTATTGCACAATTTTGTGTATTTGTGTTTACATGATTGATAATAAGTTGCCTAAATCTTCCTTTGTTTTGTTGAGAAAGCAGGAAGTATTCAACAGTTCAATGGCTCTGTGCCTTCATCTAGCAATGTGATTTAACCGGTTCACACAGACGTATTCAAACATGCAATACAGGAAAAGAAATGTTAAATTGCAATAATTAGAATGCTTTAGAAATCTTGTTCAGACTATATACGCAACAGCATTCTATCACTGTTGGTACAATTACAATATTTTAAATATATTTTCAAAATGGTACAAGTTTAGTCTTTTTAAATTCTGCAACAACCTCACCGAAATAATTTGGTCCTGCTATTAGGTATAGCACCGCCTGTGTGTGCTCAAGTCAGGCTGTTGCCCTCTTGATAGATATAGGAGTATGTGTTTTCTTCAATATTTTGCTCTGAACTGCGGATCCGTTTTATGTTCAAATGACTCATTTTCTCATAAATTACGAGGCATGTCTGTAAAATTAGGTCTCTAATTTTATTTAATATAGAAAACAGGTTTATTGTCAATGAATGTTACATTGATGAAAAGGCGTAACTTACAGCTATTTTTCAAATTAGTCACCATTGTGATCGATTCACTTTGCTTGCGTTGTGGCAGTTTTTGTATACCCTTGTTATAGCACTCTCCCGCCAAGTTGCGCAGGAAACGCTCAACATCATTTTTAAAATCATAGTCGGTCTGGAAATATATTTCACCCAGGTGTGACTTCAACTGAGGAAACGGATGATAATCACTAGGTGCTAAGTCTGGACTGTACGGGGGATGGGCGAGGATGTCTCATCCGAACTGGACCAGGAGATCAGTCATTGCATTTGCAGTATGGAAACGACCACTATCGTGTTGAAAAAACACTCCTGTCGTCAGCATTCCTCTCCTTCGATTTTGAATGGCACGTCGCAATTTGGTTTAGTCTCACAGTAGCTAGCGGCGTTTATTGTTGTGCCGGTAGGCTAACAAGCACATATCAACAAGAGCCCTCTACCACATTTCTAAAGGGTGATAGTTAAAACTTTACGACAAGCCTCCTTAAGGTGGTAAACAGTTACCACTAGCAACGAAAATTCCTGAATAAAACAGCACTTATATCACCAATTCAGAGATATTCCTTGTTTCTTATATGCATTTTCCAATAATTATGCTTTTCTAAAATAGGAAATCATTATTCTGCTCCTACTCACCCTCTCTATTTCCTTCCGGTTGTGCAGAGAAATTCGAATTTCGAAAGTTAACGATAGGGACGACCTGTTAAGAAATATGAAAATCGCTGAAATCTATTTTCGTTACAGCTGCAAGGAAACGTACAGTAAGAATATGTAGTATAATGAACATGAAATATATAAAATATATAAAGTTTCATTTATCATGAAAATATCGAAAAGACGCCCTATTTTAATAAAAATCTTAGAAGCATTTTTAAAAAAATCAAGACTTTCTAAAATTATATAAGTTTGACAGAGGCTTGAATTTTCTTTAAAATCTCCGTGTGGTATGCTTTAAAGGTGCCTCAGCCAGAAACCAAATGTGAAAAACCGAACAAAAATCGCAGGGCAAATCTTGCTTTAAAAGTGTTTCTTCTTTTTAATTTATATTCAAAGATTCAACATTTGTAATATAAAACATAACATAACTCATGGCGTGACATACCCGAAGTGGGCCAACGCCTAACAACCTAACCACCGGCCTCACGCCCACACAAGTAATTCGGAGGTGGTATCATCGTACCTATACAGGAAGGAAAAGCGTTCAACATCTCTGGATTTCTAGACTAAGGAATGCCTCGGTCCTATACCCGGGATTTAAAATCCTCACCCCTCCCTCCGGATGGAACCGATCCGAGTGCACTTCGTGGCAGGTACCCGCCTTGGTAGTGTGGTGGTAACATGTCTGCCTCCCGTTCAAGAGGTCCCGAGTTCGAATCTCGGTCAGGGTGGGTTACCTGGATTAGGTTTTTCCGTGGTTTTCCCTTATCCTGAAAGACGAATGTCAGGTAACTCTAAGCTCCGTGGACCCCGGGCTCATTTGAACATCATTTCACCCACTCCATTCATCGTCCCATATGACTTAACGTTGGAGGACGTAAATTTAAAAAAAGAAATCCTTCGTGGCAGGTAATAGAAGCCAACGCTCCAACAATACACCATAGCGTAGGACTGTAAACATTTATATTCGCTAAAATCTTTACATCGAATAGTCTAGTGCATCAAAGTTATGGATCAATGTTAATTCCAGTAAGACTGTCACTATTATGAGCTATCTAGTTAGACATTCCTTACATTTTTTTAAATATTTCACAAAACAGCGTCTTGTAAATACTCATTGAAGTTACAGGTATTTTGTTAGGTATTACAAATAAATGAAGATAGTCAGTTGTTTTACTTCTCGTTTGCAATAAACGCAACTTTCTTTTATTGTTCTTATTTATTTATCAAAACGAAATATGATCATTTGGGTTCATGAATCTATATTAACGAATTCCTAAACTATATTATGTTTTTAAGTAGACAATACTCTTCAAGTTACACTTTGAGTCTGCTTCTATGGCACTAAGATGACGCCACCCCATCAGCACTGATGATTCTGGCATTCCCACTTTCAGCCCGAAACGAAAGTCGATGCCCTTTATTAACTAGAAATTACAATTGATTTTTCTACTTTCTGTTGGTCTTGTACACAATATTTCCAGATGCATGGTTAATAGATGATCACGAAGCTCACATATGAAAAGAAAACACATGTTCTAACACAGAACAAAACCCAATATATTTAAATAACTTGTCCCTTAAACAGTTATATATTTGTGGAGCGCCTCTGCATTCTGCAATTGTGTCGGCATATTGAGAGATGTTTAAAAATATATAGCCTTAGCAGTTCCTGGCATTGTTACCATATGGGAGGAGGAAAGGTCGGAGGTCAAGCCTTGCTTGTGAGATGGAGTAGCCAGACAAATGCAGGAAAGGAATTTAAATGAAGATATTTGAAGGACGGCAGCAGAAGGTTACCCCAGAAAGGATAAGAGACTTAAGCAAATAAAAAAGTAATATCAGATATACTGGGTGTAATCAAAGCTTATCTATCGCTATTCTTATTCTTCTTAATCCTTGTTTTTGGTCTCGGTCCGTAGTGTTTATGAACCCAAATAACCTTTGGCATAATGTGATTTGGTATGTTTCATTTGCGTATTACAGCGCTAATAGTTCCACAGATAGTGTAGATTTTAGTATTGTTGAGAGTAAACTCAGTAAGCTATATTTTCAGAAGTACAGTTTAAGTTTTTCTAAAAGCCTTGCTTGAGCAAACCTTAACGGAATAAGCATATACTGTTCAATTGAATACAGAGTACGCAATGACAAACAAGTTATATTGGATTCCTAATACTTGTGCCAAAGCATTAAGAACACAGCAGTTGGTGGTCGGAATTGGAAAGAATGGTATCGAAGATAGGCATGGGAGAGTCAAATCATAGCGATTTTGGGGAGGAAGTGAGAAAAAGAGTACAAGACATAGATAGGCAGGAGATTCGGGAAGTTTTATAAGCAATTGAAGACAGAATGGGCTAGGGAAAAATATATAGATCAGTGTGACAAAATTGGAAGAGAAGGAATTGAAATGAAATGTGCAGTGTTTAACGCCCGCTTTTACTACATACGGCACCGCAGGCGATGGAAGAGCAGGCATAGCATGGATGAGATTAGGAATAATATATCTAAAAGGGTTGAGAAGTAATGAGGTAGGGATATCTGAATTTTATGGGGATAAAGAGAGCACTGTTCACTACCTGGTAGAATGTAAGGAGTTAACAAATTACAGAAGAAAAATATCGGATGACCAAATAATTATAAGTAAAACTGAAGACGAGCTGCAAAGAGCAGTATCTTACAGAAGCTATGTATGAACTATAATTTCAAAATTTCTACAAATAAAACAAAAACAATGGCGTTTCGAGGTAAAGACACTGTTAGAAACAAAATAGTAATTGATGATATTACCTTAGAGCAAGTTGCGGGTTTTAGATATTTGGGAACATATGTCAGTTATAAATATGAAAATGATTTTAAAAATAAATTACCAGTGTTTCAACAAATATGCGGCATAATAAATAGAAGCCTAAAGGAAAAAACCAGAAAAGAAACACGGATAAAGTTTTATAAAGTAATGGCTGTGCCTGCTTTTCGTTTTGGTTCAGAAACATAGACATTAACAAAAGCAGACAAATAAAAGATACAGGCTGCCGAAATGAGACTTTTAAGAGCAGTAAAGGGATGTATTCTTTTAGATAAAATTCCAAATAAGTTAGAAATAAGTTCTTTAGAAGAAAAAATAATAAATCATGGAAATGAATGGAGAGAGCATATTGAGAGAATGCCGAGAGATAGGATCCCAAGAAGAGTTATGAACTATAAACCTAGAGGAAAGAGACATCCGGGAAGACCTCGAAAATGATGGTCAGACATGCTTTAAGTCGGAACAGGCAGCATTGCCTAGCCCTTGGAGTGAAGAAGAAGATGAAAAATATGGAATGAAAATGGGAAAGTATGAGCAAAGACGTAGTGGCATTATGCATGCAAACGGGGATGGGTGAAAAGAAAAATAGATGTATAGGAGAATTCTTATATAGGTCAAGAGAAAAGTGGTTTAGGGTAAAAGAAGCGAAGGTCAAGAAGAGATGACACCAAGCTGCTCAGGAAAACCAAAGGCTTATGTCCAGGGGACCTGAGTCAGCGAGTAAATCTTGGGTGAGGAATTTCAAGTATTTGCACAGGAGGTATAATAGTGATTGTTAAATATCAAAGTCTTTGTACAAATAAATACAAATAAATGTACAAAATGTACTAATAAATATCAAATATCAAATACGTGTGCCCTCTCTAGGTGCATGAGCTAGACACTAACTCGTAAAACTCAAACCCAGATTAAGAAGGCAATGCATTTTTTGAGAAACTGACACCCATACAAACATATGTTAGAAGCCTTGAACATATTAGATATAAACACCAATAAATCCCAGAATCTATCATCATATTATAACAGTAGAATCATGGGTCCAACCTAGGATTAATTTATTCAGTTGCCGTTAAAAGTTAAAATGAAATGTCTAGTGTTTAACGCCCGCTTTAACTACATACGGCACCGCAGACGGTGACACTGATGTTACATGAGATGAAGATGGAACACCGATGGAATGAGATGGCGGCGGAAACTGGAGGTCCCGGAGAAAACCCGCCCCAGTGCCGTGTTGTCCACCAATCTCACTTTGCAGTCGTCTGGGCTCGTACCCGGGCCGAGTTACCGTTAACATTAATATTATTTCTATTATCAAATGTGTATGAACTCTCTAATGTAGGCGGCGCCGTGGCTCAGTGGTTAGACCGCTTGGCTCTCACTAAGGCGCCCCGCGTTCGATCCCAGGCGACCGCAAGGTGCGATTCGTGGTGGACAACACAGCGCTGGGGCGGGTTTTCTCCGGGATCTCCGGTTTCCCCCGCTACTCATTCCATCGATGCTCCATCTTCATCTCATGTATCATCAGTGTCATTGCCTGCGGTGCCATATGTAGTAAAAGCGGGCGTTAAACACTACACTACACACACACACACACACACACACACACACACACACACACACACACACACACACACACACATTTCTCTCTAATGTATATGTGAGGAAAGAATCCTAAAGCTTCGGCTAATACTCCTGAGAATAATATATCTAAATTTGAAGTAATCTGTGGTCTAGCTTATTGTAATACTTAATACTCTTTCATTGCCTTAATATCTTACTTAATTCAATTTAGCCTACAATAACAAACCTTACCTCAGAAGTTGTAGAACTGCTAATCCAGAGAAGGTACGTTAAACCCATGACAGACCAAATGCACCAAAAGATCATATTAGAAATATTTGTCCTGTTTGTAACCTCCCCTAATTCATTCTTCACCAGCCAGATTGTTATAAAGTACATACTATATACAACTACAGTAAATTTTGATATAATGTATAACAAAAAGTTAATGGAGAGATAAGAATTTATCTCTTCAGCTAGGTCACAAAGAAAATCGTGAAGCTTAGAGATCTGAGAGATCTTTAAGACAGGAACTCTGTTGTAACTTATCTTAGGGTAAACTTTCAGTGAATCATTTCCAAGTACAGAGCTCAAATGTAGATTCAGAGCCTTGTATCGATGATATATAAGTGATAACATATTGTAAAGATAAATGTCAGTAAACATTAATAGAATACACCTAACGTATGAATACATAGCAAGAATAATCCACAATAGATTATATACTATGGGTTTTCTCTGTAATACAATAAGGGAATGTGTCATTACAGCAGCTGTAAGGCAAACTACAGTTTGCAGAAGTACAATACGATATGTCCTATCATAATGTTTCTCATTCAGAAGTTTAAATGTGTCAAAAATACTGAACTTGTGAGTAATATCGGGAAAACTTTTAGACACTAAAGCTGAAAGCAAATTGAGGGCTATAGAGAATGAACAAGTTCCCATAAATAAACGTGATATGAAATCTAGAAAGTTGGCTGACTGAGGATCACTGTCAAAGCTTAGAAAAAAATATTTCTCCATGGTAGCCAAAGCAAGAAACTGCGCTATGCTGTAAACTGCAAGGAGATGCGAAAACACTAATACGTGTACATTGTTTGAAGGCACTATCCGATACGGCACCAATCCAAGCAGTTGTAGTGTTCTGAGCAAAGGTCTGATAGATGAAATAGTATCGGTAATCACCATTCCTAGTTTATGCTTCAACTTCAGGAGGCACTAGTCTCCATTGGTCTTCCCTGCCTTGTAGTTTGTTTAACTAAAATGTCAGCGCTTTAATAGCCTTTGCTAAATATATTTCCCATTCAATTTAAAGCTTCATAATCAATATCCAATCCATTAAGGAATTAATAAGTTTTCAATGAACTAACTCACGTGGAACTCATTACACTCACCCCTTATTACTTAGGTAATATGGACTAATATAATTAGAGTATAAGAGAAACTTTATGATGAAAGTTGGCGTCTCTATATTACTTAAATTCAGAAAGTATTATGTGTTTACCACATGAAATATGCAGTAATGCCAATGTATCTCTGCGTCATCAACTCAGCACCTCGTTACCGAGTGGGATGGCTCAGGCGGTTTCATCTGTGGCCCGCATACGGGAGCCCCGGGTTACATTCCCGCAACCGACCTACCTGATCCACGGGTTTTCTTGGTGTTTTCCCGGGTCGCTAGACGAATGTTGGGTAGGTTAATTACATCCCCAATTATCCTGACCCTCCATTTCATTTCCATTATCATTTCATGTCATGTCTAATACGGTGATCTTTTTCAGGGTAGAAGTGTCGGCGGGAGTCTCGGCGGTGCATGGCGGGATGATATGCTCTCAGGGAAACTACTTCCTCCTCCAGAAGGTCGGCTACCACTCTCCGCTCCTCTGCTGGGACCATTGGGGCTCGCATCGCCTGCCTGGGAACATTAGGGCTCGGCTGCTGGGCTCGATGCCTCCCGCTGTGGGGGAGCAAGTTCGTTGGCTTGGCCTGTCGGGAGAAGTCTCTATCCAAGTAAACTGCACTGTCGTGGCTCCTTGGGTCTGCTGCCCCCTGTCTCCTTCGCCTCATCCTTTCTCCGGGAGTGCCCCCACTTCGCTGCATACGAACAACGGGCTCAGTATGGTGGCCTAGGTACCGAATACCCCCCGTAAGGGAGGGGATCAGTCCCCTTCAGCTGCCGTGGTGTGGACGCTGTGCACCCTTAGCACTCGTGGTACCTCTGACGTTACTAGAGAAACCTCGGGCCGAACATTCGAGCCCCTCCCTAATAGGGAGTTGTTCGGATTGGGTTGGACTCGAGGGGGCAGTGGTTCCCGATAACCGTGGGGGATCGGGTACGTCTCCGGACAGGTTTGATACTAGCCAGCATAGCTAGTTGCTAGATCTCCAGGAGACCCTGCCGAAGTCGGTAGCCTTCCCAATTTGGAGTAGGCGCGCGTAAGTGGCGTATCCACTTCCATCCCGTCTTGAGTCCACAGAACCCGATGAGGGGGCTTGTTAGTCTCTAGGTCTTGCCCTATGGAAAGCCCCACGGAGGCACCGGGCGCCCTTCTGGGACAGCTCGGTAACTCCCTGGTCAAAGTAGGCCCTAGTTCTTGGTCCTATGGTTCCAGGACTAATAGGAGTAGAACCTCTGGCATTAACTAATTAAATAACTACCAAATACCCTCCGTAATGAAATCCCTATCCCAGCACACGTTGGAGTATAATACCACCCTTTCTTAGGATGGACTATGAAACTTGTATAATTTATGCGAATTCTACCAGCGTTATTTTCTGCTAAAGACTCTATTTCATCACTTAGGCATCGCTTTAAGCCACTCTCAACAAAAGAAAACTAATCCCTCAAATTTAATCCCAAATGAACGGCTCAGTCACTAAACGACGTTAATACTTTCCAATAAACTCAACCAAATTCTGGTCAACTCAACTTTAACTTTCAGCTATCAAGTGTCAATCGCGCCAGTAATTAGTCAGTTCCTTGTATAACACCCAAATACAAAGCAATGGTCTGCATTAGGAACCTACTCGAAACGGCCGAAACGAATCAGTTGGAGTATAATGTCCTCGGGCTTACGGTGGCAGTCCATTGGGGACGAGAAACATATGTGGATTACTGCAATAGGCAAGACAGAGAAGGGTTAGCTTAGAAGAGAACAGGCACAATATTTCTAAGAGGTATAAGAGGTAGGGAAAGGGGGGTAACTACCAAAAACCTACTTCTTCTAGGGGTTTTGCACTATATATAACCTCAGCTTGCGCGAGGATAGCTGTGGATACTCAAATTTGCAGAATAACCTCCTTAGGGGCCAAAGAATCTAGGCTCTCCACGTTGATGGCGGATAACATTTAGAAGAACCAGAGTGGCACCTGAGTCCAGTATTCAATCTTCCAAGGCTACCGGGAATCACTACTTTATCGTGTGCTATCTATAGACTTCGCAAAAGTTAAGGTCATATAGAGGCGGGCCATACTGCAGACTCCAGCCAATTCTAAGATTGCCCTGCCTAGCAGCGCTGCCGAATGTGGTACACGCCATCTCGCGCGCCTAAGTTGACATCATTATATTAATTAATTACGCTGAGATAAATGTTTGGAAAATGAAAGATGCCAAACTTATAATAACAAAGAATGTTAATTTTCTGATCATGACCGTGCAAAAATCCTGCCTGTTTGATACTTAGAACACGAGCGATGCGTGTTTTATCTTCAAATGGTTATGATTAACTTACACCCATCCATTCAGCACAAATAACCCTGAAAAACAACACCATTCTTTCCTCATAACATTTATCTCAAGCATGAATAAATAATGCAGCTACTAGTAAAATAGACGTAACAGGTTTGAAACAGTGTTAATTTTTAGTTCGTTTTCACAGTAGAGGTGTCTTTTGTTAAAGTAAATGGCATCGTTAAGTCATGTGTTGAACTCGAGCTGAAATTTTGTTAATATTACATTAAATTATTATTATGCACATATCTTTTTTCCAGTGTTTGTGATCCGATTGCTTAAACAAGTCCCTCTAAACTGGGACAAGTGATTTTTCGATCAACAAACTTGGAGTGATTCATTATCAGGACATAAAAATTATACTTAATATGACAAGCTTTTAGGAACGCTCTCCATCCCAGAATATAGGGCAAGTGTAGATTTTTTAAAATAAAAATTGTGTTTTTAAAAACATATAGTTCCGGTTACGTCAAAACTATCATGATTGCTAAGTATCCACACACTTACCCACAAAGACCCCTGAAGGGCTTTGAACTCCACCATGTAAGTGCTAATATCAACATGAAATAATTGTTTTTAAGTTTTCAGATACCTGATAGTGTACGAAAAGCATTTCTTAGAGCACGAGGTAAGATTGTTGTCAAGTACGCGGAAAAGAACTACCAGATCTCATTTATATAAATATGAGTGGCTAGCGTGCTTAATTTGTAAGATTACTCACTCAGACTGCTCGGTGTTCACCATTTCTTCCAAAAGAGCTTTTCGGTCTTTGCTTCAGACCAGCTTCAGTGGGTTCTGCTCTAACTACTGTCGGCGGACGACCACTTAACTCTCCAAGAAGGTTAAGGCTCCTCCCCCTGAAGATATCCTGATTTTTAATACCAACTTTGGAACTGGAACATTGGAGCTGGACACAGATGATTGGTTGTCACCTGTGATATTAACAAGTTGGAGTTGCTTCATCTCTGAATGTGAAGAAGTTAAACTGTTGAATTCCTGATTACCAGTTGTCTGTTGAAGTAGATGTAGTTTCTCTTCCATCTGCCTCCTGGGTAACCTAGATTGGTTGAAATCTGGGTTAAATTTAACTTGATCTATATAATTCACAGTAATGGGTTGAGCTACATCTGTTTTGGCTTTATTAACTTGTTTAATAAAGTGTAGAACACTATTCAATGCACTATCAAAATTCAAAATATCTTCTTTTTCACTGTTTAGAATATAAATTTTTTTCCATATACCCATTTCATTAACAGCTTGTAAATGTTTTAATAGTTGAATACTTTGACCAATTTCATGGTTGCATTTCCAGAAGTGATTGGCAACTGCTGACTCTTCTATTTGTTTAAGTTTTATGTTTCTCAAGTGTTCCATATGACGAGTTTTAAGACTTCTCTAAGTTCTTCCAATATAGTATGAATCACAGTTGTTACACGGTATTTTGTATACTCAAGCTAATTTTAATTTCTCGATGATGTTGCTTAAAGGTTTCTTAAGTAAATTCTTGAGACTGAAGTTACTTTTGGAGCTAATTTTGGGCCTTCAACAAATTTAAAAGAATATACCAAAATTATAATATAAAATTATCTCCAAGAATAACTTCAGTCTCAAGAATTTACTTAAGAAACCTTTAAGCAACATCATCGATAAATTAAAATTTTCTTGAGTATACAAAATACCGTGTAACAACTGTGATTCATACTATATTGGAAGGACTAAGAGAAGTCTTAAAACTCGTCAAACAGAAAACTTGAGAAACATAAAACTTAAACAAATAGAAAAATCAGCATTTGCCAATCACTTTTGAAAATGCAACCATGAAATTGGGCAAAGTATACAACTATTAAAACATGTACAAGCTGTTAATGAACTGGATATTTATGAAAAAAAATTATATTCCAAATAGTGAAAAAGAAAACATTTTGAATTTTGATGTACCAGCATTGAATAGTGTTCTACAATTTATTAAACAAGTTAATCAGGCCAACGCAGATGTAACTCAACCCACTACTATGAATAATATAGATCAAGTTAAATTTAACCCAGATTTCAACCAATCTAGGTTACCCAGGAAACAGATGGAAGAGAAAGTACATCTACTTCAATAGACAACTAGTGATCAGGATATTGTTCCAGAAACTGAGATAGAAGAAGAAGTATTTTTTCCACAACAATTCAACAGTTTAACTTCTTCACATCCAGAGATGAATCAACTTCAACCTATTAATACCATGGGTGACAACCAATCATCTGTGTCCAACCCCAATGTTCCTGTTCCAAAAGTTGGTATTAAAAATCAGGATATCTTCAAGGGGAGGAGTCTTAATTTTCTTGGAGAGTCAAGTGGTCGTCCGCCGACAGTAGTTGGAGCAGAACCCACTGAAGATGGTCTGAAGCAATGACTGAAAAGCGCTTTTGGAAGAAATGGTGAGCACCGACCAGTCTGAGTGAGTAATCTTACAAATTAAGCATGCTAGCTACTCATATTTATATAAAACATAACTCACTTTTAACAACTTGACAATTCTTCTTGAACACATCTCATTTATTTGAGGATGTTGCACCGAATCCGAAGCAGTAAACAGCGCTACAGATCTTAAGTATTTTTACATAATTTGCTCAAGAAGTAGCAACCCGCTTGAATTAAATTAAAATTTGTCTAATTTTTCTAAAACTCATTCTGATATGCTGCCTTCTGCCCGGACCATATGACCCCAGATGTGTATATATGGGGTAACTTGAAGCTCAAATGGCAGAGCTACAAATATTCCAAGAAGATAACGTCATTTCTTATAATCTAAACTTGTTCAACATATGTTGAATGAAACACTGTTGTAAAACACGCCTTTAACTGATATTTAGTATAATTTTCTTGTCAACGACGCTGTCAGTTGCCATAACTTATACCAGCGCTGCCAATTTGGTATTGGGTTTGATTATCGTATCCTTTAGTCCTGCGCTGTGGCGTAGTGGGCTAAGGCATCATGCCTTGGCTCCCTGCCACGGCAAACCCCTCGGGATCTATCCCACCCCAGGGTGCGGATTTTAAGTCCCGGGTATAGCGACGGTACTTAACTCAGCATTACCAGGAAATTGAGGAGCTTACGATAGGTAAGCGACTCTGGTCACGAAAGCCAATATTTCGGCTGGGGGATGCCGAGATGCTGACCACTACTCCTCCCCGTATAGGTTGGATGATCACCCACCTCTACCTTGTGCTTGTGGGCGTGAGGCCAGCAGTGGGGTTAACGGGTCCTGACCCTATATGGGCTGTCACATTCTGGGTTACTATCGCATCCTTTAATGCTATCATTGTTATGTGGCTGTTACCTTGGAACAAACGTGTCAACCATCGGTCTTGGCCGGACTAGAACCTAAGCTTTGTATTAGGCACTCTAGTGCCTAAACACGGGCCCTCAGTGACATTTCTTTTACCATATACTTTACATAAGATAATAAAGTTTCGTGCTAATAACGGTTTAAGAATGTTAAATATTTTCACAGGAAATCAATATTGTTACATAGAAAAATGCTGAGCAGCTGGTTCGTCTGCTATAAATTTACAGTCGGATTTTCAAAAGAAGATACGTGAAGGCTATCTGTTTCTGCACGAAGGTGCTGCAATGTTGCCCAGGAAAACACCTATCTTTATCCTTTGAACACTCGAAATATAAACAAAGATTCGAGTTATCTCACCTCAATAAAAATATGCACAGTTAATCTGTATTAGCCTACTTTAAAAACAGAAATAAGTTGTTTACATTTTCACTGAGCTGTAAAGTCTTCGTATGTGAGTTCTTTTAAATAATTGTTGCACTATGTAACGAATATTCCATACTTACCGTCATTGTTGCTATGCATCGTAAGTTGACATTCCCGCACAGTGCGGGTCTCTCCATAGAAACATAGGCGATTCACGTTCTAAAAACTAACTTCAATTATGTATATTTCTGTTAATGTCTTAATTAATAAAATTCCGATGGTATAAATTCACATAGTCAAAAACAAGTGTAATACACATGTGGTAGGCACATAATGGAATCTCGAGAATTGAAAAAACTCAGTGCAAGCGGCTCCTTTCTTCAAACCGTTCCTTGTTACGTATTAAGTGTTTGCCACATTAGAATCGTAATATACTATTATTAACGACTTTGTTAATTGAAATGTTCATATCAACGCCGCTGATATACTGAATTTTGACCCACAGAAATTCGTTTACGTGCAAGCATATCTACTGATATGGGGCTGTCACTTTTGGATAAAAGGAATAAGCTGTTCATTCATAAAGAGCAAAATATCGTCTTCCTCAACAGACAAATTCTCTAGCTTGACTATGCAATGTAACACCCCGACCGTAAACTGTTCTTTGTCTTGGGCCATGAATCCTAGGTCCACCTCTAATCCTACAGCCACTTCGTCCTGCTTCCATAAAAACGTATTTTAATAGTGTTTTTAACCAAGTAGGCTAACAATACACAGCGCAAATAAATCCTCCAGCAAACTCTGTTTTCGGCATACAACTAGCGATAACAGACCTGAGGAGTACGTGATTGAGCAGTATAACAAACTGGCAACCCTTGTTTACGTTACCATAGGAACGACCTTACCCTCTTACACTTTGCGTCCCTTGGTTGATGACCTTCAAGTATCTTCTTTTAAAACTCAGACTGTATCGTAATGTGCATTATATAAAATATAATTTTCTTACCTCATTGACCGCGGAACTGCTTCTCCAAAGAATGCCGGTCAAAGTTATAGTGGCATAGAAGGACCACAGTACAACAGGAATAATGCCATACGCGCTGTTGAATTTCCCCAACTCGCTCTTCAATAACCAAATAGCAATATAATACGCAGCAAAAGTAATTTCGACGAATTTCGTCAAAACAGATAGTAAAAAGTTATGTGAGAAATATGAGTTGATGTCTTCAGCTAGATCACAAATAAAGTCGTGAATTTCAGAAGCGTGATGAATTTTTAGCACAACTGGACTTTGTTGTACAGATACAACAGGAATAACTTTATGAAAAAACAAGGAACATTTATTTAATGGCCCAATACAACCGGATTCCAAATTCAGATTCAAGGCTTTAAATCTCTGATATATCAGTAATAGCATATTGCTAAGATGAAGATCAATAAATATGAAAAGGAAGCTGTTAACACAAGTTAAACCAAACGATATAATCTTACGCAGAATGGAAATGTTTGAGGGAAGGTCTAACGTGGTTATAGTAGCCAGTACGAAAATTGCTACAAAATAGGAAAATATTTCCAAAACCAATGTATGGTATGTTTTATCATAATGGCGTCTATCCAGAAGTCCAATTTCGTCAAAGGCATTTAAACCCAGAAGAAGTTTAGGAAAGCCACAAAAGTATAAAGATAACAGAAGGTTTAATACCACACAACAGTAATTGATTCCCATAAAGGTATCAGAAACAAAATCTATAAAGTCATATTTTTGGCGTTGAGCAATCATATCTCGGTAACAGAAGTACTGGCCAAGAAACAACGATAATAGTACTGAAATGCTGTAAACAACGAGTAGACGTGAAGTCACTAATATTTTCTCATTATCTTTCGTTATTATGCGATATGGTGCCATTGCAAAAAGTCGCAACAAATAGAACAGTGGAATGATGGACGATATAGTATCAGCTCGCATCGCTTCTGTTCCTTGTTCCTTTGTGCCGGAAAATAAACACCTTTCTTACTTAGTAGAATGTAACAACTACACCGTCGTTTGAATCGAATGTGGTGAGTCGTAATATATTCATTACTTTTATTGGATCAATACTAATTACATTATGGCCGCAAATTAATATCGTGGGGTGAACTCTTGTGGCGTATACTGCAATGATTACTTAGTTTCCGTGACAACTATCGTCACTATCAAAATAACCTGTAATCGGTATGGTGTACTTTTTGTAACACAAATGGTATGGTGGGGTCTGGAGGACCCATTTCATTTTTGACAATTATGGATGATCAGGGATAATAAATCGCAATAAAGTAAACATAAATGTAATATTCAGTATATTTAGAGATTAATTGGGCACAAACTATACTGTAAGCCTCTGTATGCATGTCTGCAAGACCATGTTTACCATATATATAATACTTATTAGTCGAATGATGACAGTTTTAAGAATCAGCTATTATGAATCAAATTACACGCTTTACTCTGAAAACAAAGTTTGATGTATGAAATGAAAGATGAATAGTTATCTAAATAGTGAAGATGAATAGTCCATCCCGTCTTGACGTTGTGCTCAGCGGGGGGGGGGGGGAGTTAAGAAATTAGGAATTGCCCTATGGAAAGAGCCTCGGAATACCCAACGCTCACGGGTAGAAGTAGGCCTGGGTCCTACGGGTCCAGGACTAATGGGAGTAGATCCTCTGCACATAACACTTATCACTCAAACTTCGCAGTAAGCTTGGGTAGTAGTCAACAATAATACTTTTACCTTCTTCCAAGTAATCAATAAAAATAATTCCTCCTTCGTCCCAAAAAAAAAAATGCTCGCCATAACCTTGTTAGCTGACAAAAATGACTTTGACATTTTTGGAGTTGTTTCACCTGGTGCAATCCATGTTTTGATTATGATTTACTTTCTGAAGATTAGTGATTGTATCCAAGCTTCATCTATGGTAATAAGCCACTGGAAAGTTTACAATAGAACTCCAAATCCTTAACACAAATAGTTTTTCTTTTCTTCTGTGCAACTTTTGTTTAAATGTCAACAAACGTGGCATTCTTCTTGAAAGCTCATAACCTAATATTAATATTGCCTGCACGTTCCTTTGATGTGTTTACAGCCTCTTGTATCTCAAACAACTTTAATCTGTGGTCTTCTCGTACTAAACGATGAGCTTTATTCAATGATCTCTGGAGTTAGACTTCCACAGGGCATCCAGAGCGAGACTTATCACTAGCTCTAATAGGTCACATTTTTAACTCTGCAACGCACATTTTAATCCTTGTATATGAAGGGACAGAGTCTATCATTGTTATTTCATTTCCTCCTTGATTGCTTTAGGCGCTAAGCCTATCAAATGGAAGTGCTTAATCGATTTTCCAAATCCTCCATTTTTGTAAACCTCTACAGCTGTTTTATTTAAAATGAAACTAAATATGCTATTGACCTGTAGCTATGGATACAAGCTAGTCTATGGTTAAACTATATGGTGCTATCCATCAAACTGACCGAGTTTCGCCATTTCTATGTGAAACCCGGCACTTATCAGCCGATCGTCGTATAACATGTGATTCCACTGTCTATGCTAGTATGAGCTGTAGCCTAGTAGAATAGGCGAGAAGACATCCAAGATTCTCTTTCGCATGTTCCAGGTTATAGCTACTTGAGAGCTACCATTTGCACTCTGTGCCTGCAGACAGGATTTGCTAGCCGAAGATTGTACTTTAGGCCTACAGCTATTATTCTCAGATATTCTCTCAACAATTCTGAGGCTTATTTGCGCTCCTGCGACTGCAAAGGTACATTATAACTTACCTTCTGTACATGATTTGGAGTCAAATTAAGGTTTTCGAAGCAATGTGTCTAATTTGCACCATAGGCACAATCGCCTTGTAATAATGTTCTATGTATCATCTTTACTAATCCTGTGAAAACCAGTTTTTCTATATCTTTTCTCTCATTCTTAACGTCATTCCCACACAATATCCAACAATGACAACTGCTTTGGCATTGTGATATCGGTGCAAAGGAACACTATACAAAATTCTCCAGCAATATGTACTATCTCACGAATTTGCGTCCAAATCACCAAAAATACTTCTCATGATCAACGCTTCGTCAGTCTCTTTGTCTTCCAACATTCCTATCAAAAAGGCCATTCTCTCTTTCCTCCCTCTTCTCTCCCTCTTCCTAGCTTTCAAGGGTTAATATTATGTTGATGAGCGAGGTATCTGCCTCGTGTACTCCCGATGTCTTTCCATATGAATAACCACACATGATTGAAGTCAACGAAGGTTATCTCGGGGTTTTCCCGGGTCGCTAGGTAGGTTAATTAGGGTAGGTTAGTTATATCTCCCAAATTTTCTGTCCCTCCATTTTATCTCCATTATCATTTCATGTCATCTCTTATCTGGTGACCTCTTTCAGGGTAGAAGTGTCGGCGGGTGTCTCGGCGGTGCATGGCAGGATAATATGCTCTGAGGAAACGTACTTTCTCCTCTTGTAGATCCGTTGCTGGCCTCAGCTCCTCTACTGGGACCATTTCGGGGCCGCCAGCCTGGGACCTTTAGGGCTCGCATCGCCTGCCTGGGACCATTACGGCTCGGCTGTTGGGCTCATTGCCGTCCTGCTGTAGGGGAGCGGGCTCGTTGTCCTGACCTATAGGGGAAGGTCTCTATCCAAATAAACTGTCGAGACCCTGCTCTATGTACTGTTGTGGCTCCTTGGATCGGCCGCCCTCTGTCTCCTGGGCCTCATCCTTCCTCCCGGGACAGCCCCACTTGGGGGTAAAAGAACAATGGGCCCAGCAAGGTTGCCTACATACCAAAATCCTTCCGTAATGAAATCCCAATGCCATTCCAACGAAGTAGCAAATTCTTTAATAACTCTACAACGAACCACTTTGAAACCTACGGCTAATTTCGTCCTTATTGATAATTTAAACCACTCCTTGTGACAACGAACGTAGTTAACACATTGTGTGTCGTGTGTTGTAGATCTCTGTACCTCAGTTCAATCACTTTAAATGTCTTCTCTGTAATTCCGCAGCGTCCTCTTAATCTAGATATAACATAAAGGTGAATTTTAACGCTTAACAAGTGTTGCTTCATTCGAGTTCTTTGCCTTAGGACAGTACCATACTGTCGCGAGCATTGTTGGGGTGGAACACTCAAAGGGTTTGCTGTGGAGAGATAAGGGACAGATAGTGCATCGCGGAGATAAAGATCTGTCCGAAACAGATAAATATAACGCGGAGATAAAATGCTTGCCGAAACAAATAAAGATAGATAACCAGAAAGTTCTAGTGACATCTTGATTGATAGAGAACATTCCACAACCGTCTGGAATCATAAATAGTCCTATAAAAGGAGCCGCAAGTCGCCAGTTCACTGGAGAGAGTCCAAGTGGAAATTGGATCGTGTGCATGCAGCAGTGTTTTGAAAGTGAACTCTTTTTGTGGTCAACGACCTTGGAAGATTGTAATTGTGTATGTTACGTAATTCTGCTACTGTAAGGGTTGACCAAAGTGTGTTTCTACAGAAATAAAGAGCATTTTAAGTTTCTGAAATTGGACTTTTAATACTACAACTCACAAAGTCACATTGTACTCTACATAAATGATTACATTAATTACTTACCTCATACATTGTGGTGCTGCTTAACCAAACGATGTACGTCAGAAATATAACAGACATACAAGACCACAAGGTGACAGAAACTATTCCATATGGAATATTAAATTCACCAAGCTCATTCTTCAGTAAATAAAGAGAAATGAAATAGGCACCAAAAATAATTGAAATGAATTTCCTCAAAATGGTCAGCAAAAAGTGAATAGAAAAATAAC
This sequence comes from Mantis religiosa, assembly GCA_030765055.1. NCBI lineage: Eukaryota > Metazoa > Arthropoda > Insecta > Mantodea > Mantidae > Mantis > Mantis religiosa. The sequence goes on along the minus strand of CM060951.1, from coordinate 197,068,163 downwards.
CGTTGATATCCTCAGCCAGATCACAAAGAAAATCGTGAAGTTTAGATATGTGACGGATCTCAAGAGCCACAGTTTCTTTTCTAGATACGGCAGGGATGACCTTGCACAAAAATAAATAACATTTACTTAATGGATCAGTAAGAAGCTCAGAACCTAAATGCAGATTCAGCGCACTAAATCGCAGATACATCAATGATAGCATGCTGCAAATATAAATGTCAACAAGCATGAAAAGAAAAATGATACTACATGAAAAAACAAACCCTGCAATCCACAATGGAATGGAAAGTTTTTGTATTAGATGAATCATGTATTGTGTGGTCCCTATTACAGTAGTTATAAAACAAACAAGCAGTTCCAAAATCAATCTGCGATATGTTTTATCATAATCATGTCTATCTAATAGTTTAAGTCTATCAAAAGTGTTGAACTTTAGGATAATATTAGGAAAACCACGTAAGTTCAGAAACAGCAAAAAGTGTAGCACTATGCAAGCGACAGCGATTCCCAGAATCAAGGTAGAGACTATGCTTAAAAAAATATAGTCATTGTTTTCAATATAGATATGCTGAAACAAATTGACCTGTTTAACAAGGAAATAAACCAAAGGTATAATACTGTAAACGACGAGTGGGCGTGAAACCACTAATTGTTTGTCCTTATCTTTCATAACTATGCGAAACGGTGCAATACCGAACAGTCGCAGAATGTACAACAATGGAATGATGGATGAAATGGTATCAGCAGTAGCCATCTTTTGTTCCAAGTTCTGGAGTGCCAGGAAATAAACACCTTTCCAACCCGGCCGAAAGTAGCAACTACGCAGCAGTTCATCGACTTTAAACAGAAGGGAATGAGTTGTAATTTCCTTATCAGGCGTGTGGAATCAATATTTATTACATTAAGAAAAACAGTAAGTATATAAGTGTGGCGAACTTCTGTGGTTGTATAAAAGAATTACGCATAACTCACCCATCACAATGAGAAGTTACCTAAAATAAGTCATTAGTACTCCGATGTGATGGATATCTAACTGACAAAAGCAATTCTATCACCATTAAACTCATAAAATTAAGTTGTTTTCAGTAGGAATAAGTACTGCATAAATAATGAAGTTGTCCAATTTATTTTTGACCACATATACATTGAACCAAAAACATAAGTTGATTAAAATGGTTTTATATTGTCATGGCAACAGACATAGAAGTTTCGGCACAAATAAGAAAACAGTCGGCGGATAAAGTTTCATGGTAATAATGAGCCTTGCTAGGCAGTTAATGATAGCGCGGCTATTGTAAACAAGCGCCGGCAAGTGAAGATAACTGAGGTAAAGGACTTGCCGGCATAGATTAAGTTACGGTTCTAGAATGTGTTAGAATATTTGGTTTCTTTATTCTTCCGGAAATTTCTGGACTGATCGAGATTGTTCGGGTTCTGGCTTGTTTTAGAACAATCTAGAATATCGAATTAGGTATTTAAGGACGTGACGGCTCGAAAAGTTAGTTGTAAACAGAGTAAGCAGAGAACAGCTGAGAGTGTTGTTGTAACGAGAGCTAATGTAATCAGCTGTGACGGTTTGTTATTGTCATTGACCTTGGAAGACTGTGTTATTATGTGATGTAATGTTGTTACGTGAGAATTGAACAGTGTATCTCTACGGAAATAAAGTAGATTTTTAATTTCTGCAACTCGGCCTTTTAATTCTACTATCCGACAAAGTCACATTATTAATTTTTCTGCCATGAATGGAACTTATCAGATGTTTTTCGAGAAAAATTTTGTATCTGCTGAGCAGGTCTATATAGCGTCTCTATGCTTGCATATTACTATTTTCCAGTGGCATTTCTGATTCATATCTATGTCTAAAATTGTGATCTCCTCCACCAAGTGAATTTATTCGTCCCGTTGCCTCGTTCCGTGATCTGTCCGCAAATTTTCAAGAACTTGACCTCCGCCAGAATTAAACCGTCCATTTTGGAGATCATATGGTTGAAAATTTGTAATGGTGCCATAGTTTTCCTGTATGTTTGTGTTTAAATTTTGGCGTATATTACACACTTCAAATAACGAAAGCAACTCTATGACATCAGAAAAATCTATGGGTGTCCCCACAATTAAGTGATTCTTAATGTATGAAGGGTAATGTCTTATCAAGATATTCATAATATCATCTACGATAATTCCTTTTTAGCCAATTTTAAAAACAATTCTGTCATCGATATACCCTTTCTTGCCTCAAATTTACCAGTAGATAGTTAAATTTTGACTCTGTTTTGTCATTATGTCCCCCAAAATCTATTTATAGAAAAGTTTGAACTGTATTATATGTTTCGTTTGAGGTTAATGCCAACCTTAGCCATTCCAAAGCATTTTTCTTTAAGCATTTGATCTCTCAGAAAGGCCCCTATGTGGGGTTATGTACGTGTCTACTTCTCCTAGAATACCATAATCTAATCTTTAAAAGATTATCATTACGCTTAGTACACTTAACAGTAATGAAAATTTGTAAAATTTATTTTATTTAATATATCCTGTTAGGCACATTTGGAGAGGAAGATACACAGGGTTGTTCATAAGTCCGTGAAACATTTTAAAGTTTAATAACAAAAATAAGTATGCCATATGTGTCAGTAGAGAGAGAAGCTCTCCAAGTTTTTTCTTTCTCTTTTTAATGACACTTCGTGCTTAGTTGCCATTATTTGTCATTAGGTGGCAGTAGTTATCACTAATTAGAAGAGAAAATGGCGTCCACCTGAGTACAACAATATCAAGCATTTGTACACTCTATCTCACGCTAGTTTAATCATGCTGTAAACAAGGCGGAGCTGACTCAGCTCGCCACGTGTTAGACGCTACATGTACACACATAAGTTTTGCAACACTAACAGTATATATAGCAGCGCTAACTTCTAGAGAATAAACAGAATTGTGTTACACATTTATTTATTTAATCTGTGAGTTGAAATATTATTAGAACCATGCAGTAACATAATGGTTACCTTTAATCGGATTCCTACGAAAACTTTTCATTTGGCGCAGATTCCACATCACAATATCTTCTCTGTCCACTATTACTAATTTCCGCCCTCGCTTTTGAAATTTCAATCCAATATCTATCAACAACCGATGGGAAGTAGTACTTCGTGAAAGGCTTGGCAAGTCTGTGTCAGAATTTACCTCATGCAAAACTTTATTTAGGATCGGCGGTTCATTTCTGAAAAAAATAATCATGAACTTTACTGCGTATAACACTTTTCGTAAAATCGTCGTATTTCTCCACGCGTTATTTGCATTTACGCGATTTTCCCTGTGTTCTGAGGAACGCGAAGGGTAAGAGTGGAAGGTCGTTGCCATGGAAACGTAAATAAAGGTTGCCAAATTGTTGATCGGTTATCACATACTCCTCAGGTCAGTTATTGCTAGTTTTGTGCGGGAAAAAGGGGTTTGCTTTAGTGTTCAGTTGCGTTGTGTATTGTTAGCCTACTTTGTGAAAACGAAATTAAAGTACTTTGTTATGGAAGCAAGACGTAGTGGCGGTAGCATTACAGGTAGACCGAGGATTCACTGTCTGAGGCAACGGGTACTGGCCTGCAGAGCTAGTAGGTGTGCTAGATCACCAGGCGGCCCCAACGAGGTCTTCGGTAGTCTTCCCTGCGGGGTTGACGCACGTAAGTGGTGTATCCACTTCCACCTGTCTTGACGTAGTAGTCGATGGGAGGGCTTTTTAGACTCAAGGTATTGCCCCATGGAAAGAACCCTGGAGTTTACCATCGCTCCCGGGTAGAAGGAGGTCCGGGTCCTGGTCCAGGACTAATGGGAGTAGAGCCTCTGGAGTTAAAAGATGTCCGAGGTAAAGATCAGCGTACGGTCGGGGTGTTACATTGCATAGTCAAGCTAGAGAGTTTTTCTGCTCTCTTAGGGAATTCTTTGAAGAAGAAGACGAGAGTTTGCTCCTTATCAGTGAACAGCTTATTCCTTTTATCCAAACGCAAGAGCTCCATATCAGTAGATATGCTTGCACGTAAAAGAATTCCTGTGGTACAAAATTCCGGTATGTCGGCGGCGTTGATATGAATATGGTAATTGACAAATTCGTTAATAATGGTATATTGCACTACTAATGTGATAAACACTTTATACGGAACGATGAAAGTGGTTTTCTTTCCCTTCAATTTCCGAGATTGCGTTATTTGCTTACCACTTGTGTACTGCATACCATTTTTGCACTGCGTGGATTTATATCAATCTGAATCGTAATAGTTAAGACATTAGCTGAAATATTAATAAATGTAATTGAAGATAAATGTTAAATTTTAGAACGTGCCTCTCGTATATTTGTTTCTATGAAGAAATACTTACCGCATTGTACGGGAATGTCAACTTACAATGTATAGCAACAATAACGGTAAGTATGGAATATTAGTTACATAGTACAAACAATTATTTAAAATATCTCACATGTGAATACCCTACAACACAGTGAATGTGTGAACAACTTATTTCTGTTTCTAAAATAAGCTAATACAGATTAACTGTGCATATTTTTGTTGAGGTGAGATAACTCGAACCCTTGTTTATGTTTAGAGTGTTGAGAGGATAAAGAAAGGGGATTTGGTGTGCAACATTGTAGCACCCACATGGAGGAACAGATGGCCTTCACCTATTTTCTTTTAAAACTCAGACTGTAGTATCTACGATCTAGTAACCCATACGTAAGTAATGCATATCATATATATTCACTTACCTCATAAGATGTTGAACTGCTGACCCAAAGAATGCCTACCATTAATATAACGGAGCCGGTCCCCCAGAATAACATTTCACCAGACTGCTGCTGCGGCTGCTGGAACCCACCCAGCTGGTTCTTCAGTAATGTGACAACCACTAAATACACACCGAAAACCATCGGAATGAACGTCATCAATACCACCAATAACAAATTAAATGAGAAATAAGAGTTGATCTCTTCGGCCAAGTCGCTTAGGAAGTCATGAAGTTTAGAAATGTTGCGAATTTCAAGGACAGAAGGTTCTTTTAAATTCCTGCTTTTCGCAGATATGACCGGGACTGCACTATCAGGCTTACAAATGAACTGATTGGAGTGATATTTAGGGATTTTTGCGTTTAGTTGTTCGTTTATAGCTTTGTAACGCTGATGAACCAACGAAATCATGTTCAGAAAAATAATATCAATTGTCACGTATTGCAGCCCAGTAATATATGATGAAATATATGCAACAGGTATATATGCAGCGAGAAAAAATGATGAGTTAAACATATCCATTGTGTTAATGGCCACAACTCCTGTAAAACAAATAGCAAGTTGCATTATTAAACAGCGATAAGTCCTGGAATAGTAGTTCTTGTGTAGGATGTCAGATTTGTCAAACGTGATGAACTTCAGGGCAATATCAGGAAAGATGTGCAAATTCCTCGCTGAGATCATATGCAGCGTCAGGGATGAATAATATATTGCAATAAACATCACAGATAGAATATCAAGAAATGTTTCAACCTGATTATTTTCAACGTACCCTACAAAAAAGAACGTTTGAGCAGCAAATAGAGAAATTAACAGAAGAATGCTGTAAACAACCAATGGCCATGAAACAACTATTTTTGTTTGATTATCGGATATTTCCGTACGATATGGTGCCATTCCAAGAACTTTCATTGTACACAACAGTGGCTTTAGAGCTGACATAATGTCTCCTGCCATGTTTTGACGTTTTCTGTTTGTATTTCAAGTGAATTCCAGAAGCGTCGCTTTCCTACAAGAGCCTGCCTACTGTACTAAACCGACTCCCTATGTGAGTTTTTACATTGAGCTTACGTGATCGTACTCATTAATATTAATCTATGTGATATATCATTTTATCAGCAGCTCTTTATCTGGTAGAAGAAATTAGCAACTTTGCAATTATTTCCCACTCATTTCCTCACCTCCACAATACACGAGGGAGCTGTCATTATTGCATTGCTAATTAGAGTAGTGTGATGCCACTTGCTAAGTAAACAAGTCACCTTGATATTTACTGCGTAATGTAACGGTAGTTTTTATTTGAACTGAAAATGTGTTTTGTTTTCTGATCTGACTACAATACGCGCAAGATAAGAAGAGCGCTGGATTTACGGGGTAGTGCGGGTAGAGGGGAATTTGCGAGAGCTAACGCTCTTTTATTTGTGCAGTGTGGTCAACCTTGAAAAACACAGTTCAGCAAAATAGTGCGTAAGAAAACCGAAGATATGCGCCGCAAGTGTGAGATCTGTGGACAAACATTAAATTGAACTCGATCCTATAAGCTGTATATTTATATACTTACTATTTATGAAACACATAAAAACAGTAAACAAATATGACAGCCATAAATACTCATTCGCTTTGTAATTCTTCGATTTCAAAGTCCACTGCATCAGTTTCATCGCTAGTATCCTCTGATCTGTTGATAATTTCATCAATCGCATTTTCAATTACACCATTATTTCTTCAATATTTCATTTCCATTTCTTGCAGTATCCTTCCCACTCCGTTGCAGTTACAGGAGATAATGCTTCTATAGCAAGTTTCTGCAGATTTGTGGCGGACATTTCACCAGTAACGTTGTGTCTTCTGAAAACGTTCTTTATTTTTGCCCACGCCAGTTCAATTACATTTAGATCACAGTTATACAGAGGTAAACGAATAATAGTGTGTCTATTTTCGAGAACCATAACATTCACAACATACGTAGGTCTTCCACTAGGTTTGTTTGCCTCTATTAAATACCGGTGTAGCTTTGGTAATGGAAGGAAATAGAAAACTATGTAGAAATATACAAAGGGCTCAGAGCAAGAGTAAAAGAAATATATAAGGAAAAGGAGGAAGCCAAATAGGAAAGGATTGAAAGGAAAAGAAGAAAGAAAGGAAACATTACTATTAGTTATTACCATACACAAATCACAGCCTTACCTGCTTTTTCCTGCTGTTTTTGGAGATTCATTGGGATGAGATATACAAAACGATTTAATACGCCTGACAGTGCTGACGCTTTTTCCCGTGTAAGCAGATTTGCTGAGTGGGAACATTAACTGGTTGTTATCCTTTTCTATAGCGCAACTTTCTGCAGCTTTCGCTATTATTTTGTGGCCATCACTATGCACGACTGTACGTGCATGCTTCCGAGTCGGAGTTCGTTGCTCGGAAGGTACAAATGATGATGAGTTTGCTGTGCCCTCAGCCATAATTATAAACTGGTTAAGCTATAGTAATTAACCTCAAACTTGCACAAAACGAATGCACACAGAAAACAAAGAGCGTGCGTAAAAGCTTAACGTATTAGTCACTAGATGTCAGAGTGTACTAGTTTACTGTGATAGTATAGCGCATTTCATGTTTCTAAGTTGTCATCTCTGTTTACGAAGTTAGCCGATGTAACTTCTATTCAACTTAGTCTTGGAACATCCTTCTGGATGAATTTCTTTTAACAGGGCGATGTTATGTGCAATCAAAAGATGTATACGAAATTAGAGTTTACAAACTGAATCAAAAACCTTAGCTTATACACGGCTAGTGTGTAGAAATGGTTAAATTCCATCAATTACCTAAAATAATAAAAGTTAAACAATGAAGCTTGAGGCTTAAGTACCTACGATAAGTCGCCACAAACGGTGTATCTCGAATGCGAGAGCCCCTAGTGTTTTACTGGAGAAATATACGAGTCAAATGGAGAATTTAATCGAAGGACGGCAAGTTAGCCATGGTAGCTCAATGGGTTAGAGCGACTGGGCATAAACCAGGAGATCCGTGGTTCAAATCCCGGCCGAGGCACTGTATTTTTCATGCTTACTCTATTACTTATTACATATCATATTTAGATTGTAATTCCACTGCACGCTTCGTTCTGTGCTCGATTTCATAATAGAAGTTTTTGTAATTTTATGTCCTCCAACGTTAAGTCATATCGGACGGTGAATGAAATGGCTGAAGTGATGCTCAAATGTTTCCAGGGTCCATAGAGCTTGGAGTTACCTGACATTCGTCTATTAGGATAGCGGAAAACCCCGGAAAAACCTTATCCAGGTAACTAACCCTGACCGAGATTCGAACTCGGTACACCTTGAACGTGAGGCAGGCATGCTACCATCTACGCTAGCGAGGCGGGCCATGATAGAATGGTGACCGGAGTATCCGTGTTCCTAGAACTCTAATATAAATCCTTGTGGTCCCTTTTTTGTTGTGGAGAATCTTAAAAATGAAAACATTCCTCCATGCAAACATATAATCTAAACCTAGAGGTAGAATATATAATAATATATTTAATTAATCAGGAGCATTTTAAATGGATCAAGCAGAAACTAATTTGGCTTTTAGTTGGCAGAAATAAAGTTATGAAGGATGTAGAACATCTATTTAGTCAAACGTTCAAAATTTGAAAGCATTAACTAATTTTACCATAAAATGTAATAGCCTTAATATTGTGACGTTAATATTTTGATACATTTTTGAAAAAGACAAAATTGTTAAAAATTGTATACTTGGAAGATAGAACAATATCGGCACACGCGATATCCGGTCACGTAGGTTGCAAGTCATGCTGCGCTGTTAGGCGGAGTTCGAAGGCCCTGCTGACCAAGCTGACCAAGCATTGAGTCAGTCGCTGCTTCGGCATTTTCCACATTTAAACCCCCGGGTTTTGGCCCAGGCGGGAGAAGTCTCGCTCGTGCAAGCAAAATCTGCGTCGCCCGATTCTCTGACGGCCACGTCTATAATTTCCAAGAATGAACATCATAAAACCAGGAACAGGAACCTCAGGCCAGGTAAAAGCCACAGCTGTTTTCTTATAAATATTTTCTTTATGTTTTGGGTAGTTTCTGTAGTAGTTATCGTTCTGTTGTAGATTCTAGAATAAATACTATTTAACCAGAACTACATGACACATTTTAAATTAAGCCAAACCTGCCTGGTAACCCAGTTCTTGGTAGGAACATCTCCTTCCTGAGCTCCCCCCCCCCCACTTTCTAGTGACGTTCAATGGGAATGTGTAATTTACCTGCCATTGGTGCAGGTAAATTTACCTGCCATTGCCACCTAACAGTTAAAGATATCCCATTTACCAATAATTTAAGCAGAAATTATGTAAGAGAACACAAAGATCTTAAATCTCTTACCTCAGAAGATGTTGAATTTGACTTCCAAAGAACCATGAGCAGCATTGCTATATCGAAGGACATCCACAGTATTGTAAAGGCAACTTCAAATGCGGTATCAAATTCACCAACATCGTGTTTCAGCAGCCAGATGGTTAAGAAGAACATTGCAGACACTATTGTGAAGAACTTTGTCGCCACAGTTAACAGAATATTCACCGAAAAAGCACAGTTGCACTCCTTGGAAAGATCGCAGAGAAGGTCATGTCTTTCAGAAAGTAGCTTGATTTCGACAGTAGTTAAAGGTTCGCATTTAGCTCGCTGAAGCAGTAATTTACCTTTAGTATCTTGATGATGACGCTTTATTAAGTTATCACCAGTTATATTTGCCATATTAGTTAAACGTAAATTAATACCTGCCCAGCGAAGTTTTAGTGTGAGAAAAATATTGCATATAAGTATATCGAAAATCCAAAAAATGAATTTATGTAAGCAAGACCAGACTAGAATTACATATTTCAATTTCTTGCAAATATGAGAATATCCCATAAACAAACCATTTGATACTGCAATAAATGTGAAAGTTGCAAAAAGTTGAAGAAATAAGGAACGTCTAACCTGAGTTACTGATATCTCAAGATCAGTTTTCAAGTCAAAGTTTCTAATTTCATGTATCAAATTAGGAAATGCTTTGTAGTTAATCAGGCTATAAGCGTATAGCACAGTAGGTGCACAAAATACCACCATGAAAGCACAAACTACATTCTTTAGGAATCCATTAAAGTTGAATTTGGATATTCCGATCCAGACTGCCACCAGTTGAAACACTTCCGTAGCTACGCATACACAAACAGATATGAAAACAGCTGAACGTGATGTGACATATTTCTTCAGTCCATCTGAGGACACTATTTGGTAAGGTGCGAGTCCCAGAAGCCGCAGGATATAAACCAATGGAATAAAGTCTGAAATTACATCAACAGAGGTTCCATAATCTGCTGTATGCAGTTTCCTTTCGTGGAACCTATGGTTGAAAGCACGGTCCTTAGAAGGGGTATCCTTAAATTTCGGACATATATAATCCGAACGATTTTGGATGTTTTTCATGATGTGGCTTACACAAGAGTTAACTTATATCCAGTATCTACTCAACTCTGATTACAGATTTTGTGCATTAAGCGCTAGCTGTGTTTTACAGATACCATATTGACTTAGGAGATAACGCAACAGGTGGGGACATTTTCGATAAGAGCTGAAGTTACTTAACTTTTTAGGGTAAAATTAACCAATTTGATTAAGCATTCACAAATTGCCAAATACTTATTATAATCTGTGCATTTACTCTGCACATAATTCGATAACTACAAAAATGGTAAACTTGGAAATTTCAGAAAAATTTGCAATGGGTTCCACCGTATGAGACTTGGAAACTCAGAAAGTAAAGCAGTAGTAAAACACGTATAAGCTGTACATTCTTTGGGTATACTGGATTAAGCTCCTCCTAACTTCTACCTGTAAAGAAAAGCACATTATATATATATATATATATATATATATATAATAACTTCATATTTCCTTCCTTATCTATGTCCTGTGGAAAACGTGAGGTATTCTTGGAAACAATTTTACCAAAACAGCATGCTCAGAGAATCGCTAAGCACAAGAGTAATTGCACAACGTGTGAGTATATATGTGAACAGCACAAGCCAAAAAAACTAAATGTTGCGGCATTCCTTAAAAAACACGATACAAATACATTTGTGGAGTTAACTAACTCGCTTTTAATGGAACATTCCTTACTATTGGTTTCAATTTTCGAAGCTTTTATAGTGATTAAAGTGATTTATCCTTCGTTTGTTTTGATGTCATGGAAAGATCTGTCATAAAATTTCTCAACCAGAATATATTGACCGCTTTTTAAGGTTTGATTCCAGCTTCAAATTCGTGAATGTATCATACCCGCTGCTGTGTAATAAAAGCATTACTGTATACTTTACCACTGTTATTAAGAGCTAACTTTGCATTTTTAATCACATTTTAATATTCATTAGACTATTTACTTTAATGTACGAGGGCTGTTCAAAAAAGGATGATCATATTTTATACGGTCAGAATTTTTCGCACTAATATTCAGCCTTATTATACTCTGTTAGCTTAACGTGAAACAAACACGCCGTTGTAGTTTCATTGTTGGTACTCCTGGTTCCTGCCTGTGGAAACCAGGCAACTTCAGATATTTTTACTACCGCCTACCGCTGCAGTGGGGGTAACACGCAAGGAACAATATGCGACTTTGAAATTCTGCTTTCGTCTCAGTAAATTTTCATTCGAAGCCTATATAATGTTACAGGGAGCCTATGGAGAGTCTGTTCTTTCCTAAAGCACAGCTCGAAGGTCGTTTAAAATATTTAAAGTGTAGAGACAGCCAATTTAAAAGGAATGTGGACCCGGTGCTCCAGTTGCTGCTGTTACGGAAGAAAACAACAAGACTGCCGCTGCCATTGTGAGAGCATCGACGAATTACCTTAAGATCTCTTTCTGAAAGACTGAACATTTCATTGGGTGCCAACCACACGTTGGTGACAGAAACATTACACATGAGACGTGTTTGTGCGCGATGGGTTCCAAGACTGTTGATTCCCGAAAAAAAGGACATTCGCATGCAGGGCTGCATGCAGTTAAAGTTGATGTTAGAGGAAGATCTGGAGTTTCTTTCAAACGTATTCACTACTGATGAACCCTGGCTACATCATTTTGATCCTGAGAGCAAACAACAAAGCTCAGTGTGGAAATCCCCTGCCTCACCAACCCCCTAAAAAGCAAAAGCGGTTGCTTCTGCTGGGAAAGTTATGGTCATCTCATTCTTTGATATTCATGGAATGTTTTATCACCATAATGTACCTTCACACACATCAGTAACTGGACAACGCTACAGGGATGTGCTGAAAACATTGCAAGTCCATATCAGGCGCAAAAGACCACATTTCCGTGAAGCAGGCTGGATGCTGCACCAGGAAAGTGCGCGGCTGCATATTGGCAATGTTGTTGCTGAATATCTTGCAAACATCAACGTGAAGAGCATCTCTCACCCTACCTATAATCCGGATTTAGCACCATGTGACTTTTTTCTATTCCCTAACTTGAAGAAACGCCTTCGTGGGAGGCATTACCTATAATCAGAAGCAGTGGTGAAGGCTTCGGAAGCAATTTTGAAGGATATGTCAAAAAATGGTTTCCAGCATGCCTTTGAAGACTAGAAGAAACTCTGGGACAAGTGCACCGCATTCAGGGGAGACCATTTTGAGGAGGACCATCAAAATTATGAGGATGAGTAAAGGTACCTTGTCGGAAACTAATTGTAATCATTCTTTATTTAACAACACTCTTATAAGGATTAGAGTACAGAAGATACTCTGCTGACTGAACCAAACAGACATTTAAAGCTTCGTTTAACTTTGGCGAAATGTGTGTAATATGTGTGGGAATTAATTTATTAACCTGAGAGGTTAGAATTACTGCATCATCTGATAATGATTATTTTTTGTAATATACATTCTTTAACATTTTGAAGTCATATCGGACGATTTTTTTTATGTAATTTACGTCCTCCAACGTTAAGTCATATCGGACGATGGATGTAGTGGGTGAAATGATGCTCAAATGGGCTCAGGGTCCGTGGAATTCAGACATGACATTCGTCTTTTAGGATAAGGGAAAATCCCGCGAAAAGCGTTATCCAGTTAAATCACCCTGGGCGAGATTCGAACTCGGGACCTCTTGAACGTGTGGAAGACATGCTACCAGCCACGCTACCGAGGCGGGCAATGCTCAGTTGCTACATATTATTCTTTATATACTGGTTCAGTCACCTGCCCCTATTTATTTTTTAATTTAGGCAACGTCTAAGCAACATTGTGACTTATGTCTTTCTTGCATGTATTTTAATGGATGATTTGCGCAACAGATTATAGGGGAAGGATAGATAACTCAATACATAAGTACTGCATGAGACAGAAAGCAATTACTACGCATGTAGATTTCAAAAAATATCATACCCAGACACAGAGAGCTGTAGCAGCAATTTTAGATGAGTTTACAAACTTTTAGTCATTAGCGTACATTCACACACATCTTTAAACTTGCCCCTGAGGGAACAGTTAGATAAGTGCAGAGGTTCTATCCAATCAGTCCTCGACCCTGGCTTCCTTCAACCCGGGGCTCTTTCCATAGGGCAATACCTGATTTCTTAAAAAGCCCCCTCCCCCCCCCCCCCCCGTTGACAACAACGTCAAGACGGGAAGGAAGTGGATACGCCACTTACGCGCGTCAACCCCGCAGGGAAGATTACTGAAAAACTCGGTGGGGACGCCTGTTGATCTAGCACTCCTTCTAAAGTCTGTTTAGTTAACTCGTGTGCACGTCGGCCGACTCTTTTGACGAATCCTTATAATCGTTTTACAAACCCGGCCCTCCTTCTCCCAGACCTTTCTGAATGGTTGCCACCTTTCTCAATACTTCAAGGGTGTCTGCCGTGTGCAGGCGGGGGGTGGGCAGCTTATAAAATAGGTGCTGTCCTATGGTAAATATACCCGAGAGGCCCGGGTTCATGTCCTACGGGGCCAGGACTAATGGGAAGTAGATCCTCGCATTTAATAATACTTCAAGGGTATCGTACGAGGTTTCGTCTAAATAAATTATCTTATGTACATTACAGCCAAACTTCCTTAGTTTTGATATATATATATATATATATATATATATATATAGTGACTTTGTGGGTTCGTGAAATTAAAAGACCAATTGCATAAACTCAAAAAGTTTCTTTATTTCTACCAAAATACAGATGGAACACTTGCCGACTACATAGAATTACTTAGCGCATACAATTACAATCCACCAGTTCGTCTGTCACAGGTCCATTGCACGCTCACAATTACTCCTCTAATACGCGTACACCGTCTTCCAGTCCGTTCGCTCACTCGGCGCTCCTCACGGCTGCTCGCCAAGAACTGAACTGACTCGTCCACTGCAGCCTTATATAGGAAGATCGCTATTTCTGGAAGCCTCGCGGTTCAGTGAATCATCCCGATTGTTCCAGACGTCAGGGAGAGGGGAAAGAGATAGCTAGTGATGTTTTTCCAACCATCCCCTCGTTAGCGCCAAAAGCTAAATGGGTAGGCGTGGTCTGAATGCCTCTTGTCGCCCACCCGACTGCTAGTTGGTCGGGCCTTCCGATAATTTGGTGACAATATATATCGCCAAGCTGCAATTCTACTGGATTCCATAATAACTCTTATCTTATTCAAAGTGCAGTGTTTGAAACCCAACTCCTTTAGGAGGCCGCGCAAAGTGCAGTGCCCATAAAGAAAATCACAAATTTCTTGCAAATGTGCAACCAATTCGTCTAAGTTGGGCGCTCTGCCTTTTGCATGGAATCTATAAATTTCTCGGTGAATGAAATTCCATGTGAAATTATCAACTTTAGAGGAACGTTTCCTTTTGTTTTCACAATTGATCAGCGTGTTTGGTATTCCTTTCGTCACAATATTTCTTACTGTATTTCTGTGAATACCCAGAATTTATCATCAGGTTCATTGCACGACCCCTTACCAAGATTACTTTTCAGCACATATTTATATGTGTTGAAAACAAGTGCTTGAATATCCTTAGAGAGAGTTCCCGTTATAACTTTGCTTTTTGAGGCTTCTCCAGTTACATAACTTGGCCCAGCAACACTTTCCAATTTATTCACTCTATTGTCATCACTTTGATTATTTTCACTTGAGTGAAAGTTATCTACTACTTCATTTGCATTCACCACTGCATTTCCCTCCCACGGTCTCCACATTGTGACACACAACGAATTGCCGCACGTAATGAAACAGATCAACTGGAAGTTGGAACTTTGGCAACAGAGACTCCACGTGGAGTAAACATGTGTCTGTCATTTCAAGAAAATCAGGGTTGCTATTGGTCCTCAACGACAGTGTTTCATTTCTTAAGTGTGTAGATAGATTTTATGACGGTCATTAGTGGGCGGGAGGGTCAGGTTCCTTTGACTCCGAACTGCACACCCGTTGACTAGACAGACTTTACTAGCTCTGCAGGCCAGTACCCGCGACTTATTAGGCAACCCTCTACGCCCTCCGGACGGCCGTAGCCTGGCTGGAGGTATGTAATTTCCCGCACCCCTGAAGGAACAACCTGTCACATGCATTAGTTGACGATAACATTGGAACACAAATTCGTGGATCTACCCAGTGGGACCAATTGGACTTAAATCTTCAGTCATAATGTCTTTTTGTTGTACAACCATGTCAAAAATGCTAAGAATTAAATCGATTATTTTCACTTTTGTCACAAATTACGACAGTTTTTTAGTTCATGCAGAAGTTCTAATGGTAGATGGAGTGCTTTTATTTGCGTTAAAACTACCAAAACAAGCTGTAAACACTATATGAAGTTGTAAGAAGCGTGTAAGGATCGGAGGTGGGTTCTGAGGTCTACGGTTACTTATTCTTGTAGAAATCTCGCAAGGTAACGTTGGCTAACTAGTATTATACAGGTTACTTCACCAGTCTGCAAGTTGGGGTTAAAATCTTTCGTGTCCAGTTAAGAAATTCTATTGCCATTTATTTTACCTCTTTTGAGATATAATTTGATACTATGATTATACATATTAATAAAATAATCACCATGTCCTCCACTGGCCGAAAGATATAAAATCAAAATTCGTACTAAATATTCCATTCCGGTATGCTTGACCTATTGAAACAAGTTTCAAAGATTTAATAAATGTCAAGTGGCTTTAGCTATTTGTGCCTGTATCGTGTTTAGCGTGAATGAACGTTCGATCACCTATCTCTATCAGATATTGTTTGGGGTTGTCAATTTAAACATTTACTGCGCTGATGAATTCCACACTCTTTGACAATATATTTTTCTGTTTAGTCGAGAACTTAAGACGTTCACAACTCCTTTGTCAGAAGTGAAACATCAGATTTAAGCATGAAACAAAAACATTAGATTTAACATCGCTGGCATGCTCCTAAAACCAAGGCTCAGAAGAGCACCAATACCAACACTAAATAAATAACTAAAATACAGACAATAAAGACTAGGAGAGAAGAAAAAAAATCCAAACAATGTGACGTTTCGAACCTAACCTTTGCATCAATATATTCCAGTAACTAACCCATATGACTAGCTGCACGTATTCTGTGTATCGTCTTGCTAGTGTTATAAGCGTGAAAAGACGTTTATGTAAGTTTTTGCAGCTTCTTAGTGTTTATTCAGGGCTGTATTAACGTTGGGTGCGTATATTACTGAATAGAAGGACAGAGCTGTTATAATAGCTTTTTGCTAAAAGGGTGAATGTTTCAACATTAGGCTATAACAATAGAAACACCACATTCTTTAAGAAACGTATTTCTTGCTCATGTTTTTTGCTACACTTCCCATGTTCTACCACTTTTAATAAATACTTATGACCAACACGTCCACAAAGAATTAAGCATTTTGGATTTTTCTAAAAACTGGTACAAACAACTCTTACTAGAAGGACCCCCATGCGTCATTTTTATGGGTACGGAAGTGTGAACAATAGCCTTCGGATCTGTCCACATCTGTTGTTGTTTTCCTTCCTGATTGGTTTATGGCACTCTGCCAACCCTTTGTCGATGAGTAAGAAAGCTTTATTGCCCAAGTGGCGCAATTCGTGCTACCACTTATGTATTTATGAGGTGTTGTAGCAAAAAAATTTCAGTTGAAGTTATGGTCGAATACCTGGTGAACACCATTTTTCAGGAACACAATGAGCAGAAACAAATTCGCTGAAATTGTATAGTTTCTGCGATTTGATGACAAGGACACACATCTCGAAGTCCAGATCACTTTGCACCTGCTACTCATGTCTGGAATCCTTTTATTGCCAATTCCTTGCAGTGTTACATTCCAAGTGGAAATATCACTGTGGATGAGCAACTGTTTCCTTGCAAGGCTAGATGTTCTTTCATTCAATTAATGAGCAATAAACCGGGCAAATTTGGAATAAATTTTGGTTTGCAGTTGATGCAAATTCAAAGTATCTGGTGAATGGTTTTCCTCACCTGGGCAAAGACTATCAGCGCTCCACAGGTGTTTCTCTTGCAGAGCATGTTGTAATGCGTCTTATACAGCCCTTTATTTTTGCAGGAAGAAATATTACATGTGACAATCTTTCCATAACCAAATGCCTTGCAGAAAGTTTGAAGCGTAAAATTACAAGCATTGTGGGCACAGTAAAGAAATGTAGAAAAGAAATCCCCCAATCAGCAAAATCTGCTGCAGCACCTTTGCACATAACTGTACTTTACAAGTCAGGTGACATAACTCTGACTTGCTATCAGGGGAAAAAGAACAAAAATGTGCTTCTTTTGAGTTCAATGCATGACAAATTTACTATAAATAAAAAACATTCTAAAAAGCTACCAGAATCAGTGGCGTACTACAAGTACTGTCGTCTATAAAATGACTCGACTGTATACAGTGAAATATGGATGCAAAAGGTAGTCTATGCATGTGTTTTCCAATGTGCTGGCCTTGGCAGCTGTTAATGCATCGGTACTGTATAAGGAAGTAGCAGGTGAAAAAGTAAGCAGACCTCGGTTGATATACAACTTAGCAGTAAGTATGTTTGTGAACCATGTTTAGGCAACGCTGAATACACCTGTGTTAAAGATATGATGTTGCAGCTGGCTTTGAATGAGCTAAATCAGATTTATGTTTTTTCTACTATATACTGTGCTATTCAAAATGTTATGTTGAAACACATGTGTTTGCTAAGGAAAGTTGTTCATTTTAAATTTGGTTATAGCAAATATTTGGATTATTTTAGGCTTAAATTGTTCATTTTAGCATGTAATTCTTCAGACAAAAGTAAAATTATATACTGGTAAACTGTATAAATAATATTAAATAAACTGGTATGCATTCAATTTGTTTATCATTTTAAAAATGGTAAATAAAACTGCACCTGTCAAAATGAAGGGTTGGTCCTTCTCGGTAGACCATACTCGCCGGCAGCCCGCCTCGGTAGCGTGGTGATAGCGTGTCTGCCTCACGTTCAAGAGGTCCCGAGTTCGAATCTCGGTCAGGGTGAGTTATCTGGATAAGGTTTTTCTGGGCTTTTCCCTTATCCTAAAAGACGAATGTCCGGTAACTCTAAGCTCTATGGACTCTGGGATAATTTGAGCACCATTTCACCCACTCCATTCATCGTCCGATATGACTTAACGTTGTAGGATGTAAATTACAGAAAAAAAAATGCTTGCCGGTCCTTCTAGAGATAAACTGCGAGTTGCATAGCTAAGAATAAATTGAGGCATAATGGTTATACAAACTTAATGAAAGACTCTTACCTCAGAAGACGTCAATGTCGATATCCAGAGGATGAAGACTAGTGTAATCAAATGCAGAACAGACCACATGAGATTGAGGATGGCACCTTGGTTATTGGAGAAAACTTCCGTTTTGTAGTTAAGAAAATAAACAGCACACACATATATACCAACAATCGCCGTACAGAATTTGGTCAAAACCGTCAATAGAATATGCACAGAGAAAGAATAATTAATTTTTTCCGATAATTCACATAGTAAATTGTGTAACTCAGATAAATGTGGGATTTCACTACCTGAGAAGCATTTACTGGTGACACAAAGCAGATTTTGTTCTTGATGATAATGAATAAGTGAAAATGAGTTATCCTTAGGACCAATATTACAAATCACTGCCCTAAGCTTAAAATTAATTCCTTTAAATCTGTCCTTGAGCAGTAGAAGAAAAGAACATATTAATGTGTCAATGGCAGTAAAGATAATGCAATGCAGGATTGTCCAGATTTGAACAACGTAGAGAATTCCCTCTGACAATGGATTAGACAGAATATATAATAAATTCATTATGGCACCGATGAAAATTATAATTCCAAAATGTGTTATTATGTATCTCCTTACCGGGACTTTGGGACACCGGTCAAACTCAAACAACAAATCAAAAGTGTCAAAAGCATGAATGAGATCAGGAAGACTGTTGAGATTGAACCAGGTAAATATATGCAGCACTGTGGGCGAACATACAACTATCATAAAGATAGTGCTGACTATTCTGAACAATCCTGTGAAGTTGTACTTATAAATGATAATCCAAAATGTACCAACTTGACCTAGCTGCAAGGCAACAAAGATGATCAAGCTATACAAAACAGCTGATTTTGACATCTCCAGCTTCTTCATACGGTAAGATGTAGCTGTTCTGAATGGTGCCATTCCTAATATTCGCAGAAGGTGAAACAAAAGGCTTACTTGAGATATCACGTCCATTTTCTGAACTGCTTCGTGCTAACTAAAATCCAATATGGAGTACATAGAGTACAAATATCCGTAACCGTGAACACTTTTTATCTCCCCCAACCTTTGTTGACACAGATATTATCCATTGAAAGGCATTAGTCCTTTATATAATGTTTGTAATAGTGTTGAGATAACCACTTAGGAGCAAAATACTCCATCAGAGTAAAACCCATTCTCATGTATTCCCAACACGCATAATTTATACAGGTTGTTTCAAAACAACGCCGATCGATTATAGCCGCTGCGTAGATTATAACTTAACCAGTCCGAATTTTGGTATCGCTGGTTCGAATTCATATGTTATAATAATTAGGTATAATAGATAGAGTCAACATGAAAAATTCAATGACAAGGCCGGGATTTGAACCACGGATCTCCTGGTTTCCGTCCAGTCGCTCTTAACCTTTGAGCTACCATGGCCAACGTGCCGTCAGGACATTAAATTCTCCATTTGACTCATATATTTCCCTGGTAGACCACTCTAGGGGCTCTCGCATCCGAGATACACCGTTTGTGGCGACTTACTATCGTGAGTACTTAATTCCCAGGCTTCATCATTTAACTCTTATTATTTTAGTTAATTGATGGAATTTAATCATTTCTCCACACTAGCCGTGAGTCAAATGGAGAATTTAATGTCAGCACGGCACGTTGGCCATGGTAGCTCAAAGGTTAAGAGCGACTGGACGGAAACCAGGAGATCCGTGGTTCAAATCTCGGCCATGATATTGAATTTTTCATGTTGAATCTATTTATCAAAGGCCTTGGTCTATTCACGGCTAGTGTGGAGAAATGATTAAATTCCATCAATTAATTAGGTATAATTTTAGGTTAGATATAATTCTATGCATCATAAAATATTACATGATTCTGTGATTATGCAGCGCACAAACCACTATTGTGCGAACCTCAAAGGTTGTTATTGGGACGCACCGGCCACGAAAACAAAACAAAAAATTACACCTTGCTCTTTATCAGTGACCCTAGCCTACCTTTCAGGTAATGCAGCAAAGGGCAGTTATTTATCCAAAAGCTCTTCGGTGTGAAACTACCTATTCCGTCCTAACAGGGAGGACTTTGCGCGTACTTAGCAAATCCAAGCAATATGGAGCGCTATACGAACGCCAAAATGACGGATATAGTTTTGATGGATAGAAGAGCTGAAGGGAGTTCAACGAACGCACGATTAATTTAGTTTCATTAAAAATATGAATTGTAAAAAAGCCACATGAATTATAATATTTATTTGCTTAACTTCAGAGCATTTTGCTATGATTTTAATTGTACACTACTTTCCACCACTTACTTTAAATATCAACTGCTTCCTTTTCAGTTACAAATGCTTTATTTAGTACGAGGTGTGTCCGTAAAATAAGGTCTCCTATTTTATTTAATATAGAAAACATGTTTATTGTCAATGAATGTTACATTGATGACAAGACGGAACGTACAGATATTTTTCAGCGTAATCACCATTGCGATCGATGCACTTTTGCATGCGCTGTGGCAGTTTATACGTACCATTATTATAACACTCTCCCGCCAAGTTGCGCAGGTAGCGCTCAACCTCATTTTTCAAATCATCGTCAATCTGGAAATGTGTTCCACCCAGGTGTGACTTCAACTCAGGAAACAGATGATAATCACTAGGTGCTAAGTCTGGACCGTAGGGGAGATGGGTGAGGATGTCCCATCCGAACTGGGCCAGGAGAACAGCCGTTGCATGTGCAGTATGGGGAGGAGCGTTGTCGTGATGAAAAATCACTCCCTTCGTTAGTATTCCCCTCCTTCGATTTTGAATAGCACATCGCAGTTTTTTAAAGTCACACAGTAGCTAGCGGTGTTTATTATTGTGCCGGTAGGCATAAACTCGCACAACAATACACCTTTTCTGTCCCAGAACACACTGCCCATCACTTTGCCGGCAGAAAATGTCTGTTTGAACTTTCGCGGCTTCGGCGAATTTGTATGCCGCCACTACGAGAACGTTCTTTAGTTTCTGGTGTTGTATAGTGCACCCAGGTTTCATCGCCAGTGACAATTGATTCCAACAATTCCTCGCCCTGTTCTGCTTAGGGCTCCAGGATTCGGTGGGCCGCTTCAATACGTTGCCATTTTTGGTCTCCGGTGAGCATTTTGGTTACCCACCTCGCACACACCTTGCGGTTATGCAAATATTCGGTCAAAATCTTGTCATTCGTAGTCTTACAGACTTCAGGGATAAGTTCGCAAAGCTCGTGAACTGCCACACGCCGATCTTTAAGCACTTCTTGCTCCACTTTTGCAATTGTTTCGGCTAAAACCGAAGGCCGATCAGAACGCTGTTCGTCATGGACGTCTGTACGCCCGTCTTTGAACTCTCTGACCCACTTTCGCACGGTTTTGACGTCCATACACTGTGGCCTATAGACTTCGCATAAATTAAGATGACTTTCAGTGGGGGTAGTACCCTTGGCACTCAACAAACGGATCACTGCACGCAACTCGCACTTGGCGGCGGAAGTGATAGGAAGCTCCAACGCAAACGGCTGCCCAGCCAAGACTAATGGTTGCAACGGGTTCGTTGTGGTGGAGATTTGAATGGGGAAAGCAAGCGACACTCCAGTGTTGCCGGATCTTGCGTAATAGCGTTCCTCACTGTTCCAGAGCCTTAGAGATCTTATTTTGCGCACAAGCCTCTTGTTAACAAACATTACCAAACATTATTCCACAATTTTTCCATTATTCATTTCTCTTCATCATCCCAAACGTTGGAGCGAAGCCTCAACAACCCTAATATCTCAGATCAAATGCTTCGGCCCCCTCGCTCTGAAGCAACCCAAGCGAATTCTAGCACCAGAATTGGTGTGGAAAGGAGACAACAGATTTGTAGAAGTGTTTACTTTACTATAAAATGGGTCTAGTGATTTTAAGTTATTTCCTTGAGTTATTTGTAACACAAAACATAAATTTCTGCTATTCGCCTCTGAATCTATTTCACTCAAAAGGAATGTTTATAGCGGTATAAAAGTGGTTGAGTTTAACAGATAAATTAATGCACAAAACATATAAATATGATTTAAACATGCAATTTGTTTAAAATGACGCTTTTATTTGTTAGCAATGTCGAAGTTATTTTATACCACTTGCCTTTTGTCAGTTACTTTGACTTTTATTCACTTGTTTCTCACGAGGGCATAGGAAGAGAGCTAAATTTCTAGACCAATATACGAGGACTGTTCAATAAAGAATGATCTGACAACGTACCTTTACTCATCCTCATAATTTTCATGATCCTTCTCAAAATAGTCCCCCCTGAATGCGATGCACTTGTCCCAGCGTTTCTACCAGTCTTCAAAGACATGCTGGAAACCATTTTATGAGACATCCTTCAAAATCGGCACTACAGCTTTCACCACTGCTTCTGATGATGGATAACGTCTCCCAGGAAGTCGTTTCTTCAAGTTAGGGAATAGAAAAGGTCACATGGTGCTAACTCCGGACTATAGGCAGGGTGAGGGATGCACTTCACGTTAATTTTTGCAAGATATTCAGCAACATTGGCAATATGCAACCGCACATTATCGTGGTGTAGCATCCAGCCTGCTTCATGGAAATGTGGCACCCAATGAAATGTTCAGTATTCAGAAAGTGATCTTAAGGTAACTCCTCGATCCTCTCTCACAATGGCAGCAGCGGTGTTGATGCTTCCTACCGTAAGAACAGTAACTGGAGCACCGGGTACACCTTCCTTTGAAATTGATTGTCAACTCTTCGAGCTGAGCTGTAGCGAAGAACAGACTTTTCATAGGCCTCTTGTGACACTGTATAGGCCTCAACTGAAGATTTGTTGAGACGAACGCAGAATTTCAAAGCCGCACATTGTTCCTCGTGTGTTACCTCCATTGCAGCAGTAGGCGATACTGAACATGCCTGAGCTTGCCTGTTTCTCACAGGCGGGAACCAGGAGTACCAACAATGGAATTACTACGGCGTGTTTGTTTCACATTAACTTAACAGAATATAATAAGATTGAATTTTAGTGCGAGAAATTATGACCGTAAAAATTATGATCATTATTTATTGAACAGCCCTCATATTAATGCAATGGGTTATATTGGTTACAGTGATGTAGGTAAACGTATAAGCATTTCTAGAAATACATTTCTTTAGAATTTATGTCAAGCTAAACGATATCGGGAGAGAAAACCTTAATATAAGAGAGAGTTGTTATTTTTTTCCATTTGTTAGCTGCTATAATCATCGGCTGTTAATTTTAAGAGATCACTAATTTGAACTTATTTCTATACAAAATGTATTTGATTTACGTAATGTGGAAAGAAATGTCAAGTTTTAATAAACGCTCTAACATAAACAGCACGCCTAGGATTTTATAATGTATATTGTCGCGAAGCCTTTATCTACGATATCGCGGCTAGTGTACACAAAGAGCTGGCGGATAACGAGAGTGCCGATAAATAACAGACGGATAGTGTATCACGGAGGTAAAGGACCTGCAGGCATAGATTAAGTTACGCTTCTGGGCCAAGAGGCAGTCACGAGTCGTGAGTAAACAGTAAAGAGCTGTAAACAAATGTTGTGTAACGAGAGCTGATTGTTATTGTCATCGACCTTGGTAGACTGTGTACATGTGACGTAATGTTGTTACTTGAGAATTGAACAGTGTATCTCTAGGGAAATAAAGAACATTTAGAAGTTTGGCAAATTGGACCTTTAATTCTACGAAACCACGAAGTCACAGCATGCCTGTGACACTTCACTGTTCCGCTTATACGAGGCATGTTTTTTTTTAAGTCAGTATCGTTTTGCGATTCCGCCGCCGCAGCGCTACGGTAGGAATTCCGCTCATGCGCGCTGGTTACCTACATCTCTTGTCTACGCCCTGACGCCATTATAGTCTGATTCTTCATTGTATACGTTGTGTTTAGGATATCTCCGACAATCGTGAGTCACGCCGATTGTGAAATACGGGCTGTTATACGATTTCTTAGTGCTAAAGGCGTAAGACCGTTTGATATTCATCGTCAGATCTGTAAAGTTTACGGACAAAACATTATGAGTGATGGAATGGTAAGGAAATTGGTGAGAGCATTTAAAGATGGTCGGACAAATGTGCACGATGACGAACCGAGTGGGCGTCCTTCGGTCGTTACTGAAGATTTGGTGCAGAAATTGGACGAAAAGGTGAGAGAAAACAGACGCTTTACAATTTCATCATTGTGCGACTATTTTCCTCAATATGCTCGTAGTATTTTGTATCGCATTGTGACCGAGAACTTGAAGTACCGGAAATTGTGTTCACGTTGGGTTCCGAAAATGTTGACGGATTTGCACAAAACTCAACGTTTAGGCAGTGCATTGACTTTCCTTGAGCGGTACCACAATGAAGGTGAAGATTTCTTAGACCAAATTGTTACTGGCGACGAAACATGGGTGGCCTACGTCACACCAGAATCGAAACAACAATCCACGGAATGGCGACATTCATCATAACCTATAAAAGTGAAGTTTAAAAAAACAATTTCTGCCCAGAAAATCATGTGCACATTTTTTTGGGGACAGAAAAGGAGTATTGTTAGTGGAGATGACAATCAATGCAGCGTCTTATTGTGAGACATTGAACAATCTGCGCCGTGCAATCCAGAACAAAAGACGTGGCAAGTTGAGTAAGGGTATCGTTTTGCTGCATGACAATACCCGTCCACACGTGGCTAATCGGACCAAAGATCTCATCAAATCTTTTCAATGGGAAACTCTAGATCATCCTCTATACAGCCCTGATCTGGCGCCCAGCGACTACCATTTGTTCCTGCACTTGAAGAAACATCTGGGCGGTCAGCGTCTTCAAGACTATAACGAAGTCAAAGCAGTTGTGGTACAGTGGTTAACACGTCAGGCTGCAGAATTTATGATGAGGGTATTCAAAAACTGGTGCTACGTTATGTCAAGTGCCTCAATATTCACGGAAATTATGTAGAAAAGTAGATTAAGGTACAGGCTATCATTTAAAAATAAAATTATTTCGATATCTATGCACGTCTTTTTTTAATTCCAAAGCGGCGCTGACTTAAAAAACAAGCCTCGTATAATTTAAGCTTTAATTTAACCAAAAACTTATAATGTATGTGATAGCTTTATCTAAAAGTGCTTAGCTTGCTATACTAATCTTATATATTTCTTGTTATATACACTAATACTATTTCTTACCTCAGAAGACGTGGACGTTGACGTCCAGAGGATGACGGATAGTGCAATCACATTCGTGGCGGACCATATGAGATTCAGGCACGCATTTTCTTTTGCGGTAAATGCTCCCCTTTCATAATTAAGCAAACAAATAGCGTATAGGTAAATTCCAAGGATAATGCCACAAAATTTTGTCAAAACCGTCAGCAAAATATGGAATGAAAAGTAACAATTAATTTTCTCTGAGAATTCGCAGAGCAGATCATGTAGTTCCGATGTGTGGTAGACTTCTCTGACTGAGAGGCATTTGCTGCCCATATGATTCAGTATTTGTTCTTGGTGATAATGAAGTTTCAATAATTTATTTTTACCACCCATACTTGACATAAATTTTAGATTAATACCTTTAAATCTAAACTTCAGCATTAACAGAAAAGAACATACTAGTGTGTCTACAACGGAAAAGATGATGCAATGTATAGCTGACCATACTTGGAGAAGGTACAGAATTCCTCCTGAAATTGGAGCAGAAAGAACATACAACAAAATCATTACTTCGTTAATGATAATATCAATTCCTAGGTGAAGTACTATATATCTCCTTACAGAGATACTGGAACACTTGTCAAAGTCAAGGATCAAATCAAACCTCGCGAAAGCATGAACAAGATCGGCAAAGCGACTGAGATTGAGCAAGGTAAATATATTCAGCAGGGTTGGTGCACATGTAACTATCATAAAAATTGTAGTGACGGTCCACAGCAAACCAGTGAAGTCATATTTACAAGTAGCTACCCAAACTGTAAAGAACTGACACAGTAGTAGCGCTGCAAAGAGGATCATGCTGTACAAAACAGCTGATTTTGACATCTCCAGCTTCCTACTGCCTTGTGACGTAACTATCCTAAAGGGCGCCATTCCCAATAGTCGCAGAATGTGGAACAAAGGACTCACATCGTATATCACGTCCATTTTGTAACTGATTCTTAACAATGTATAATCTGTCTAACTCCGGGAATATAAAGCACAGTATTGGTAACTATGCACAATTTTTATCTCTCCGAACCCTTGTTGACACAAATGACAGCGATTTTCCATTGAAATGGATTGCTTTATCAAGTCGTTTGTAGCGCTGTAGTGTTGAGATAACCTCTTAGAGCAAAATATAGGGTGTATATAAATGACTATCGAGGTCTTAACTCTTTATAATATTTATTACATTACACTTACAGTAATAAATGATATGTCAAATGAAAAAGCAACTGAAACAGTTTAGTTTGTTGGCACCGCTGTGATAGTGCTTGAAATGTTTCTGCCACAATCCGCTAGACAGCGTTATTATCAAAGGTGACGACTACTACTAAACAGAAAGCGTTTTGTGTTTTGCAGTTTGCAAAGTCCAACTCTGTAGTTACTGTGCAACTTGCGTTCCGCATTAAGTTCGGTTGTGATCCTCTTAGTGATAATAGAATTCATATATGTTATCATCAGTTTAAAGATACCGGCTGCCTATGTAAACGGAAGAGCAGGGGACGACCAAGAGTAAGTGAAGAGACTGTTGAGCGAGGGAGAGAATGGTTCACTCGTAGCCCAAAGAAATTAGTCCGGAAGGCTAGTCCTGTGTCGACAGTTTGAAAAGTTGTAAGAAAACGCTTATGGCTACGTCCTTACCGTTTAAAGTTATTACAGGCTCTAAAACCGACAAACCACGGATTGCGTGCCATCTTCGCAAACGACATGTTTCATGACGATGACGATTTTATGGATCGTGTTGTCTTCAGTGATGAAGCGACCTTTCATCTTAGTGGATATATTAACACTCATATTGGGCGCATCTGAGGCTCAGAAAATCCTCACGAGGTGGTACAAATGCAACGAGATTCACCTAAAGTGAATATCTTTTGTGCCGTATCCCGACGAAAAGTTTGTGGGCCTTTATTTTTTGGTGAAGTTATTGTAACTGGCACTTCTTAACTTGATACACTGGAACAATTGCTTTTCCCTCAGTTGGAGAAAAATGAGCCAGAGAACTTCATTTCCTACAAGATGGTGCGCCAGCTCACTGGCATAACGAAGTACGCGATTGGTTGAACGTCACTGTACCCGAGCATTGGATAGGCCGCAAGGGCCCCAATGACAGGGCTTGCTATACAAATATAATTTGTAACTTAAAACTTCACTTATATCTTCACTGTTTTTCTTTTTTTCTTTTTTTCGAAATGCAAGTCACTAAAACATTCCCTTTAATTTTTAAAACCTGGTATAGACATGTCGACGATATTTTTGCTATTGTTCTTGATAAACGCATAACTGATGCTCTAAAATTACTAAATTTGCAAGTTAACCCTATAAAATTCACATTAGAGACTGAAATTAATGAAATTCTTACTGTTCTAGGTCTAAAGAATAATAAATAATAATAATATTAAACTTTGATATTTATAGGAAGACTACTCATATCGATAGTTACATAAAAATAAAAGTTTTAAACCTTTTTCAGATAAATTTGAAGAATTCAATAAAGAATGTAAACGTATGGTTAATACTGCTTTAATTGATGGTTTTAATAAAGACTTTATTCACAAAAATAGGAAGCTTAAATATCAAAAGACTTTTAATGATATTTCATCCCTTAAAAATAAAAGCCCATTATAATTTAAAAAAATTACTTAGCATCCCTTTTTAGCATTTTTTTTTTTTTTTTTTTTTTTTTTTTTTTTTTTAAGAATTTGGTATAACTTTAGTTCCTCAAAATGATTATAGTAAACAAAATTTGCATTTCTCTAAAAAGGATATAATTAATTATAACAAAAGATCTGGTATTTATCGATTTAATTGTTTCGACTGTGATAAGACAACCTAATTTGGAAACCAGAACGAAAGAGCATTTTCGTAACATTGTGTACAAACGGACTGATAAATCGGCAGTAGGTGATCATTTCAGTCAGTTAACCATGAAGTAAATCCTGAAGTTAAATTATTAAAACAGTTAAATAGTCTGATAGATTTAATAAATTTGGAAAAGGTATTTATTTTAAAAATAAACATCACGTAATGAACTTTGAAATACCGGCTGTCAATTGACGACGAAGTTGTGTACGAGTCTGGCTGAGGATATGAATGAGTGTTTATACGAAATCGCGATCCCGATCAATTGTATAAGTAAAGTTTCATCATTTCTTATAAGATAATTGAAGTGTTAAGTTACAAACTATTATATTTGTATATATTTGTTTCACTCTTAATAGCTTCATATTTTACCTATTCCCTTCTGACATTATGAAACTTTTGAAGAGTTGTTTACAATATGAATTAAATATAATCGCTGGTCCGTACATGTTTCTTGGAAGCTTCAACACATGTGAGTGGTAGGGAGGTGAGGCTCTTAGCCCACCGTTAATTGAAGTTCTAAGAGCAGGAGAAAGACTGAATGCTAACTTAGGGGACATGGTGTAGGGACGTATCCAACCCAGTGCCTAGGGGTATATCTGGGCCACCTGGGCTCCCGAGGGGGAATAAATATTGGAAGTACAGTTGCTCACTGGTCAAAAGGCTCCATACACAGGGTTGTGTGAAGACCGCAACGGGATTTTCGGCGGAGAAGAACTTCCTCACTACGGCGAAGTCGCGGAAGAGGCATCCCTCTTAATGGGGATATTACATTAAGAACGGACAGATGAGGTTCGAAGTCCAGTAAGACAACTCATCTAGGAGAGGACAACTCCGATAGAAAACCGGGCCCTCCAGGATGGGGGTTTAGCATTCGGCTGGTAACCCAATCTAGTAGAAAACGAACTTACTCGCAATTCTCATAAAAAAGTGCCGGACTGAAAATATGTTGACGACTCAAGCCAAGAATAAGGATAAAAGATTTGTAATATCGGACGTGTGGAATTATAATGGCAGTCCCAACGTTTAAATATGGTTCCGAAATATGGACACTGGAAAAGAACCAACGCTAACAGCTAGAATCCGCAGAGACGAGATTTT
Source organism: Mantis religiosa (assembly GCA_030765055.1). Classification (NCBI taxonomy): domain Eukaryota; kingdom Metazoa; phylum Arthropoda; class Insecta; order Mantodea; family Mantidae; genus Mantis; species Mantis religiosa. The sequence goes on along the minus strand of CM060951.1, from coordinate 197,038,470 downwards.
TGAGAATCGTGGCAGGTTATAAATAAATAGACCACGTAAGAAACGAAAAAATAAGAGAATAGCTTGCGATTTTTAATTTAAACAGTAAACTAGTAAGCTAATAAAGAACACAAATGGAAGGAAAAATCATATTTTAAGAATGGACGCGGAACGTCTTTCAAGAAGGGTTTTAGATTTAATGCCGCAGGGAAAGAGATGTGGGACGCCCAGTTCTACGCTGGAAGGATCAGTAGACTCTTGAAGAGAACGGAACGGGTCACAAGGCCCAATCCTTGAAGATGATGATGATGATGATTGATGACCTAGGGAAGTCAGATTAAGGCAAAAATGTCTTAAATGCAGGATAACATAATTGTGATATGTGGAAGTTAAGTTTTGCTTACCTGATAGGAAGCCGTAGAGGTGGCCGTAACAATAAGTGTCAAGAAAATGAAACTGCACATCGACAAAAAGCAGCTGATGCCAATTAACAACATGTTAATTTTTCCCATATCATGCTTCAACAACCAGGTGAGGAACATATATACGCTGAAGACTGTCATAGCAGAACTGCTCAGCACAACGAACATAAAGTGCAGCCGAAGATAAGAGTTAATTTCTTCAGCGAGATCGGAGAGAAAACAGTGAAGTCTAGAGAAGTGAGAAATTACTTTCAGAGATATCTGGTTATCAAGTGATGTCGTTGGCTTGTCCAACAGAAAAATATCTCGTTGAACCAAACTGGTTAGCTTTTCGTTAAGTGTTTTATACCGTTGATATAGTGACAAGAGCAGAACACAGATCACTACATAAACAATATTCAGCATAAGTAGGTGTACAGACGACATTATTAATACGTCCCACCAATGGAAAGAGCCAGAGAAATTTGTATCCATAAAGCAGACACAATTTAGAGTAAATGAGAACGTAAACCATATGCACAATTCTACAGTCAAACAACGACGGAGCCTAATGTAGGTACTTTCATCGAAATTATGCAATGTGTCAAAGTTTATGAAGCCAAATATGATTCTTGGGAACTGCTCTGCATTAAAAGTTGTGAAAATAATTAGAAAGGTAAGTGAGTAAACAAGCGTAGTGAAAATTCCCATTAGCAGTTTTATAAAATCCGGTAAAAGAAGCTCATCTTTAGATGAACCCCAAATGCTAGAAACGTCAGATATAACAAATATGATAAAAAGAAGAACGGAATAAAAGAGTAAATACTTTGAGATACTCAATTGTCTCTGCTTGCCTACTACTACCACTGTGTATGGTGCAAGTCCCAAAAGCCTCATCTGGCGAAGCAGAGGGCTGATGGCTAAGATAATGTCTAGTCTCATTGAACCATTCTGGTGAACCTTTCCAAACAAAGCAGCATTTGATCTTGAAGCCTTTCGGTGCATTGCTGATGTCCAATAACTAAAACCTTTCAGCTTTTCAAAATACACTTTAGCTGCAAACTGCTTCTGAGAGAATGAAGAACACTTGTTTATATCCCGCAAAGTTCTCATATCATAGTGGGAATCCAAACCATTTCCCTACCCACTTGTGAACCTTCATTTGATAAGACTCTCTATAAGAAACAGTTCTTCATTCATTATTTCACTTGAAGTAAAAATCTATAAATTTGCTTAGCATCTTATCAGACGATCTGGTGCACAAAACAAGAAAGGCATATGTTCTTTAAGGCAGATAAAGCGTTCACACAAAGAATGTCATAACAATAAGTGCCTAGGCGGTAATATGGTGTTTGTAATTTATGAGCTGAAACTTCAGGTGCTATTTCAAGGGCGATGATATGATACACTTTCAATTACTAATATGGGTTATCTCGCCACGTTACTGGAATCTAAATAGTTTTGATCAGTATACACCTATTATTACAGCATTTAATGACACTAAATGTTGAGTTATAAAATAACACTTTTATTTTCTGCACGATTATTAAATGGATTCCACATATTATGTGGCACATATTTTATCCTTTTTTTTTGCGAAATACTAATATTTTGTATATACGAGGGCTGTTCAATAAACAATGATACAACTTTTTTGACAACGTACCTTCACTCATCCTCATAATTGTGATGATCCATCTCAAAATAGCCTCCCCTAAATGCGATGCACTTGTCCTAGTGTCTGTGCCAGTCTTCAAAGACATGCTGGAAACTATTTTTTGACAGATCCTTCGAAATCCCTCCGCAGCCTTCACCACTGCTTCTGATGGATAATGCCTCCCACGAAGGCGTTTCTTCAAGTTAGGGAATAGAAAAAAGTCACATGGGGCTAAATACGGACTATAGGGAGGGTAAGGAATGCACTTCCCGTTGATTTTTGCAAGATATTCAGAAACAACATCGGCAATATGCGGCCAAACTTAGGAGAAGCTTCAATGGAGGCGTTGTTCAAGAAATTAAAGAACCAAATGACAATGATATGTACACAGATAGAAATATTAAATTGTTTTGTGTAATCGCAGAGTAAGTCACGTAATTCAGAAATGTGGCAAATATCAGTCTGATTGAAGAATATTTATGTGCCGTATGATGCAACATTTGCTTTGTAAATTCACGAAAATTCCAAATATTTTTCTTTGCTCTCTATATAGCTACGAAAAAAATACTGATTTATCTGTAGCTTAATTTCTTTAAATATGTATTTTATGTGAGTGCCAATGTATCCACCCAAGAGTAGATAATGCTATGAATTACTGTACAAGACGAAATCCATCAGACACTACAACGTTGAAGATGTACATTAAATTAGTTATTCCATTTATGAAAATACTAATTCCTAAGTTTGCAATTTTATGTGGGTTGACTTTAATATTTAAGCACGTAAGTTCAATGTCTGAGAACTATAGCATACTTTCAGCCAGGAATGTGTTTTGACAAAGGCCTTTCAAAATGCAACTGAGCATGAACGCTAAAGAGATTTACTTCGCTGATTTAATAACGATGTATACCGTTACAAACAACTCAGGTTAGGCGTTGCCCAACTCAGGGTGGGCTGAACGTCATTGAGTTAGATGATTTTTGCAAACCAATGCGAAAATTCGAAATAAATGAGAAACCAATAATAATGTAATATTTGAGAACGGTGAGCGAGCTTGGTCATGTGATAAAGTTAGAGAGGGGGTCAGAATAAGGTTCGAACTGAATCGTGAAGTAAGAAAATTTTACTTAAAAGGTGATATTACGACAGGAAGGACCTGTTCATGCGCATTAAGAATAGAAGCGAAGATTTATAATTTTAGATAATTGAGGGAAATTAATCATTTCTCCACACTAGCCGTTTATAAGCTAAGGTTTTTTATGGATAGAGTCGACATGAAAAATTCAATGCCATGGCCGGGATTTGAGCCACGGATCTCCTGGTTTCCGTCCAGTTGCTCTTAACCTTTGAGCTACCATGGCCAACGTGCCGTCCTGATATTAAATTCTCCATTTGACTCGTATATTTCCCCGGTAGACTACTAGGGGCTCTTGCATTCGAGAAACACCGTTTATGGCGACTTACTATCGTAAGTACTTAAATCCCAGGCTTCATCATTTAACTCTTATTATTTTAGTTAATTGAAAGGTAATCATTTCTCCAGACTAGCCGTTTATAGACTAAGATTTTTTATGGATAGAGTCTACATGAAATATTCAATGCCATGACCGGGATTTGAACCACGGATCTCCTGGTTTCCGTCCAGTCGCTCTTAACCTTTGAGCGAAATGTAGGGAAGTTAAGAATAGCGCAACCAGCGTAAGTGGAAGCAGCATTAAGGGTTTATTAGAGCAAAGTAGTCGCCGTATAGGGAATAAATAGAAACCGCGCGTAAGTAGCTTTTAACAAGTAATCCAGGGTTTCAAGAAATTCAATTTATGCTAGGAATTTTACTAATTGGTGGTGACCGATCCAAGTCGATAAGCAAACTTAGTAGGAATTAAACCAAATAATTCTGCAACAAAAAAGTGTTATTAATACGACTGAGTAGCCAACAACCACCAAAATCCATTTCCTGCAACCATTCACCTGAGGATAAGACAACTCGTAGCTCTAATTAGAATCCAATCAATTTAACACTGGTATGCGTGTTTGCCGCATAATGGCGCTCCACGTTGACGACTACTTTGCTCTAATAAACATCTAATGCTGCTTCCACTTACGCTGGTTGCGTTATTCTTAACTTCCATACATTTCAGACTTATAAGTTTTCGCTTCTCTTCTTAGTGCGCATAAACACGTCCTTACTGTCGTAGTATCACCTTTTAAGTAAGTTTTTCTTACTTCACGATTCAGTTCGAACCTTATTCTAACCCCCTCTCTAACTTTATCACATTACCAAACTAGCCAACTCTTCTCAAATGTTACATTATTATTGGTTTCTCATTTATTTCGAATTTTCACATTGGTTTGCAAAACTCATGTAACTGATTGACGTTCAGATTAACCTAAGTTGGGGAACGCCTACCCTGAGTTGTTTGTAACGGTTTACATGGTTATCATATGAGCGAAGTAAATCCCTTTAGTGTTCTTGCTCAAATGCATTTTGAGAGCCCTTTGTCCTAAAACATTCCTGACTGGAAGTATACTATAGTTCTCAGACATTGAACATTTACTACCACAAAGAAGATAACGGTCCTCCCTTCCTGTCTCTCCAAAATGTACAGATTTTTACAAGATTGTTTTCTTTTCTTTACCTGGATGCTAGTATGTATGCTATATTAAATTATATTCTTCCCTTCTTATTCTTTAAGTCAACTGCCATTTTAATCATTGCTCTATCCATTCTAATTTCATATTATTACAACAATATTTTTATATTTGTTTAGTAAAGCATTTTATTAAGTTTAGCAAAGCATTTTTATTAAGTTATCTTCTTGTTTAATGGGATGCAGCACCGAAAACCCCAAATCCAAAATTTTCAACCCATCTTGTTGAAATGTTTACCACTTAGTTATGATGTATAGTGGACAGAGAATTAAAATTTTGGTTTTTATATATTTAATAGTTTTTGAGTAATTAATTTGTGAATTTAAAATTCTGGGCAAAATTCAAACCGCTCCATGTGATCAAAATTTTCAACATTTCAATTTTTCTATTTCTAAAACTATTCAGATTGTTATGAAGAAAATATGTATCAGATGAATTTCTTATGCTGCCTTTAGTTCCGGAGGGAAAAAAATAGGTATGGAGCAAACAAAAAGGCCAAGAAATTATTAAACCTTTGACTTTTTATATCAATAACTTTAAAAATATAGTGAATACTAAATATTCATATGATAGAAACTTTTGTTTGCTTTCTAAGAACATGTGTTGAAAATTGTAGAGGAACTGAATGAAAACTGCTGTGGAACATTTTGAATGGCAAAAAATGTTGAAAATCTATAACTGAGTAAATCAAATTTTAAAATCCAAAACATTTTCCTTCTCAGCTACATGCCTTGAAGCAGACTAAAACCCTCCATATAGATAAGTTGGACCCTCCTGACCCTTCCTTCTCTCTTCTGCAGCCGTTTTCTTCAATTTTAGTTTCCTTCTGGATGTTTTAGAAGTTACCTTCGCAGAAATTGCTGAATGAAGTAATTGTAATTGGTCTTTCCCTTGGCTAATTTTTGGAGATGCTTGTGAAATCTGTGTCCATTATGTCTGACTGCAGCTTGAGTGAGGCAGAACAACCAAAACTGAATTCACTGATGGTTGATGTCACAGCAACCTGAAGTCTCTTCTTTGATACAAATATTTCTTTTGGGCAACTATGCCATATCATATTATGTAAACTTTCATATGCTTTTGTGTGTTACCCAATGTATATCTCCTTAGGATTTCATCTGATGCCAGCCTTTGGTACACAGGCCTTAGTTTTCTTACCACATCAGGCCTCAAGTATGTTCCCATTGTTGAGTTATGTTTAGGTGTTTCTTCCCATGTATCGCTTAGCCTATTCATGATCCTATGTACACAGTCAGCCAACCAAAGGTCAGTAGTTTCAGAGAATGTTTTACCAATAACCTATATAACAGTTATATGCACGTTTTGATATATCAAATACCTTTATAAATGTTAAATGGCAGACAAAATCTCATCAATTATATATAAACAGTATGTAGTTTAACGATAAATACAAGAAAATCCCGACCAAGTTAGAAACTCACACAAAAGCAAAATATAAAAAATATATATATAAAAGTATAAAAAATATTTGCTTTCAATGTTTGCAGCCAGTGTTTTGTTTCCGTGATGCCATATATTGTAAGGAATAACCATTATACCAACACACAAAATTCCACCAGAAACTTTGCCCGCTAATTTCAAATGTATTAATTTAGTACATTCAATCGAACTCAAATGACAGAATTCTGTGAATACAAGAGCCGGCCTGCAAGTGTGCACGGGCATTTAAATTGTCATATGAGGGTATTTAAATGCCTGAAACTCATACTTTTAGTTGGATTGTGATACTATAAGGTTCAAAGTATTTTATTAGCTCAAAAACAAAAAAAAAACAAAAAAAAAACTTGCCATATTTTTAGCCAATTTCGGTGCTGCATTCCCTTAATTATGTGACTTCCATTAATTCGCCGCCTCCTAATCACTGCCTAATACTGCGGTTACAACTTACATCTGATATCAGCTCCTTTGCTTCTTGCTTATATAAGGGTATAATCCATCTAATGTTACACGCTAGCCGTAAAGCCTGATATTTGCCTTCAAACCTTGTTGACATTTGACAATGATTTTCCATCGAAAGTGATTGGTTAATCATTTCTGTTTGTATTTCTGCCATGTTGAGACAAATGCTCAGAGGAAAGTACCATGTGAGAGTACACAGCTCCACCAACAATTCCTGACAAGTCTGATTTGAGTGTTTGCCTCTCCATTTCCAAAATGTCAGACAATCCCGTTTGTATATTTCATCAGGAAGGCAGAATATGCAGTTAGGAGTAAACAAATGCCCACATGAGTTTTAATGTCCAGTTCACGATATATTTATTGAATTTTTTTTAAATAGCCCCTTAAGTCCTCTTTATTCTGAATTATGTTTAGATAACTAGTAAACCGTAAGAAACAAACAAAATCCCACTACATAAAGACGTAGAACGTCAAAGCATACCATCTATCTGTAATTCTTCATTAATGGTTTCAATCTTTTCGGAAATATTTCGGACTGTCGCCAGATTATTGTCACCAGATTCGCCTCAGATAAAATACTTTTAGTGAAATAAAATTCTCCTCTCAAGCTTTTCTCTTTCATTATTGTTAAACTGATATGAAGGCTGGGAAATCCTTCTTTTTCTTCCTGTCCTAATAATGGGAAGGAATTTCGAAGTCATCACATTGCAACCAGTGCGTAACAAACTTGAATACTAGTTAAGCAAGCGTACTGTGTTTCTCTGGTCCCACTGAGCCTACAAGTAAACGTATCTAAAACCATTTCTAAAAAGCCTATGGTGATTAATTCTTTTTATTTCTTTTTGTGCAATTTACGTCCTCCAATATTAAGTCATATCGGACGGTGAATGAATTGGGTGAAATCATGCTCAAATGAGTCCAGGGTCCACGGACCTTAGAGTTACCCGACATTCGTCTTGGAGGACAAGGGAACACACCGGAAAAAACCTTATCGAGGTAACTCACCCTGACCGATATTCGAACTCGGGACCATTTGAACGTGAGGCAGACATGCTCCCATCTACGAACCGAGGCGGGCGTATGGTGATTAACAGTTAGCAGAGAAATGAATAAGCGTTTACAAGGATAGTTTTACAGTGATTAGTAGGGCAACCTACATGTGTGCAATAAATCATAACAGGAGTCACATGAAAGTTTGCTGTTTTAATCCACCTTCTGTTTACTATCCGTGTAAGAATTTCTTAAGAAAATTGTCTCCAAAACTAGCTAAAAGCATTCCATTAAAAAGTAGGTTAATGGAATTGATTTAATCGTGACGTTGAATACAAAATTGCATTGGGAAAATTGGATGGGATTGTTCGAAACAGATACGGTATTTCATACCTGTGTCCCAAGTGGGGCACCCCCGGGAGGCAGAATGAAGGAAGAGGCAAGAGAGGGCCACCGACCTCAAGGAATCACTGCAGTAGAAAAGGGGATCCCTACATTTTACTGGATGGAAGCTCCCGGCTAAGTAGCGAAAAGAATATAGACAACACTAACTTACACAAAACGTCAATTTACTATACCCTAATTATTGGGTCTCCATACACATCAGACCCGAAGGTTTAAGAAACTTAGAGTGAAATGGTGTTAACACTTACATCATTATTATAGTAAAGACCCATACGGGCTTACCTTGGGGGTGCTCCTCCGTGTATGGTTAGAGAATAAGACGTGTAGAGCAGTCGTCACCAAGCTGATGAGCTTGATTATAAGGTCAGCTTGCCCTCCGAAAGAATCCAACTATATCTCACGCCAGTTTAATCCTGCCGTAAACAACAGGACGGAGCTGACTCAACTCGCCACGTGTTACACGCTACTTGCACGCGCTTAAAGTTCGCAACATTAGCAGTATACATAGCAGCACTAAGTTCTAGAAAATGAATAAATAGAGTTTTGTTACACATTAACTTATTAAGTCTATGAGTTTGTTAATTGCTGAGGAAAAAAACAAAAATAATCGTGAACTTCACTGCTTATAGCACTTTTCGTAAAATCATCGTATTTCTCCACGCGCTGTATGCATTTACGCGATTTTCCCGATGTTCTTAGAGTTGCGAATGCTTACACTACTTGGGGAATCATCAAAGAGAACACTAGTTTCTTTTTCAATACCTTTATAGACGACTCCGTGTTTGTTTCTTTAGGCACCGCCAAACAGAGCGCGATCATGCGCCTCTCGGCACTTTTTAGAGGTTTGACTCATTGTGTTCAATTTCGGCTGAAGCACCGTCTTCCTCCATGTTGAAAAGCTTACGTATTTAAATTGCATATACATAAGTGTTCTTGGGTTTGTAAGGTACGCGAGATGTACAGGAAATACAGTGTTAAATATCAGAAGGAAGTCCACACGATAAACAATAACATCTTAATCTGCATTCAACTCGACACAGACCTCGTTGCGAGAGAACTGCCTGGTATAGGAATGCATAAATATTATATAATAGCAGTGTCTTTTAGTAATTGCTAAATAAAATGCAGCTTAATTTAATATAATAAGCTAATAGGTATAATTTCACCTGTCTTCTGTCTAATCTGTATATAGTATACAGAACACATATATGTGGTACGTGAAGCATGTGAGGCTATTACGTTTATAATAATCGAAACATTTGCTTACTTTTCTCTCTCCGAAATTAGCTCGCACAGAAAATGTGTAGTGTTTAACGCCCGCTTTTACTACATACTGCACCGCAGGCGATGACACTGATGATACATGAGATGAAGATGGAGCACCGGTGGAATGAGATGGCGGGGGAAACCGGAGATCCCGGAGAAAATCCGCCCCAGCGCCGTGTTGTCCACCACAAATCTCACTTTGCGAGCTCGCACAGAGCAGTGAATAGAAAACTGTTTACAGTACTGTTCTTAAAGGAGGGGTTTTTTGTCCCAATATTTCTGTCTCTGTCTCTTTTCCAACCCAGATGTTTACAGCAGGATTAAACTAGGCTGAGATAGATTATAGAATGATCCACTTGAATGATTCCGGCTGCTAGAATACGCTGTCTTTAAATACTGATACTTTCAATATGTCGACATACTGCAAAATCGGCATTCTCACACCAAAAAGCTACGTAGGCCTTTTCCAAAAAGAAACCAAGCAGCATCATATTCCTCAAAAACATCCTAACTGCAATTCGTCATCTAAGTGACTCAGATTACTTTAGTCATTGAAGTCGCTGTCCTGCCACCTGTACGTAATCAACATGCGTAAACCCGAAATTTATGTCATAAGCCAACGTCATGAGAAATCTGGCAAATGCTGTTCTCATAAATCACTAGAATTAAAGACTTTAGAATGCAAGAACGAGTTATGTCACAGGGAGTAAGCATTAAATAATAATATTCCAGAATTTTTAATGTTTTCAAGTATTTCTCAATCATAAACGTGACAATATTCTGTGTTTCTAAAATAAAAAGATGAACATTTTGAACTCGTTTTAGAATTACTTACAAGGAATGTCAATGGCCATTGTGAGGAGACATAAATGTATCCAGTATCTTAAAATGACAGCAAGGAGGATACACGTAATACTCACATAGTTTTCATAAGAATGGAATGGTAGAAACACAGTTAAACACTGACAATGACAGAATGACCAAAGAGAAAATGGCCATGATAGATAATGACCATTTACGCCAGTCTTGTTGATCTAAAATGAAAATACTGTTGCGTGGTTTGCATATAAAACTAAGTATTATAAAACATCTGACTACCTATCCGATTATGAAGCAGTTCGTCATAACACTGGATAAAATGGTTTGGTTTTGAATACCTGAGCAATAAATGCTCTTTGTTTTCTGAGGCTAAGAGAAAGAGGGTATATTTAATGGATCTCGATCAGATAGCTAATGCACATCGTGCATTTTGGACAGCCTGAATGATAGAACTCGCAACTGTGGTGTACTTTACTGCGATACGAGAATATTATGAGAAATATGTTAAAAACGCTATGCGTTTAAAGCTTCCTTTCGAAAACTCTCATCTAAATTATTTTCCTGATAATTTGGGAGTTATCAGATATGAACAAGGGAAATAATATCATCGAGGAATCCAGTAGATGAGGAGGAGATATCAGGGTCGGTGGAACATTGCGAAATTAACGAACTGCTGTTGGTGCTTGATAAGGGAAGTTCCTTATCAATACTTAAAGGTATACGAACGCAACCTCTTTTCGGTCAAGGAATAAGTAGCTTCACGTGTTCTTTGGTTCATATACCGATATTTGTACATTTGTACATTTGCTTTGTGTAGTAATTTTTAACGCATGATTTTCACAGCAAAATCGCTAGTTTCAACTTTTCTGATTTGTAAGAAAACTGAGAAAACTGAGAGCATCGTTCAATTTTATACACCAAAATTAATTAAAACACCTTTCAGATCACAAACCTGCGAACAGAAGCTATCTTTTACAGGACATTGTAATTGTAGTTTATGCCAGTTTAAGGGTAGTTCAGAAATTTCTCAAGATTCTAACTTCAGGCTCCTTGTTAGTTTTAACTACACAAAGCTTAACCTGCTGTTGTTAAGCATTCCAAACTTTAGAATGTTTGCTACTATTTCATTATACCAACAGTGTTAAGGATTATCTAAAACTATGTTTAATTAATCGTAACAAAGTTATTAAATTATTTAGCCTATTAATGTATGTGCTTATAAACTCAGGAAGTTCATTCGTACCTGTCATTATTTCGTTAGAGAAAATCATGATCTCTAGACCATGAAACACATAGCATTTCTAAAATTTACGGTCACGTGACCGTATCACCGCTCATTGGCTGCTCTTGTAGTATAGACTGTTGTGCGGTAAAAATTAGATTGTTATTTAACACGGTGATATGTCTTTATATGTTGGAAGAGAATTGTCAAATTTATATTTTCGTAACTGTTTTAATTAAATATATTACGCAACAGAGTTGACTTAGCGGAAATGCATGTTAATTCTTAAACGAAGTAAAGAGGAGGTTCCTTTGCTCTTAGCATGTGGCACGATAGCACGCGATTTAGCGGTAGTGATGTCATATTTGTTTATATGACTTTTATCACTGACCGTGTTTTGAACTGGATTAGTCATATCGCCATTCGAAGGTGTGCTGTGCCGAGTACGAGAGCTAAATTATTTTATTGATCGTTTGTTGGGCGTGTACTTATTATATGTATAATGGTAGAGTCTACCGCCAGTTTTTCGCTGAAGCATCGCAAGGAAAAAGCTTTACAAAGCGGTGAAAAAAGAATTGTGGTGCATGTGTTTAATGCACTCACGGATAAGAATCCGACTTTGTCAGTGAGAGAAGTCGAACAGCTGTGCGCTGAACATACAGGTGTGTTAGATGCGTAGGAACATCGCGACATGTAATTGAGACAACAGGAAAACTTACCACTCCAGGGGCGATATTGCTGTGTGGCGAAGACGTTATTTAAGGACAATATACCACCTTGAAGAGACTTGGGTGAATGAAGGACACACTACAAGTATGACGTGACAAGACTTTTAAGATTGAAAGACAAGCATTTTTGCATGGTATGTGTGCTGGTTTTAAAAATACTCAGTGTAAAAGGCCGAAGGCCTTTCATTATAAACTACTTTCTGTTTCATTGCTCATTCATTCAGTTTCAACTTGCTCAATTTTATTATATACTTCATTATCTTTGCATGCCTTCATATTCTTATTTGTATGATTATATCTATCTTCCTGGTAATTATTATAACGTTTACTGCAGGTTTAAATGTGACGAGAAGGCACCGCCTATGGCCTATTGCGGGAAAGCATTAGCCTGTTAGGATGAGGTGGAAGGTAGTTGCACGCGGAGTGATACATGTCAGCGTGGTAAGCTTATATGAAACAGAGAATAGACGAGATTTAATAGGAAATGAAACCACCCACGCAGAACCTTCGAACCCATTCAACGCTATTTAATCCTCCTCCAGGATTGGTGTACGCTTTGGCAATTTTCCATTAACAGGGAGAAAAGCCAAGCGATACTGTTTACCAAGCGCCGCTTTCTCGCCAACTTACCCACATTCACCTACTTTGGGCAAGGGATCAGGTGGGAGAATTCAATCAAATACTTGGGAGTCAAGCTGGACCAGGGCCTAACTTTTCGGGAACTCATCCTGGAGCAAGCGCAACGGTTGTGTGGTGCCGTGGCATCACTATACCCTGTGCTTAGGTCTGCGATGTCTGTCTCCCTTAAGTTGCGACTCTTTATGGCTCTGGTTCTCCCTGTCATGCTCTATGCGTGCGAAGTCTGGGGCATTGCCGCAGGCTCAAACCTGGTACTACTCTAATGTGCACAGAATAAATGTCTTCGGATTATTTATTCTGTATGCACAAGGTTCCCTGTGAGACTACTTCACGAGGCTTCATCCCTCCGCTATGTGGAGGATGAAATTAGGCGCCGGGCGACAAAATTCTTCGAGAGTTTGCCTCAACATCAGAGCACCCTAGTCAGATCCCTTTGGGACTATGTACCTCTTGAGTGCCGCTTAAAGCGATACCGGTTACCCCGCATGTCTTGCAGTCATTACCGGTAACCACATGATCCCCATTCCAGCCTAAACTAAATTACAGCTATACAATGTTTATTCTGGAAAACTCAAAATTATACTTATCTTCTTCCAAGTTTATTAACTAATCCACCAGCGGTGCACACTGACTGTAGCACCCGGTTCATCATTCCTCGAGGAGCAACAAGCTACCTCCCTTCTCTACACCCACTTAATTTTCAGCCGTCATCCTACAACATCCACATCCCGCCACTACGTGGTAAAGCTCTTCCCAGAGCAGGTACACGACTTGACCACCCTTCGGGCTGTTCCAAACAGCCCGCCAGCCTGGAATTGAATTGAAATCACTCCAGCTCTATGCGAAGAGCTACCTTATGAAAATAATGTATCCTTACCTCTGAAGTCGTCCATGAGCTGAGGCTAGCAATGGAGGTCAAAATAATGACGGCCCAGCTGCACCACAGACAGATCAAACAAATATTCTTGGCATCCGTGAATTCCACGTCGTAATCTAGTAAACGGATGACAATGCAATATGCACAGAAGACTATTGATACAAATTTGACCATGACCTCCAAAAGAAAATGCATCCAGAGGGATGAGTTTATTTCTTCGGCAAGATTGCAGAGCGCGTCGTTAAGTTTAATGATACAAATTATCTCTTTCCGTATCTCAGAATATGATATGGCATTCCGGTGCAAGGCTAAACCTTCAGTATGAGACTCTGCCAATGATTTCACATAGGCGTTCATGACCTTATAACGCTGATATATTGAGAAAAACACCACACAGATCACTGTATCGTTGACGCCAATCAGAAATGATTGTACACATTTCACAACAAATTCAATCCACCAGTATAGATAACTTGTCTCTTGCATTTTGGTGGTATTTAGAATGTGCAAACACAGTATGCATATAAAAGTAAAGCACAGTTCTATAGTTAAACAGCGACGTAGTTTACTGTGTTTATTTACATCAAACTTTGCAGCTGAGTCAAATTTCATGAATCCCTGTATAATTCTTGCGAAATAGTTTACATGCATAATGGCGAACACATTTAAGGTAATGTATGAAGCAAGACTTCCAAAACTGATTACACCAATAGTTCTTGCAAATGCTGATATTTTGGAACAGCTGATGAAGTTCTTGATGATGTAGATGTCACAAATAAGAAGAGTGAGCAGTAGAATGGCACCATATGCAATTAAAGGCCTTGAAAGGACCAGAGTTTTCTCCTTACCCAGGACCTTTATTCTGTAAGGTGCAAGTCCAATTATTCTCATGGCGTGTAATAGAGGACTGATAGCTGAAATGTAATCTTCTGCCATTGGTGTTGAAGTTTCCAACTCCTTCATTCAGTAGAAAATGTTAAGAATGTAATAGCTCAAAACATAATCCATTAGTATTCGCGTTGATGGGCCCCTCTAAACGCAACACCTGTTTCTAATTGCATGGTGCGTTATCCTAATTGAGCTTTGCCAATTGAAAGCTTTCGGTGAAATAATTTATGCCGCAAATTTCCTTATTTCAATATTTCATTCCATTAACTACCCGTGTAAATTAAGCAAACCACTTTAGTTGTAATTTCGTGGTATATTATGATAAAAGGAAGACCCAGACCAAATGGACATGATTAGTTTTCTAATCATCAGAATCAACATTAAAGAACATCAACAAGATGGCAGCAAATCAATATTACGTGAAACTTAAGACACTAAAATGTAGGGAAGAGTAGTTCAATAGCGCTCAGCGGATAATGGTGTTCAGGTAATACCACTGTAATATGTTTATATAATACCACTGACATCTAGCGGACAGTCGGGGTATCACACAGAAGGAGTATGGTGACCGTGGATCAATGTATGCGGGTTTGTTGAGTAGAAGCTGTTCTGTGTGAATTTCTTAGAGCATATACACCAAGATCATTACAATGTAAAATTGGGTAGATTGCTAAACATGTTTTACAAAGTACATAAGTTAGAGTCACTATTTATGGCTATCACTTGATACTTTAATCGATCTTGTGGTAGTGTGTTTGAAGCGTGATTCGCATGATAAATCCAAAATGTCGTCGGCGGGATAACCGCATACACCAAAACAACCACCTCTTCAAACCATTATTACCTGCTCCAGAACTTAACTCTAACGGCGACACTGAAAAGTTAATAAAACTCGACGATTTCACAAATACAATTAGACACCGAGGCAAATCAGCACCAGGACCGGATACCACTCCTACAAGATGCTTAAAAACATTCCACATACAATGATGACAAAAATTGTAGCTCTCTATAACCTAATACTTCGGAAAGGATACCACCCCCAAATTTGGAAACAAACCCATCTTATTCTACTAGAAAAACCTGGAAAACCGAACACAGCTGCTGTGGTGCGACCGCTGTGGACTCCTAGCACTCGTGGTACCTCTGACGTTACTAGAGTAACCTCGGGCCGAACTGCCGAGACCCTCCCGTAAGGATGTTGTTCGGATTGGGTTAGACTCGAGGGGACAGTGGTTCCCAATACCCGTGGGAGATCGGGGCTTGAGGGAAGCTATGTATTCCCGCGTAGTAGCCTGCATAGCTAGTAGAAGGTGTGCTAGATCACCAGGCGGCCCCACCGAGGTCATATCGGTAGCCTTCCCCTTTGGGGTTGGCGGGCGTAAGTGGCGTATCCACTTCCATCCCGTCTAGTGCTTTCGGATCAGGTGGGGGAGAAGGCTTGCTGGTCTCTAGATCTTGCCTTACGGAAAGGCCCACGCAGGCGCCGGGTGCCCTTTTCGGACAGCTCGGTAACTCCCTAGTCTTGAGTGGGAGGTCAGTCAGTCTCACTATATATATATATATATATATATATATATATATATATATATATATATCAAGCGGTAAACTCTAATTGATGAATGGATCTTCACAATAGCTACTAGGCACAAATAGTGTTAGGTATTTTTAAGCATAACCCTGGCCTGCAGCTATTGGAACCTGTTACGAGTAATGAATACTACCACATTTTCACCTTAGCTAAAAGAAAGTTGAGTTGACCACGTCAGTATTTCAGAAAAGACAGTATTAAGTCTTATCTGGGAGCCTATTTCTTGGATACATTAGGATTCAGACTCAGAGAAAATGTAGAAAACAGTTTCGAAAAGAACTGAGTATGTGAACTGCATTCTCAGTTTACTCCTTTGTGACACCGATAGAGGAAGTAAAATTAGGTGCTCACTACAGTGTCTGCATGAAAAAGTAAACCTATGGATATACAGTTAAACACCAACATATAAAATTAAATGCATTACTCCATCGCAGTACTATTACCCTTATCTGATCTTGGAGTCTATCATTTATTGCTGAACTAGACCAAAGCGTTCTGTATAACTTACCACACGTTCAGATTGTTGCCTCCAACACGGTTTTTTGTAATACTTTAACTTTTGGTGCATTTGATGCATTCACACTTCTTGACAAAGTATTTAACTACTCTTCTGACCAACCACTTCTATACACAAAGACCACTTTGTACTTAAGGTTTAGAGCAAATCACATAAGATGTTCTATAGGTTTTCTGTATCGCATTTTTGTTAATTTAATCATTCCAACTAAAAATATAGAAGTCACTAGTGCTCTTGGAAGGTGATCCAGACTAATCCAGACTGTACTGCTAACACATATCAAACACTATATGAAGCAAACTTGATACATTTCAGACAATGATACACATATTTACTAAACTTAACCTCAAAACCGTATCGGAACATACGCACAAAGCGTAGAGATGTTTGCGAACTGAAACCACGATATAAAACAAATGACAATAACACTAAGATGACTGTATTTACAGAATTTTGCTGGAGTAAGGCACCCAGAAACAAGGTTAGGAATCAGAAATGCATATACTATGCAAGTCAAAGTAATATAAATGGCCATGTTTACCCACCTAATTCAAGTCGTGACGCTGGCCATTACAAATACGCCAAAACGAATCATGACGATATGTCTGACGATTTTGACGCGAGACAATATGAATAATTAATCAGTTGGGCAAATCACCCCAATAAGACAGACACATGAAAACTCTTTTGTAAATAATTGTAGATATGTTAAGATTTTTAAAAGTTAATTCAATATTTAACGTTCATTGTTAATTTAAAAGTGTTTTACATTGTTATGTTTTCTATATTGTATTCATTGTTAATAATTATCACAATAAGTAATTTAATTATTTTAATGAAAATTAATCCCTAAATTCGGAATAGAGGCATTTGTAACGGTTATTTCATACCTTTTTCATATATTTCGGGATTTGTTCTGGATTTTTCTAGAAAATATGATTTGTATAAAATAGAATGTAAAACTGGGTAGGCCAAAGAATGATACAACTTATTGGTTATTATAATAATGTCATTACTTAATGCGGGGCCCAAATGACCTTGTTGTCGACGGGCCCTTAAACACCACTCACTCACTCATTACTTAATGCTGTAACGTGGACCAATAGGATAAAAGTAATTTAGATCTTCTAGAAACCTCGTGAGCAGAGATTTGAGAATATGTGCGAGGGCTGTTCAATAACAAATTATCATAATTTTTACGGTCATAATTTTTCGTACAAAAATTAAATCTTATTATATTCTGTTAGCTTAATGTGAAACAAACACGCCGTAGTAGGTTTATGGTCGGTACTCCTGGTTCGCGCCTGTGAGAACCAGGCAAGTTGAGACATGTTCTGTATCGCCTACCGCTGCAATGGAGGTCACATGCAGTTAAAGTTGATGTTAAAGGAAGATCCGGAGGCCAGCCTTGGTAGCGTGGTGGTAGCATGTCTGCCTCACGTTCAAGAGGTCCCGAGTGCGAATGTCGGTCAGGGTGTTACCTGGATAAGGTTTTTTCCGGGTTTTTCCCTTATCCTGTCAGATGAATGTCGGGTAACTCAAAGCTCCATGGAACCCAGACTCATTTGAGCATCATTTTATCCATTCCATTCATCGTCCGATATGACTTAACGTTGGAGGACGTGAATTTAAGAAAAGAAAAAAAAAAAAAAGATCCGGAGTTTCTTTCAAACGTAATCACTGCTGATGGATCTTGGCTACATCATTTTGATCCTAAGAGCAAACAGCAAAGCTAAGTGTGGAAATCCCCTTCATCACCAACCTCCAAAAAAGGAAAAGTGTTTGCTTCTGCTGGGAAAGTTATGCTCATCTCATTCTTTGATATTCATGGAATGGTTTATCAGCATGTTGTAGCTGCACACACATCAGTAACTGAACAATACTACAGGGATGTACTGAAAACATTACATGTCCATATCAGGCGCCAAAGACCACATTTCCGTTGCGGAAGCGATTTTGAAGGATCTCTCAAAAATGGTTTCCAGCATGACTTTGAAGCCTGGCAGAAACGCTGGGACAAGTGCATCGCATTCAAGGGAGACTATTTTGAGAAGGACCAATGAAGATGAGTAATGGTATGTTGTCAAAAAGTTGTGATTATTCTTTATTGAACAGTCCTCGTAGATAATTTGGTGTCATTCTGCACAAGATCGCCGTCGTGGAAAGACTTGTTTGCTTTGGTGTCGATCTGCAAGTCTACAGATACCAGTATTAATCATTTCATAAAAGGACAAAATCTACTAAGCTTAAAATTGTGATAAGATATATTAATGGTTTTTGCGGAACAAATTCCAAGATTTTTAAAGAAGTTAAAATTTTTTGTTATTTTCTACCATAACAGCATAAAAAATTATTCTCACTCCGATACTTCGGCCAGAGATAAGACTCATTGCTCTAGACCGCCGAGGCATACATCTAGAAGAATTTTTCAAGATCGACACAAAAGGCGAGACTAATACATCACTTACCATCCCTCGCATCTTTGGCAGAAATTATCCCGTTGTAACTGACAAGGCCCTTTCAAGGGTAGAGCCAGAATGAAAAATTCAATGCCATAGCCGGGATTTGAACCACGGATCTTCTGGTTTCCGTCCAGTCGCTCTAACCATTTGACCTACTATGGCCAACGTGCCAACATGACATTAAATTCTCCAACTGATTCGTGTTTCTCCCGGTAAACCACTAGGAGATCTCATAAACACATGATACAACTACCTTAATGGCGACTTACTATGCTGTAAGTACTTTATGGTCCGGGCATTATAGTTCGGACCACTATTAGCTACAATTAATGGAAATTAATTGTTCTTTCATACTAGCCGTGTGTAGGACGTACTATGTAGTTGTCTCATATGTTTATGAGAACTCCTAGTGGTTTACCGGGAGAAACACGAGTCAGTTGGAGAATTTAATGTCATGTTGGCACGTTGGCCATAGTAGCTCAAATGGTTAGAGCGGCTGGACGGAAACCAGAAGATCCGTGTTTCAAATCCCGGCTATGGCATTGAATTTTTCATTCTGGCTCTATCCTTACATAGTACGTCCTACACACGGCTAGTGTGAAAGAACAATTAATTTTCAAGGCCCTTTCAAGTTTAGACGTAAACAATTCGGTATTATTGGAGGCGCCGATGTTGTCTGTGGGCGACAAGCAAACCTAACCACCTTCTGATAGGTAAAAAAAATCAAATTTTGCTTACCTCTGAAGCAACCACACTGCTAGCAGTAGCAACAACAGTCAAGGCAAGTAGACTGAAGCAACAGAAGATGCCGCTTGCAGCGATGCTAGCCGATTTACTCAGTTCTCCAATATCATGCTTCAGCATCCGAGTGACTAAGACATACCCACCAAAGACTGCCATCAAAAAGCTGGCGAGTACAGCTAATAGTAAGTATACGCAGAGGAAAGAGTTGACTTCTTCAGCTAGGTCGCAGAGAAAATTATGAAGCTTGAATATTCGAGAAATCTCTTCGAATCGTTCCGAGGTCAGGTTATATGGCATGACCTCTGAGGAAAAGTGAAACGTATCTTGTGGCACTAAAGTGGTTAACTTCTCATTCAGTAATTTATAACGTTGATATAATAATGAGGACATAACAAAGAACACTGAATAACTAATGTCGAGCAGAATAGAATGCGCAGCGGACATGAATAATGTGCCCCACCAATAGAGCGCATTGTCGGATTTCCTGTTTATCATGTTGAAAGGCACTATTACACCGATTAACAAAAGGGAAGCATAAATTCCGAGACGTAAATACCGATAAGTTGCACTGTATCTGTTACTATCAAAGTGACATAGTGTGTCAAATCTGATGAAGCCATGTATTATTTTGGGCAAGGACTGTACATTCCAAATGGTGTAAACATGTAAGCTTATAAATGAAACAGAAACTACACTAAAAGTTACCATAACGGTCTTTGCAAATCCAGTTACTTCAGGCTCTAGAAACATTTGTCCAAATATTACGTAGACGTAAGTAATAAAAAATACAACTACGGATACGGTAGAGTATACAAGTAAAGGTTTTGATATATACAAATATCTGTGCTTGCCCTGTGCTACAACCGTATAAGGTGCAAGACCCATAAACAACATGACGTAGAACAGCGGACTGATAGTTAAGAATACATCTGCTCTTTGATACGTGCAATGAACTTTGTCAGAATGACTACGTTTTGATCTTAAAGCCTTTGGATTTACTCGAGGCATTACTGTAGGATAAAAGGATATTCCACACAGTTAGAGATACTTAAATGACTTCTGAGCTGAAAACGACATTTGCTTATACTTCGTCGTGAGGATATTGACAACTACCGTCCACGACGTTCTGATATCGCAGTTTTAATCTAAAACTCGTTCATTTGTTGACCTCATTTTATTACCGTATCTGATATAAAATTCATAAGCTCATTTTCTGAGCTATGGACTATGCTGTTCAAGAAAGGCACAAGTGGCACGAATATCTTCTTGATCAAACTTTTATAAAAAAAAATGAGGTCTAGAAGTGACAGAAACCAAATTTTGTGCATCAGCTTTGAAAGGATAATTAATTAACCTTAAACTTAAAAAAGCCCCTTATGTGTTAAAAGACATGACATTTTGAATACATTATTATACAAATCAATGACAAACGTTTCTTTATTATACTTTTATACTGATTTTTAATCAGTAGTTTCTAGTAATGCTTTACTTAACATTTTGTTTTATTTAAGGAGGCATGCTCCAGAGATTTAGGCACTGGTTAAATATGCCGTTAAAAAGAAGGATCACAATACTTTTTTGTCAACGTACCTTTACTTCAAAATAGTATCCCCTGGTTTAGATCCAATTTTAATTCGTGTACAGCAGTTAGCTGTGTACAGCATATGCTGATGATATATTCATAATAATTGAAGGTGATGCCAGAAGAGAATTAGAAAACAAATCACATAATATTTGAAACGAACTGTTTTATTCTCTTAATGAACAAAAACTACATATCTCAGATAAAAAAAATTCACTTCTTAAAGGCAAACTCTTGCGTTCCCCAACAATAAAAATAAATAATAAATCTATATATTAAGAGAGACAATAAAATTTTTAGGTGTATATTTTAATGAAACCATGACTTTTAAAATGCACGTGGAAGAAGCGGTTGCAAAGACATTTAAAGTAATTAATAAACTCATAAGAATAACTTTGAATAATGGGAAAATACCGTACAGGGTAATAAATATTTACAACAATGCAATTTTAGCTTCTATAGTGGGGTATGGTGCTATCTGTTGGGGGGAACGAGTACACTTAGCAGATTGTAAAACACTATTGAGAAGTATGCAGAGGAAAGCTCTAATTAGACTAACAGAAGCATTTTCCACCACTTCTACTGATGTTCGTTATTTGCTCGTTATTTTAGGTGTTTTACCAATAGACCTAGAGATAAGAAAAAGACCTACGCGTTACTGGCTACGTAAAGGCAACAATTTAAGAGCCTCTCAGTTAGCGGGGTTTGGGATCGAAGATGAATTAGAATTAAATGAAAAAATAATAGAAACCTGGCAGGACGAATGGGATACCAGTGAAAAAGGAAGGCGGACTTACTCGTTTTTACCCGATATAAAGGAGAGATGATTATTGAGATATCTACAGCCAACACATGGTCTACTCCCATTATTTATCAGGTCATGATCCGTACCCCGAGTACTTAGATCGGTTCGGTCAAAGAGACAGTAATTTATGTGCATGTGGACAAGTAGGTACCCCTGAACATAGTATGTGGGAATGCGAAAATACTTTATTATTAAGAGTTGAATATGGCAAATACATCAAGAACAAAATGATAAATGAAATAATTAGAAAAAAGAAATTATAGCATTATTTAAATTAAATAACAACAAAATTCTCTATAGATAAATATAAAGAATTTTATAGACTCTAACTGGGCAACATTTTATTGCGATTTGTATTCCCTCATGTTCTAACTAATATATTATGATTCCCTCATAGTTATTTTAAACTTTTATTTATTTTATTAACTAAGAAACTGTTATACCTATCTCTGCATGGGCTTGTAAATTTATTGCAAAACTTGCATGTACTTTTTACATTAAATATACAAAACGTAGTTATTTACTCTGCATGCAAGCTATAATTAATATATACTCCTAAATTGTTATGAGTATTAAATGTTAATTATTGTAAATTATTAATGTACTTAAATAATTATTGCCTATGGGACTCGGTCATATTATCAGATACCGAGTCAACAGAGATAAGAGCCCTCTGGTCTAGAGTTGCGCAGGCTAGAGCCCTTTATTTTCACCCCCTGGATGTGTTGCACTTGTCCCAGCGTTTCTACCAGTTTTCAGAGACATGCTGGAAAGCATTATTTGAGACAACCTTCAAAATCGCCTCCGCAGCCTTCACCATTGCTTCTGATGATGGATAATGCCTTCCCACGAAGGCGTTTCTTCTAGTTAGGGAACAGAAAAAATCACATGGCGCTAAATCCGGAATAAAGGGAGGATGAGGAATGCCCTTCACGTTGATTTTTGCACGATATTCAGCAACAGCATTGGCAATATGTGGCCGCGCATTATCGTGGTGCAGCATCCAGCCTGCTTCACGGAAATGTGGCACCCAATGAAATGTTCAGTATTTAAGAAGGTGATCTTAAGGTAATTCGTCACAATGTTGGTTTTCTTTTGTAAGAGTAGTAACTGGAGCACCGGGTACACCTTCCTTATAAATTGATTGTCTCATCTCTTTAAACATTTTAAACCACCTTCGAGCTGTGCTGTAGAGCTAAACAGACTCCATAGGCCTCCTGTAACGTTGTATAGGCCTCAACTGGAGATTTGTTGAGACGAAAGCAGAATTTCAAAGCCGCATATTGTTCCTCGCGTATTACCTCCATCGCAGCGTTAAGGGATACTGAACATGTCTGAACTTGCCTGGTTCCCAAAGACGGTAACCAGGAATTCCAACAATGGAACTGTTAAGGCATGTTTGTTTCACATTAAGCTAACAGAATATAATAAGATTGAATATTAGTGCGAAAAATTATCATCCTTTATGTGCGATAATTCTTCATTGAACAGCCCTCGTATATAATCAAATTATACATGGGTCATTTAAAAATTAGTGGTAACACTTCCTGCAGTTGTCGCTATCACCAATAAATCATCTGAGATGGTAACAATGAAAAACAAGAACATCTAATGGTTGATAGCTGTGAGTTTGACAATAATTATATGTAATAAGACAGTTTTAGTAAAATTAACTGTAGGCTGTTATCCTTAGTACTCTCACTATTGTCGTGAGACGCTTATCATGTGGCGAGAGAGAGAGAGAGAGGGAGGGAGGGAAGCAGGAAGTGGAAGAGGCAGATAGCGTCCAAGCCACGCCCGTGAAGCCGATGAGACTTAGACACGCGCCGAGGGAGACACGGAGGATATAATTGACCCATTGTAGTACGACAAACACATGCATAATATTTATTATGTTTGATGTTCCATTAAAAATCTAAATTCAGATTGCAACTCATACTTGCTTACATTTATTAATGAACTTCGAGGGTGGTCTGAAAAGTTTCCGACCTCAAGATGAAGATGACGGCACTCCTAAATAAAATCCAGTCAAGTTTCAGCCATTTTATACGCTCAGTTGTTATGTAACAGTCGTTTGAGTGAGTGATGTGAGTGTATTTATGTTAATGGAGAAAATACAGTATCGAGTAGTCATTAAATATTTGTTTTGACAGACAATACGCCTACGCAAATCAAAGATGAGTTGGATTCTGTGTATGGGAATTCTGCATCATCTGAAATTTTGGGCAGATGAATTTAAACGTGGCCATAAGAGCTTGGGGGACGATGGACGTACGGGACGTACAAAAACTGTAACTACCGAAGAAAAGATCGGCAAAGTTCATCAAATGGTGCTTAGACGAACGCCGAATTAAAGTGAGAGAGATAGCAGAGGCTACAAACATGTCAAAAGAACGTTTTTGTCAACATTTAGACATGAGTTTAGGCGCAATAAATTCGAGCTTTGGTGCAGATTAATTACTCCAGATGAAATTTGGATACACCATTATACCCCCGAAAAAATACAGTCCAAACAGTGGACTGCAAAGGTGGAACCTGCTCCAAAAAAGCAAAAACTGTTTTTCCGGTTGGGAAAGTGATGGTGACGGCCTTTTTGGTATTGTGATAGAGTTATATTAATGGATTATTTTAAAAAGGAAAAACCATTACAGGAGCGTACTACGCATCACTATTTGACAAGCTGAAGGCAGAAATTGTGGAAAAGCGGCCACATTTGAAGAAAAGGAAAATCCTGTTTCACCAAGACAACGCACCGTCTCACACCTCAGCGGTTGCAATGGCGAAATTCCACGGATTACGATTTGAACTGCTTGACCATCTGCCTTACTGACCGGATCCAGCCGTAAACGACTTCTTTTTGTTCCCTCATCTGAAAATTGCGTTGGGAGGACAGAGATTTTCGTCAAATGAAGAGGCAATCACCTCCGTGAAAAATTATTTTGCAGAGAAAAACGCCTAGTACTATTTTTACGGGTTACAGAAATGGAAGCATCGCTGGGAGAAGTGTGTACAGATACAAGGTAACTATGTTGAAAAATATTTTAAAAAAACTGGAAAAAATGTATTGTATCTTCATTAGGTCGGAAATTTTCAGACCACCCTCTATTTTAATAAGGTATTTACAGCAATTGTTTTAGATGATTACTCATTATAGGTAATGACAAGTCCAAAAGTAAAGCTTTGAAAGATACAGAAAAACAGCAATCCTATTGCAGCTGAAATAAGGAGTCATTTATTAAGCGATTCTCATCTGTATATTTCATGGGTCAGAGAGCACGTAGGCATTGCCGGAAATGAACGTGCAGATGAGCTCGCAAAGAGAGCTCCAAGTTCAGATCTTCCAGAAATATACACTCTATGCCCGATTTATTATGTAAGACAAACATTAAAGGATATTATCATCAACGACTGGAATGAATACTGGTTAAAAAGTGATTGTGGTGCTTGGACTGAGCATTTATATTTCCCAACAGCTTCTGACAGACATAAATGTAAATTCGTTAATCCTATGTCCTCACTCAATTCTTAACTGGACATTGCAAATTTTCAGCTCACTTATTTCGATTCAAAATCAAATCCACAGGTGATTGTATTTGTGGAAATCATCTTCAAGATGTCCCTCACATTTTATTTTATTGCCTTTTTTTTAAAAAGATACGAACTTGAGTTATTGCTTCAATCCTTAGGTTACACTTTCTCAAAACATCAATATTTCATGGCTTTCTTAAACAAAATATTTCTTAAGCTAAAGAATTCAGCTTGATGTTTACTGTTTGTCAGCTTGAATATTGAGTTTTGTTATGTTTTTGTAAATTCTATTATATTCATACATTTGTAAACTATATTCCTAATATACTTTTGGGGAAAACAGGAATCAAAAATTGGATAATTAATAAATAAGGCCAAAAGTAATTTAAGAAGTCAAGACTCACCTCGGATGATGCTGACGTGCTCCTCCAAAGGATGGTTATCATACAAACAACACTCCATAATGACAAAAATAACATGAGACCTGTCTCGAGCGTTTCATTAATTGCACTCAATTTATGCTGAAGTAACCAGAAAGCAAAATAATATATACCATATACGATAAATCCGAATTTAGTAATCACCATCATTAGCAAATGAAAACAGAGAAATCCGTTGATTTGCTCAACAACATCACAAAGTAATTCATGAAGAACAACTAAGTGGCTGATGTCTGACTGAGATACAAGTGCTAGTTTTGATTCCTGCTGATATGGTACAACTTGTTTTACTGATCTCAAGAAACTGTGATCATCATCATCATCAGCAGCAGCAGCAGCATACTGAATGAAAGAGGTCAGACTTTCATTCACTGTTGATTAACGTTGTTGCATTGCCAAGAACATGTTGTCAGCCAAGACATTATTAATATCAAAAACCATACAATAAACAAATGCTATAAAATATATGATACAGGTACAAAGTATACTCATTGACCTTCCATTTCCTATAAATATTCCCTGTGTTATTAAAATGGAGACAGAACAAACACAGAGCTGCAAAACAGATGTACGGTGTAGAGTACTATTGTAGGCTTTGTTTAAATTTGCAGCCTCGTCAAATCTTTTCAGATCAAATATAATCTTAGGAAAAGCTTCAACATTGAAAACTGTATAGACATAGTCAACGATGAAGAAAGAATAAATGGCTAGAAAAGCTCTACAGGCAAACATTAACACTGGTGTCATTATGTAATAGATGGCTATACTACAAAGAACAACAATATGATAAGTTATCAATAGAGTAAGCACACAGATACTGTAGAAGACAATCAGCCGTGACGTCTTAAATCTTCTCTCTTCACCAGAGGTAATCAATTATTCGGTACGGTGCTAGACCGAGAAGTCGTAGCACGTGTATTAGAGGACTGATGGCCCAGATGACATCCATGGCTGTTTTCGGATGTCCTCTAAAATCAGCTCCCATTTAACTTCAAAAGTGCATTAGCTTAGTTAGAAACTGTATGAATAACAAAATATGTTCCAGTGCGTCTCTGCTTAGTGAGGAAATTCACACATATGCTTCGTACACACTTGAGCATTATCTAATACTGACCTCCACCATTTTATTTTTACATTCGACTACAAGCTTTTACCATTAGATAAGATCGATGAAAGGTAAACTTTGATAAGAAAACACTGCAATTTGTTTATGTGCAGCAACGTTCTGATAATCTCGACTAGGTTAATTAACTTTGATGTAAATGTACCATTCTTAGAATGGAAAGAAAGGATGTAAGAACACCTAAGTTCAGAAAATGCTAATTAATGCTTCATTCATATAAATTTCATTCCAGTTTTGATTTACAGATATAATTTTTAGCCTTTAGATTGTTTCTGAGTAGCTGAACGGTCAAAGTAGCTGGAGCAGAATCCACTGAAGATGGTCTGGAGCAAAGACCGAAACGCGGTTTCGGAGGAAACGGTAAACATCGATCACTCTGGGTGAGTAATCTTACAAATTAAGCATGCCAGCTACTCACATTTATATAAAATATAGCTCACTTTTAACAACTTGACAATTCTTCTTTAAAAAAAAGAAAACATTGGAATATAATTTTCATTAACGAGCCCATGGATTGTAAATAGCTTGTAAAAAATACTGTGAACTAATTTTCTGTATACGAAAAGATATCATGGAAAAAAATTAGGCATATCCATTCCAATTCACCAGCTGGCTAATTACCTGCGCGGGAGGCTTGGGGGTTGTTACCTGCTAAGCTTACCTGGGTATGGGAGGCTTCGGTCCTGCAGCCCTGAAAACCTTCCATACGGGAGCGTCTTAGCAGTAATTTATAACTAGTATCAAAGACGGAACTAAATATACAAACCTGCGCATTGCAGAGGCAGACAATTATTTAGGTAATACTGAGAGATGATGTCATAAAATGGATGTTTGAGTTCCTCAAGAGACAAGGTACAGCTATAGTGTGTACGAACCGAAAAATTCGTAACCGCATAAAGAGACTTGAACCCGAGAGTACTCCTTGGCTAGAATGCACTCATCCACTTTTGCTGATATTTGACAAGCTAAGCTCATTTCTTCCTGTTGACCTAATTTCATAAATATTCAACTATTCTTAATTGCAAAGATCCATGAAACTTTGTAATTGCTCCGATTATCAAAAAGAGAGATATGCACACATATAAACGAACACTTTCCTTGCCCTTTTACAATGTTAATACGAGTATGAATGACATTTATTACATAAATTAATGTAAGAATAATCCTTATAATAAAATGCTTATTTGCTTATAACACATTTAGATAAAAGTGCTGAATATCAATTTATTTAAAGTTCTTACCTCGGAGGACGTTGTCTTGGCGATCCAAAGAAAGCTCAATAAAAGAATTGTAGAACTGCCACATAAAAAAACCACTCCACGAATTTGAAGTATACTATGGGGCTCTCCAAGCATTTGCTTCAGGAAGAATTTAGTAAAATAATACAGGCAATAGACAATTGAATCAAATTTTATCAAAATTGTCAACAAAAAGTTTACTGAAAAGTAAGAATTAATTTCTTCTGCCAGGTCACACAGGAAATTATGAAGTTTAGAAATGCGACAGATTTCAGCCACAGATATGTTTTGTTTTTTAATTATTTTCCAAGTAAGTCTAGCGCAATTTTGGACCGGATGCATAGAAAGCTGCTTGCTTAAATATAAATTCAGAGCTTTATATCGCTGGTGAATCATGTACAATACATGGTAAAGATTCATTTCAATGACGACAAACATGAAGCTATTAATATATGAAGAGATACACAAACCAATCAAAAGTGGAATGTAACGTACATTTGTGTCCAAAACTGTAAAAGTTCTCATTGTTACAACAATGCCAAAGTAAATCGGTAGCTGAAGAGCCAGACAGCGATAAGTTTTAGAATAATACGAGTCAGGTAGGACATTTTCTTTATCAAACAAGCTGAACTTACGCATAAGAACAGGAAAACCTCGGAAACTTGCAGCTGACAGAAAAATAAGTGTTACGTAACAATAATAACTGATCTGAGATACCACATTATGAAAATTTGAGTCTTGACCATAAATAGTAATTTGATACATATATATCTGGCAAACAACTACGGAAACTAAGAGGCAACAGCTGTATATGACCAGAAGACGACAAACTACCAGCTTTCTTTCGTTGGCCTCTTTAATTATTCTATACGGAGCCATTCCAAGCAGTCTCATTGCATAGAGCAACGGACTAATAGCCCAGATCACATCTGCTCTTGCGTTCTGATGTTTCATTCTTGCTGCTTGTTATTAAACTGCACGTTCATAACGGGACTAAACATTAAAATGCGTTGGCATAGTTTTGCTTTTCTATGTTTTTCTGAAAGTTACATTCATTAGGAGTATTTATTTGGATCAATATTAATTCCATTAAAACTGCAGCGACCAGTTATCTAGGCCGATGCAGCTATCTATATCTAGATGTCATGGAAAGGCTATTAGACTCTATGACACACACATTCATTTGAATTCAGTGAAGTGATAAACAACATTCGCGTCACAGAGCAATTATGTTACAGTTATTATTCTTATATTGGTAATTATAAGTAATTCCTGCATTTGAAGGGCAAATTGTACCATGAAACCCATGATGACATGATGCCTGTTGATGTCAATGATTTCCCATCTTATGACACTATTGTGAGTTGGAAAAGGAACTTTCAAATTGGTCACATGTCCCTGAAAGATGAGCCAAGATCTGTTATACCGTCAATAATAGACGATGCTGTCACAGTGAAGAAAGTGGAGTGTTTAATACTGGAAGACAGACCAGCAACCATCCAAATGATAATGAATGAGACACCTCTAAGCTATGGTAGTGTGTGGAAAATTATTCATGACAAACTACACTTGTCTAAGGTGTCGGCACGGTGGTTTCCACGTTTGCTAACCCCTTTCCAAAAGCAAACACGGCGTGACTTTTCAAGACAGATGTTGATGTTGCTGCAACAGGATGAAGATATTTTTTGATCATCTGGTAACCATGTATGAATCCTGGATCTATCAGTATGATCCAGCGACAAAAGCCATTAGCATGGAATGGAAACATGCCGATTCTCCACCTTCCAAAACAGCAAAGGTGCAAAAGTCAGCTGGGAAGGTCATGCATTCAGTTTTCTGGGACTGTCGTGAGTCATCCTTACAGATTATCTTGCCAAGGGTCAAACCATCACTGTCAGATACTACTGCTATCTTCTGGACAAGTTACGAGCAGCTCTGATTAAGAAATGACGCGATATATTCTCCAAAGTTGTTCGTCTTCTGGCTGACAATGCACCAGCTCATTCATCTCAAGTTGCAGGTGACAAAACAAAGGAACGTGGCTTTGAGAGCTTACAGAAACCTCCTTGTTCGCACAAACTCGTACCAAGGTACCTATTGAAACAGCCCCTGCCACCTAAGAACACTGACAAGACATATAACCTGATAACAGGAAGACATTGACACAAACCAATAAATATAAATAAATGATAGTTTTAAAAATATAAATAAATGACGTATAACAGAACAGACATATGCCATAATGCTGGAATATACCCTCGACACCCGCCGTGACAAGGCCACTCTACGAAGGTCAGCAAACTCCCTTTGTAACCACTGTAAACAAACTTCGCTACTCTATTGTTCGTTTTGCCCTCAAGGAAAATTTGGCGTCTCGCAGTCGAAAACCTACCCATTTTCAAAATCCCATGCATGCCCCTGACAACAGGCTGTAAGATTTCGAATGATCCGAGAACTCATGTCTTAGAATAAATTTTTGCACGCGGACCGTTAGAGAAAGCGTCTCTGATGCTAGGTCCGAAACTAGAAATTCTCAACACTGATATCAAGGGGGGATACTTAAAGCCAATAGAAATTGATGTTTGTTCAAGTGATTTTGCAAACTCCGAGAAATATCTAGAGTGGGGGTAATTCAAGGGGATGGCGGAAACTAGGTTTTGCTAGTAAGAGCACTTCGCTCCTGAGTGCTGTGTGAGACGGACGCGTATTCGGCAGCGCCTAAGAACTATACGTCCGCGCTATGTACAGAGACCTAGCGCAATGTTTAACAATCTCTCCAGTGAGAATTAGATCAACGAGTAGTGTATTGTGAGGACGATAAGTATATACAATCCGACTACGCAGTACTACAGCCTCCGTGCCTCGCAGTGCAATATAGCGAGTGATGCCTGACTCAGCAACCATACCGACGACGACTTCACGATGGCGAGCATAGGAATCCAAGGACTACAATAAACTTCTATCTACCAGATCCGAGGTGTCATCATTAACCCACAACCAGTCAGGACGCACTCACTCCTGAAGCCCAGATGAGAGTCCTCATGCAGGAGCTACACATCACCTCAAACTGACTACAATCCCCCTTTCCTTGACCTCCTCACGCCACCGATCCTTAATTGTGAGGCGTCGAGCACAAGGGAGAGCTCGACGTGGTCCACAACGGGCCGGATTGTTCCCATAAATGAAGAATTTGTTGCGTGGTCGCCGATTTGACAACAGAAATGACGTCATTAACGAAGTGGGAGAGCCGTTTAAGTCCCAAAAATGCCAACTTCTACTGTCAAGGTATTCGGAAGGTTAAATAACACAGAGAAAAATGTTTAAATAAGAATGCCAACTTCTTAGAGCAGAACTAACAAGCACATATCAACACAAACTTTTTACCACATTTTTAAAGGGCGTATATTAAAACTTTGCGATACACCCTCGTAGGTAGGATGCTGCTACATATGTTTTAGCAAAACATTCCCTGTGAAATTTGTTTCCTTAGTCTCATCAAATGGAATTTGCACATATGTATCACATTTTAATGGCACACAACAGTATCAATTGGACAAGCTAACATATAAGAAGGAAGAACTCAACACCGTATTGCTAGCTATGAGTTTTTAAGCTTGGAGCATTGTTTTCAAGATAGTGGCCAGTGTCAGACAAAGACAGTATAACTTAAGAATGAAAGGAAGTTCAATACATCATACTTTAATAACAGATGGCCATCAAAACGGTGAACTATTT
The DNA here is from genome assembly GCA_030765055.1 of Mantis religiosa. Classification (NCBI taxonomy): domain Eukaryota; kingdom Metazoa; phylum Arthropoda; class Insecta; order Mantodea; family Mantidae; genus Mantis; species Mantis religiosa. Next base: position 197,006,265 of record CM060951.1, on the reverse strand, counting down.
TCTTAGTGATATTTAGATGCTGTTGGAATTCAGTCTGGCTTTTAGAAGACTTACTGACAAATAGTTTATAGGACATGACAGCTTCATACTTTATTTACATTAAAAATTCCGTAAATAAATTTAACCAGAAATACAGGTTGAGAATTCCTGTCCTAAACTAAAGCGGTGTTAGAGGTAGGCCTGTATGTGTGTCTCTCTTTCCAACATAAGTTTTCCTGTGTACAGTGCAATTAAAAACAAATGTCGATTCCAAATGAAATTAACACAAATGTAAGTCTGCCTTAGATTTAAAGAAAATCCCAACCCAAGCTATACATTACAAGGCAAAATGTTAGATAATTTTGATTTATTCGAAATTATTGCTTAAGAAATCTTCTGCAGGCAGCAGAAGAACTCCTGGTGAATTCCTGTTTATTCTGAATTACTTTTCTACTTTGTTGAACCATAAAAGATACAGAACATCTTAACACACAAAAGTTATATAAATCCAAATACCAGTTTATGTCCAAGTATTGTGACTGCAAAGGTTATGTAGAATCAAAAGTCTGGTTCGCAGTAAAAAGACGTGAAGCTGACAATCAGATGTCTTCAAGGTTGACTCGGTGCTCTGCCACACGTAAACAAATGAAAGAAATCACTGCGGTAAACTTTAAACGTGCAGTATCTCAAAAACCAACAAAAAAATACCACTTCTAACACCTTGCGAGGTGTTTATACCTCCATGTCATTGTTTCCAGAAACCCGCAGACCTTTCGATAACATTCGCGGTGGCATGAGACAGACAGAACATTCCGGAACCTCTCTGTCTCTTTCTCTTGGCGAGCGTCTAGCTCTCCTGCCCACACGCCCAACAATGTCATATGGTGACAATATACACTGTGCTGCTTTAATCCCTAAAGAAACTATTTTTCATTTCTGTAACTTTTTAAAGCTTTGTACTTTTCTCAGCTGTAAATACCTACCTTATAATCTCTCTTCCTTTTTTGTGTTCATACCACGGGCTGAGAATTTTAAACCCATCGCACAGTGACCAGTTTTAAAACGATTTGCTAATTCTTTTAAATTAGAGTACTTATGCCTATAACTAAACGAAGCTGCATGAACAAGTGAATATCACTACATAAAATATGTTTATTTGTAACAAACTTCAGTTATCTTTTCAGGAAATGGATGAAAATTTCACAGAAATGAGTTGAAATCAGTTTCGTAATTTTATAGGCAGAAACGTAAAGGCACAATGGACGGACAGTATTTCGTAATCCATTACGTGATTTCTGATTTTTAAAATAAATATTTTTTCCCAAACCATTAAATCTATCGGTTCATTTAATTGCTTAAATACTTTAACTTATGGATTTATTTAATGGTTAGATTACCAAAAACGTTCTGCCACGGCCAATTTATCTGTCTGTTTATACCTAATACTTCGAGAAGGTTCTTCCATTTAGGTTTCTAAACTACGTTTGGTTCTTTAAATGTAAACTTGGTCACAATCTAAACAATGAAATTGATGAATGCGGTAATTTTTTAAGAGAGAAATGTAGCAATTTTATTTATATTATATTTATTTTGAGTAACCAAAGCCATAACAAGCTCCTGAAAAAGGTTTTGAAAATGTTTATTAGCCCAGGATGGTAAATAATTTTTTTGAAATTATAATCGTCTTTTATAATTTTAGGGGTAGGAATGTCATTTGCCTGTTCTTGATACTTCAATTGTGGCTTCCACAGGGTGTCCATAGCGAGGCTCATTACTAGTGCTCGTACGTAGCATTTTAAACTCTGCAACCTATTGTATATGAAGGGGCAGAGTATTTCAATGCACTGTCCATTTCCTCCTTGTTTTCTTTAGGCCTTCTCGGCCTTAACCCTTTCAAACAGAAGTATTTAGTCACGCTCGTCTTTCAAAATCCTCCATTTTCGTGAAACCGCTACACTTATCTTGTTTAATTAATCTGTGATTCAAAAACTAAACAAGCTATAGACCTATAACTGTGGATACAAGCCAGCCTAGAGTTAACCTATATGATGCTATCCGTCAAACTGGACCAGTGGTGCCATTTCTATGTGATAACTTATCAGCCGACCCTCGGTTGGTATTTGGCATACATAGAGGAGCGTTCAGAAGGATAAGATAATTACTAAAATTTCTAACCTCTTACACCAACAATGTAACAAATAATAAAACTATTTTTACAGTCAATTCAATAAAGATGAGGTAAAGAAAAATATGTTTGTATAAGGAGAAGTTTAAGAAAGAGCGGTAAAACTAAACGGAAATTCGTAGAGAACATAACTTAAGGAGTCAAGACTCACCTCGGAAGATGCTGACATGCTTCTCCAAAGAATGATTGCCATAAAAATAGCACTCCATAATGACAAGAATAACATCAGACCGGTCTCGACAGCACTACTGAATCCACTCACTTCATGCTGAAGTAACCAAAAACCAAAATAATATATACCAAATACGATAAACCAGAATTTGGTCATCACCAGCATTAGCAAATTAAAACAGAGATATCCGTTGATTTCCTCAACAATATCACAGAGCAATCCATGGAGAACAGCTATGTGACGGATATCTGTTTGAGATGTAACTGTTAATTTTGATACCTGCTGATATGGTACAACTGTTTCTATAGACTTCAAGAAACAATAGTCACTATTTTCATTCTGCATCAGACTTTCATTCACTACTGAATAACGCTGTTGCATTACCAAGAAAATATTGTAAACTAAGATATCATTGACCTCGAATACCATGGAATGAACACATGCCATTAAATATATGACACAGACCCAAAACCTACTCGATGACTTTTCATTCCGTACAAATATTCCATGTATTATCAAAATTGTCAAAGCACAACAACAAAGTTGTAAAACAGATGAGTGCTGTAGCGAAACATTGTAATTTTCGTTGAAGTTTATAGCCACATCAAACACTTTAAGTTTAAATATAATTTTTGGCAAACCTTGAATATTGAAGAGCATGCAGCCATAAACGAAGATGAAGAATGAAGAAATGGCTACAAAGGCCCCATATGCAAACATTAACACCGATGAGGCTTCATAATATACAATCATTTGCCAAAAGAGAACATTGTGAAAAATGACCAATGCAGTTAACACACAAACACTGTAGATCACAGTGGGCCATGATATCTTGAACCCTTTTGTTTCTCCAGAAACAATGATCCGATATGGTGCTAGACCTAGAAGTTGTAAAACGTGCATCAATGGACTGAAAGCCCGGATACTATCCATGGATGTTTTCTGGTTCTCTCTGAAATCGGCTTGCATTAGCTCTGATCTGATACTTCTCTGGCAAACGAAAAGACTTGCACGTACGTTTCACTGATCTGTGTTGCTCACTTCATCGTTATCTGACACTGATATCCTCCATTATACTGTTAAGGTTGACTAAAAGTTCCTGTTATCAGATAACACACTGGAAAGGTAATCTTTGATAAGGTAACACTGCATTACCGAGTATGTATAGGACAGATTTCTCCCCAAGAGATTAAAAATATGCTAACGGTGTTTATAGAGAAAAACAGGTCTACAGATAAGCAAACAGTGTTACCTTGACCTTCGTGGTTTGAAAATATGGATTAAAAGTAAACCGAGGGTGAGTTCTAAACGTTTTTTATGTAATTTAAAACCCAAGCGTAAAATATATTTTGCCGCAATCATGCTTAAATAGTAAAGAGTACACTTATAGGGAAACTCGTGACAGCACACGATATAAAAAGTTCAAGCTTTCAGGGGGGGGGGGGCGCAGAAGTGCTGTTGTTCATGAAAAAATTGATTTTTTTATTTTTGTTGCAAAATATGCATCATAATTTAATTTACTTGTTTACATATTTTCATGCCGCAGTGCTAACACAACACCTGTTCTGGACTCCATTTTTAAAGCTCTACGCTTGTTAAATGCCTCTCCATGCTTTAAATGGCACGCCCACATGTTTGAATGCAAAGAACTTACGAACGATTTGATTTTAAAATACACGTTAAAATAGCACTAAGCCACCGTAGCCTATTTTAACAAGCTATCATATGAATCCCCTAGAAGCCGGTGACTTTTCCAAATGGTTTCTTTTTGTCATTTCCTTGAAATACTTCCTATGTAGTTGCTCAAAATGTGTTTTTTTTATGTTTTCTTGTGTCGTTCTAATCTCTGTTTCATATAACCTTGCCCCGCTGACACGTTTCACTCCGCGTGCAACTAACTTCCCCCTCATCAAAATTGGCTAATGCTTTCGCGCCATAGCCCATAGGCGGTTCCTTCCCGTCACATGGAAACCTCCAGTAAACGTCATAATAATTGCCAGGAAGATAGAGATAAGAATAGGAAGGTATGCAAAAATAATGACGTTTATAATGGAACTGAGCAAGTTGAAACTGAATGAATGAGCAATGAAACTAAAACAAATTTATAATGAATGGCCTTCAGCCTTTTCCACTGGGATTTTTTTTTTTAACCAGCACACATACCTTGCAAAAATGCTTGTCTTTCAGTCTTAAAAGTCGTGTCACGCCATACTTGTCGTGTGTCCTTAATTCACCCAAGTCTCGTCAAGGTAGCATTTTTTGCGATTTGGACAATTTGATTATCCTTAAATAACGTCTTCGCCACACAGCAATATCGCCCCTAGAGTGGTAAGTTTTCCTGTTGTCTCAGTTTCATGTCGCGATGTTCCTACGCATCTAACACACCTGTAAGTTCAGAGCACAACTGTTCGACTTCTCTCATTGACAAAGACGGATTCTTCTCTGTGAGTGCATTAAACACATGCAACGCAATTCTTTTTTCGCCGCTTTGTAAAGGTTTTCCCTTGCGATGCTTCAGCGAAAAGCTGGCGGTAGACTCTGCCATTATACATATAATAAGTACACGCGCAATAAACGATCAATAAAATAATTTAGCTCTCGCATTCGGCATAGCACACCGTCGAATGGCGATATGTGATTAATCCAGTTCAAAACAAGGTCAGTGATAAAAGTCATATAAACACACATGTCATCACTACAGTCAAATCAGCTGCTATCGTGTCATGTGCTTGAGAGCAAAGGAACCTTCTCTTTACTTCGTTTAAAATTAACATGCATTTCAGATAAATCAACTCTGATGCGTAATATATATATATATATATATATATATATCATTGAAACTGTTACGAAAATATAAATTTGACAATTCCCTTCCAACATATAAAGATATATCACCATGTTAAATAACTAACTAATTTTTACCGCACAAGAGTCTGAACCACAACAGCAGCCAATGAGATGTGATAAGGTCACGTAACCTTAAGAGATACGGGACAAGCTTACGTGAAACAAGGATTGGTGTTTTAGAAGTAATACTTCGCATTTAAGGTTATTGTTGATAGGTTTTCTCTTCTCTGTATTATATTTATTGTACTCAAGTCTCTATTTGTGCCGAAAATTACACCATAAGTTGTGATACCGGGGAAATATATGAGTGAAATAGGGAATTTAATGTCAGGACGGAACGTTGGCAATGGTAGCTCAATGGGTTAGAGCGACTGGACGGGCACCAGGAGATCCGTGGTTCAAATCCCAGCCATGACATTGAATTTTTTCATGTTGACACTATCTGTTAAAAGCCTTAGCCTATATATGACTAGTGTGAAGAAATGATTAATTTCCATCAATTAAGTAAAATTGTGATACAAGTTTATATCAGTAAACCTACCTAGAAGAATTATAGGCTGTGAAATTAAAGAGGTTAAAGTGCCTATATTCTTTTATATGAAAGTGCATTATTTTGCTGTTTTAGAGCGGCAAAGATAAAGGGCAGGAGCGCAGATTTGTGTAAATTAATGAATACGACCAGAGGGCGCCGGGGTAGCGCGGTGGTTTCGTTCGCGGCTCCCGTTCTAAGGGTCCCGAGTTCGATTCCCGGCTCTGGGGTTGGCGATTTTAAGTCGGCCCTATCCACGCCTTCACCTCTGTCTAGCACACGTGAAGTATCCCCTATGCCCACGTGGTTCGGAGTCCACGGTAAAAACTGTAGGTCCTCTCACCTCACCGCCATCTTCACTATCACCCTATCATCGGAGGTAATGGACACCGCCCTCTGGGTGCCTCCACCTGAGAAATGGGTCCGGTCATCACTTGGTGGGGTGAGGTTACCCCGAAGGCCAAGGTTGCCATGTGGGGAGTGTTAGTAACTAACTAATGAATACGACCAGATGGGAGAAGAAAGATCCTTCAGCTGAAGTTGTGGAGGGCAGTGTTGTGATACAGAAACTGTTTTTACTGTAAGAGTCAAGGGCAGAGAAATTAACATGTCCATCGATAGGTTAAAACCTGCTTATATTTTGTACCCAGACAATGACTCTTTCCATCAGCTTCCAACAGTTAAAGAGAATGACCAGCCTGCTAGTTCTATCCAAAAGGCGAGAACAAGGAGAGGCCGAGTGGTGCGTTTTCCTTCGCGGTATCTGAACTATACAAGATAGTGTGAGAAGTGTTTATATTGCAATTATTGTTTATTTGGAATATCATATTTGACAGTGCCCCAGTTATCGTAACTTCTTTACTGACATGGCACTGTTGTGATATAGAAACTCTTTGGGCTGATTAGTAATGTCAGGAGGCAGTGTAAAATACAGATAGTGAAAAATGAACAATTGAAAAATATTAAGAAATATCTAGCATACATATTTTATTATAATTTAATGTAATTTAATGTTATATATTATATATATAATTAGTAAATATGAATAAAAGAGAGCAACAAAGTAAATCAGGAAGTAACTGGGTCTGTAGCACTGCAAAAAAGCATAAGCCTCTCTAAATTGGAGCTGCAATTCAGTACCTATGTACCAGAGGAGGAAGTAGCTGAGAGCAGATGTATTATTTTAGATTTTGGTCGGTTGAAAGAATTGATAAAAGGTTTATCATGCCTACGTTGTTGTCACAAACTCTGAACCTGGAGATGCTTCACACCTCTGGTTTTGCTTCTCAATTAGAAGTGGAATGTGAAAAACGACAACTATTTCAGTAAATACATCTAAAACCTAAGGCTTAAGAGGCTACTAGAAGGGAAAAATATGTAAGTTATAGTGCTATAGCTTTCTCATACAAGGGAATTATATATATATATATATATATATATATATATATATATATATATTGTAAACTGCATAAAAAAAAACTTCAAAGCCATTTTTCTCATGTTCAGTGTTTTTGTTATTTTTCCACATTCAAAATCTACATTCTCTCTCAATATTAAAGCCAGAGCTCTGAAAAATGTACACAATACACTTCAACTCACATAAATTACATCTCACCTAAACTCAGCTCTGCCTGTTACACTATCAGAGAGCTGGTTACTGTGATTTCTATTGACACACTTAAATTACTGTATTATGCATACTTTAACTCTATTATTGAATATAGAATATTATTTTGGGGCAACTCAGTAGAAAGTTTAAAAAAATATTTGTTATTCAAAAGAGGGTTACAAGAATCACTACTAACACCCACAACAGATGCTCCTGTAAAGAACGTTTTACAAGAATGAAGATATTAACGGTTCCTTGCATGTATATATTCTCGATCCTAAAATTCTTTGTATGCAATCGTGCCTTATTTGCAACAAATAATGTAATTCACAAACTAAACACTAGACAAAAGTATAATATGCATTATCCCCGGGCTAAACTTTATTGCTTCCAGAAAGATGTGTATTATGAAACTATCAAAATATTTGCCGCACTTCCTAATGTTCTTAAAGAAAAAGTTGATTATTTCGTTGCTTTTAAAAAAGCTGTTAGAGCGTACCTTTGCTCAAAATATTTTTATTCTGTACAAGATTATCTGAATGACAAATTATCCTGTTAGTGCTTCTGTAGCTCCATAAGTAGTATCTAACTGTTCCAATGACAAATCATTATTAATAAATATTTGATGCAAGTTGAAAGTTTATCTTTAATGTATATGTATTTAATAAATAACAAGAATGGTATCCATTGCAACAAGGTTGAGACGTACTGGCATAAGCCAAGTGAAAGCTGGTTTAAAAAGTGTTTCATTTTGGATCATATATAATTATCCCCGCTTTGTTTTCCATATTGTTGTGCATATTGCCTGTGTACTATAATATGTGTCTTATGTTAACCTTTGTACATATATATGCTATAAAACTTCATACATCTGGACATGTTCAATGTTCACAGCCTTTACAGGCTACAAGTGAACCTACTGAACGCAAATCAATCTAATCTAATCTAATCTAATCTAGAAGCTGTGAAACAAACCGATGTATCGGAAGTTTGATAATGACGTGACTGTGATGCATCCGAATGCTCCTTTTCCAAGAAAACAAAACGGAATTTTGAAAACATTGCATAGCGACCCTCTCTTTATGGATATGACAAACGATTTAGATTTACCTGTTCTAACTTTATTTCTGAAAACTATGCAGTCAGGACTTCGTGAACAAACGCTGTGTGTCTCACTTCTGACCAAAATGGACGCCGTCATCGGGGTGCAGTCCTGTAGGATGGGACGTGATTACCGACCCGAGTGCCCCTCACAAGCTTCCAATTCTTCTTGAGGAAACTCAAGAAGCTTCTAATGTGCTCCTCAGGTACCACACGCCCTCCACGTTTTGCACGCCTCTGACGCTGGCGTGGTGTGTGCCTGGGTTCCTGGTCACGTGGGCTTGTGGAGAAATGAACTAGCGGATTTGGCAGCTAAGGAGGCGACGATAAAACTCGGTTGTGCCATCCAGTATCGTGCTGGTGCGATGAATGGTCCGCTCTGTGGGCAACAGGCTTCGCACGGTGAAGGAGCTTCCGATTAACTGGACGACCTCCTATCGCTTATCGCTGCAGGAGGAAATTACTTTGGCTTGGTTGCGCATTGGACACTGTTATTTTAGCCATAGCTTTTTATTAAATAGGGCCCCGGATCCCGTTTGCCCGCTGTGTGGTGCTGACCTGACGGTCCGTAACTTGCTTTTAGATTGTTTTAGCTTGGCACATTGCCACAGGTCTTTCCAGCTGCGGCCCAGCTTGGCGGAGATCCTCGCGGATGACGAGTCGGTGATGGGCTAACTTTCAGCGTTTGGTTTAGCTATAGGTTTTAGAATTTAGGCCCCAGCTCTTTGGTGATTTTAACCATTTTAACCATTAACCTTTTTCTGGTTGTATGGTTTTAAGATTTTAGTCTTTGCCTCATTGTTATGCAGGTATTTTATCTTAGTATATTTGTCTTGCAGTCTTTTAGTGTTTTAGACGTTTATTTGGCTTTTTATTTAACCCAATTGTTTTTCAATGGCGCTAATGACCCAGAAGTTGAGCGTCCTGAGACACTATTATCATCATCATTATCATCATCATCATCATCAGGTACCACTAGAAGTTGAGTGTACTTAGGATAATATCTCATAGGAGAGAAAGTTCTCAAGTCGGTTGCAAGAACTGAGAACAAGGTATTCACTTCCAACATTATTTCACTTATACTCACAAACAAATCTTAAGTGAAGATATTAACAAGAAATTTATCTAAATGTTTTGAAATACGTGAATGTAAGTCAGTTTATTCTTTTTTTAATTTCCCTAAGATTACTCTCTAGTAAATAGAATAGTGTAACATAGCTATCAAAGGTTATACAGCTCATTTCAATTCCAATCAATCGCCCTCAAAGTTGTTGCAGTGGTTTCTATAGAGAGAGAAACAAATATGCATTAAACTTATATAAATATTTAAGACATCCTTACCTCAGAGGTTATGGCGCTGCTAACCCACAGAACACAAGTAAAGAAAATGACAGACAATATGGACCAAAAGAAGATTGCACGAATGTCATGTCGTGTTACAAGTTGCCCTAGGTCAATGTTGAACAGCCAGATTGTTATCAAATACATGCCAAACAAAACGGCACTAAATTTTGTCACTATCGATAGCAAAAAATTAAGGGAAAAATAGGAATTGGTTTCTTCAGCTAAATCGCAAAGAAAATGATGGAGTTTTGAGATATGGGAAACATCAAATATAAGGATTGGTTTATAAGATGAGTCAGGGGTGACTTTACGGGAAAATAAACAATTGGCATCTGGTAGATAATATTCAAGCTTAGAGCTCAAGCAGAGATTCAAGGCTTTAAATCGATAATATATAAGCGATAATATGTTGTAGTGATAAATGTCAACAAATACGAATAGAATACTCTTAATGTATGACCAAGCACAAAGACTAAGCCACAACAAATTTGAGCTCATTGTTATCATATGTAACATAGTGATAGAGTGTATTGTTATTGCAGCTGTAAAAGAAACTGTAAGTTGCAGAAGTAATGTGCGATATGTCTTATTATAGTGTCCGTTATTGAGGAGTTTAAATTTATCAAAATCACTTAACTTGTGGATAATATCTGGCAAACCTCGAGGCATCCAAGCTGAAACTAATTGGAGTGATGTACAAGAGCAAGAAGTTCCCATAAATAACAGCGACATGAAGTCTAGAAAATTAAATTCATGTCCAACAATCTGAAACGTTAACAAGCAAAGTATATCCATGGTAATCAAAGCTAGAAACTGAGCAATGCTATACACAGTGAAGAAATGTGAGAACACTAATCTTTTTTCATTATTTTCACACACTACTCGATACGGTGCCAATCCAAACAGTCGTAGCGTCTGAAATAGGGGCCAGATAGAAGAAATGGTATCGGTAATCTTCATTCCTAATGCTTGCTTCAACTGTCTACGAGATGGTATGCCGAAAACCAAAAACCTTACTACCTTGGCGAAAATGTAATCTCTACTGTCTCCGTTTAAATAAAAATCTATACACTTCAACACGTTAGTTAAATTCATATCCCATCAAATTTATGGTAAATGAATCAATACTAATTCCATTAAGAAACTAAGTAATAAGTTCGCAGTGAATTAACTCATGTGGAACGCATTTCACTCAGCCTTTATTATTCTCGCTTATGTAGATTAATATAGACTAGATTATCAGAATGATTTGATAACGTTTGAAGGTCTTCCTACACATTATTTAAAATGAAAACATTGAGTACGTTTACAATAACATATATACGAGGTACGTCCAAAAAGTAAGTTCTGTTTGGTAATAAAATTAAATTGTGTACAGATACAGAAAAAGTATTCATTGCACAAAATTCTACAACTCTTAAACTACTTTTCCACATAACTGCCGAAATTTTGCAGGCATCTGTCATAGCAAGGCACAAGTTTTTGTATACCTTCTTCATAGAAGTTTGCCGCCTGTTATAAATTTCGAAATCCCGGCATTAAATGAAGTATTAAAACTTAGTGCTCCTAACACCAGATGGCAGAGTGATCGGAGCTCCGTAGTAGTGGAAGAAGAGGAAGGTTCATTTAGTCACCAAACAGCTGAGGATGAGATCGAATGATCTTGAAAACGTTTCAATTATACAACAACAAGTAAGTGAAGTTTGAGTGTAAACATAGTGACTCATAAATCAAACTTAAATTTAGTTTGAAATTAATTATAGCTTATAACTTACTTATTTTTTCAATCCAACAGAAATACCAGCGGTGCATCCCTGTAGCTGTGAATGTTACTTACGTTAAGAGATAAATTCGTCATTGTCGTTGTCTTCATCGTCTGAGTACTGCAAATTTATTATGATATGTGCCAAAATCCTTCCTAAAGTCGTCTTCTTGAAGTTTATCGGATGTGTCGTGCAGTTTTCCCAGTCTTGTTGTGTTCCTTGTCAATTTCTTCGTGAATAAGTCGTTCAACGTCAGTCAGTTTATGTTTGTAACATAATTTGAGCCCACATTAACCCAGTTGGATTGTTGGGCAGTAGTAAAGCGGGAGGAAGGTGGATCGTATCTCAGTCATCCAGCTGATACATTTTTCATGGAAGAGTAACTGAATAGTATTGCTTTGAGCCCGCCTCGGTAGCGTAAATGGTAGCATGTCTACGTCACGTTCAAGAGGTCTCAAGTTCGAATCTCGGTCAGGACGACTTACCTGGATAAGGTTTTTCCGGGTTTTTTCTCTTATCCTAAAGGACGAATATCACGTAAGTCTAATTCCATGAACCATGGGCCCATTTGAGAGCCATTTCACCTGTTCCATTCATCGTCCGTTATGACTTAAAAAGTTAAATGGCGTACCCTCAAAAAGAAAGTACTGCTTTGTACTCTCTAGAGTAAATAGAGATTACGAACCATTCATAAACAAAGATGTAATGTGACCAGACACGTTCTGCCAGACCAGCAGGAAGTGTATCGTTTCCTTTCATCGAATTTAACGAACATCTTGGCTTATTCAAAATACATATTTCTTTTATCACGTCATGTCAAATGTTTACGTTTCAGTTCTGAGTAATTTCAAATATACGTTCACGCATACATGCCAACCAATAATGATATTCATTACGGTGCTTACGTTGGTATGTATTGTTATAATATAATGGTATCTACTTTATTTATTTGTATTAAGAAAACTATTTGAGCTAAAATTATGGGCTTTTTGCGGTTATTTAAATACGATTACTGTGTGCTTCCTCATGGATCAATTTTTGCAAAATCTGAATTTTTGTCTTAGCGCAAATAGTATTTATTTGACATTGATTAGTTTTGCGCTCGTCACACACCTCTTAGGGAGAATGCAATACAACACCGCAGTACTCCGATTTATTGCTCACCTAGTAGCGCTCAAGGACAAACACCTTCCCATTTGAAACACATAATAGCTTCGTGATCCCTTCGTCTATGGCTGCTGGCGGGCTGAGCTTCAGCCTGAATTGTTGATACGTGCCCAGCCTCATAAGGGTCTAAATGTAAAAACGATTATTTTGGTTAGGTTGTTCTGCAGTCAGGTATACATGATTATAATACTTCCTCCGAGATTGGAATGGAGGCTCAGATGGTTTACTATACAGCAGATAGTCAAATCTTTTCAATTCATCATTTATTTGTAGCATTTGTGCACCTTGATCTACTTTACAACGTATCTGCACAGTATTTTGCGGATAACGTTTTGGAACAATGAAAATATTGTGACTTCGTCAGTTCGTGAAATGAAAAGTCCAATTTCACCACTCAAAAATGTTCTTTATTTCCACCGACTTACAGTTAAACTCTTGCCAATTACACAGAATTACTTGCTGCACACAATTACAATTCACCAGTTCGTCCGTTACAATTTCACTTGTACTCGCGATTACATAAACTCCGATGCACATACCAGTTACGTACAGTCTTCCGTTGCACAATCTACTCGTTCATTAACACGTCACTGACTAACTCTTACACCAAGAACTGCGACTGTCTCCTCACTCACACTCACTAACCAACTGACTGACTCCTGACTGTCTGCAACCCCCCTTTATATAGGAATATCGCCGCCTTCCAGTGTCCGCGAGAATGTTCCAGTAAAAGAATGATCGAGAACCAGGTGTAAGGGAAACAGACGGCACAGTCATGTTTTTCCTCCATCACCACCGCCTGTCACCACTATAAGACAAACGAGGGGAGGGCGTAGCTAACACGGACCTCCCTCGTCTCCCTCGTCTCTCAGCTGCTTTCATAGGGTGTTCCAGTGCTCGCGTTACACTGCTCCCTCCTCAAAGCTGTTCGCCCCGAACAGCCCCATCGTAGCGTGCGAGGCGGTCCAGCATCTGCTCGGAGTCTCAGCCAGAAGTAGCGCTGCCGTAGTTTGTGAATCATTCGGTTCGCTCCCATGTGTCCTCCTGAAGTACCGGCGTGCACTTCCTCCAAGACTTCCGGGACCTTGCTCCGGGGAAGTACCAACTGTTCTCTCTGCGCCTTCCCATCGGGTGACTCCCATACCCGGAACAGCACGCCCTCTCTGGTCTTCAACGAGTCCCATTGGGCCCAGTACGACTTGTAGGTGGCGCTCCTCGGTGCGTTGTCCTCCCAGGTTGGTCTCGTCCCTGCGTCCACTTCCCTCAAGAGTGGCCCCAAGTCTGCGTCCGCCAGCTGCTCCCTCCTCAGGCCTGCGCTATCCCAGCCTTCAGCAGGCACTGCCACAACTACTCGGACTGCTGCGGCACGCTCCTTCTCTTCCACTCTTGTGCGCTCATGGCCGTCCTGAATCTGCGATAGGACACCTCCAATGCAATGGTCGCCAGCGTCGGTGTCCACAATGAAGGCGCCACCCGGCTGTGGGAAACCCAAAATTGGAGCACTGCACAGGGTCTCCTTCGGGTGCTGGAAAGCGTTTTCGGCGTCCTCCGTCCACACATAAGGCCGGTTTTCCTCCGTCAGGCGGGTGAGGGGTTTTGCGATGTTGTCGGACTTTTCCTCTAAATCATTAAGGCTGTCGTCTACTTGACCCATCCGCTTGCCCATATTCGTGACGTCATCCCTCAAGCCGGCCAACCGTTCCTCAAACTTGGTGGCGAGGACCTCGTTCGCCTCCTTCATTTCTTCCGTCTTCTCCGTGAGGTTATCGTTAACCGTCTTCATTTCTTCCAGCTTTGCGGCCAGGTTGTTATTTGCCGCTTCTATTTCCGTTGTTAATTCGGTCTTCATTTCTTCCATCTTCTCGGCGATGTTGTCGTTGGCCGTCTTCATTTGTTTCAACTCTGCGGTGATGTTGTCGTTGGCCGTCTTCATTTCCGAGATTAGTTCAGCCTTCATTTCCATCATCTTCTCCAAAATCTTTTCCAATGCCGCGTCCATGGTTGTAATGTTCGGTGATGTTGTTATCCCACTTCTGACACCAGTGTGACTTCGTGAGTTCGTGAAATGAAAAGTCCAATTTCACCACTCAAAAATGTTCTTTATTTCCACCGACTTACAGTTAAACTCTTGCCAATTACACAGAATTACTTGCTGCACACAATTACAATTCACCAGTTCGTCCGTTACAATTTCACTTGTACTCGCGATTACATAAACTCCGATGCACATACCAGTTACGTACAGTCTTCCGTTGCACAATCTACTCGTTCATTAACACGTCACTGACTAACTCTTACACCAAGAACTGCGACTGTCTCCTCACTCACACTCACTAACCAACTGACTGACTCCTGACTGTCTGCAACCCCCCTTTATATAGGAATATCGCCGCCTTCCAGTATCCGCGAGAATGTTCCAGTAAAGAATGATCGAGAACCAGGTGTAAGGGAAACAGACGGCACAGTCATGTTTTTCCTCCGTCACCACCGCCTGTCACCACTATAAGACAAACGAGGGGAGGGCGTAGCTAACACGGACCTCCCTCGTCTCCCGCTCTCAGCTGCTTTCATAGGGTGTTCCAGCGCTCGCGTTACAATATGTTGCGAGATGTCATCGTTAGTGGGATTGCTGATTGAGCCAGGAAAACTTCTTCTTCAAGGTAACCCAATAACCAAAATTCGGCTAGGGTGAGATCTGGAGATCTCAGAGACTACACTTATAAAAGTGTCTACACGCCTATACAGGCTACTGGGACTATGATTCCATAGCGTGCTCCATATTACTACAATGAAAGCACACTCACTGGTTTTTGGTAGCTGATTGAGGGTCAGCGTATTGTGTGTCATGCGTGTACCTGTCCTAGACGCACTTAGTGACAGATTTATGGGGTTTTGTACGGTGGCGGGCTTAATTTAGGCAGATGAAAGGAGGTAGCCCCTAGCTCCTCAACGGTTGCCGACTCCAGTGCAATGCCTGTGTGAAAAATATTTAGGAAGAGTTTAATTTATAAAGATTTCCAATCTAATTCTCAGGTAGGTATAACTTTGAATTTGGGATACCAGCTTTAGTGTTACCGGTTGTGACCGCAAGCCATGCGTTGAAGCCGGTGGAGCTTGAAGCGGCGTTCAGTGGATTGGTAGTTCCCAAGAGACTAACCAGGGCGCTCTGATGTTGAGACAAACTCGCGTAAATTTTTGTTGCCTGGTGTCTAATGATATCTTCCACATAATGGAGAGATGAGGCTTCATGAAGGTATCTCACGGGAAAACACCAACATACGGAATAGAATGCCCTAATAAACTTATTCGGTACACGTTGGGGCTGTAGCAGTTTGGATCCTGCTGCCATGCCCCAGATCTCGCACGCACAAAGCATGATGGAAAGTATCAAAGCCTGAAAAGGACGCAACTTCAGGGGTGTCGGCATACATGACCGAATCATGGAGTACAAAGAAGCCTAAGCTGCGCATGCCCGATGTGCTAATTCCTAGATGTGACTCCCGAAAGTTAGGCCCTTGTTCAGCTTTACCCCAAAGTAAGTTTGAAAATTTGTCCACCCTATCCTTTGACCAGAATAAGTAAAATAGGGTAGGTTGGCTGGAAAGCGGCGTTTGGCTTTTCTCTGGGTTGATGGACAATCGCCAAAGCCTCCACCAATCTTGAATGAGGCTCAGGTGTCCCTGTATTGGGTTGAAGGCTCTGCGTGTGTGTCTATCTGTGTTATAAAACAGCACGTCATCAGCATACTGAGCTATTTTGACCTGCGGCTCCGTAGGAAGGTCAGCTACATATACGCTAAAAAGCGTGGGGGATAAAGCGGAACCTTCGGGGACACCAGCTCTGATGGGTCTTCTGGTAGATAACTTTCCCGCCACGGTGACAACAAAGTATCTGTGTTTAAGGAAAGTTTTCAGGAGGTGTATTATGTGTGAAGGAAGCCCCAGGGAGATAAGTTTGTGTAGGATGAAAGCAGACATACCCTTGAACTTCCCTATCCATGGTAGAAAGATGGGCCAGCTATGTGGCTGTGCTTCGCCTTCAAATCCTTTACTGTGATCTAGGGAATGTGTCTTGATTTTCTATTGAAACTTAGCTTGCATCTCAATGGGCAGTTCAGCTCTTTTATCTGGAAAGCCATGCAGGGATAAGAAGGTACTGAATATTTAATTAAAATTCTCCAAAGTTAAGTCATATAGGACCACGAATGAAATGAGTGAAATTTTGCTCAAATGAGCCCGGGGACCACAGAGCTTACAGTTATCCCACATTCATCTTTTAGGATAAGGGAAAATCTAGGGAAAAAGCGTCATCTCGATAATTCATCTTGACCGAGATTTGAACTCAGGAGCTATTGAAAGTGCGGCAGAGGTTTATGACGCAATAATTGCTCTAACACTTCTTCAAAAACTAATTTAATTAACTGTATATTTGTTTAATTATTGCAAACTATAATATTTATTTTAGTGTTTCTACTGACCTGGAGCTGACAGTTCGACACTCCATGATGGCATACGCGACTATGAGCTCACCTCCCCACATTAATACGATATGCCGTAAACTGATGACACTGGGCAAAAGTGAAACATATCGGGCTTAAAAATAGTGAATTTACATGTATTTGCATATGCTTAATTAAAAAATCACAGTAAAATGATAGAGTAGATCTTGGTTTGAAGATAAAGTGACACTTCATTTTTTGGCGTGATGATTTTATATTTGGGGGAACTTTCTGGGAGTTGGCACACCTGTCAAATATTGCGGAAAAGTTCGTTCAATGTCACATGACATTAATGGTGCATCTGAGTAGTACAAATCATTTTAATGTGTTCGTCCGAAACTAGGTTTATATCTTATATTACGCGAATTTGAAAATCCAGTGTTTTTGTGTTGAATACTGGACAATTTATTTTTTTTTTTTCGTCTGGTACATTCTCTATACTGTTAATTTTGCAGAAACCTCCTCGACTGCTTTTAGACAGCTCGAAAGTACATCCTTCAAGCTGTTTAATGGTTGTTGATAATACCCAAAGCTTTTGATTTTTAAAATGGAGAAAGTCCAATAATTGATATGAAAGTAATGCTATTAACACAATATGTCAAACACCTTGCACTCCCTAATCCTTGTTTCACATAAGTTTGCCCCGTATTTCTTAACGGTCACGTGACCTTATCACCTCTCATTGGCTGCTATTGCAGTATAGACTGTTGCGCGGTAAAAGTTAGTTCGTTATTTAACATGGTGACATATCTTTGTATTTTGGAAGAGAATTGCCCAATTTATATTATTGTAACTGCTTGAATGTATATATATATATTATGCAACAGAGTTGATTTATCTGAAATGCATGTTAATTCTTAAACGAAGTAATGAGGTTCCTTTGGTCTCAAGCACATGACACGATAGCACGTGATTTAGCGGTAGTGATGACATATTTGTTTATATGACTTTTATCACTGACCTTGTTTTGAGCTACATTAGTCATATATCGCCATTCGAAAGTGTGTTGTGCCGAATGCAACAGCTAAATTATTTTAATGATCCTTTATTGCGCGTGTGCTTATTATATGTATAATGGCAGAGTGTACCGCCAGCTTACGCTGAAGCATCGCAAGGGAAAACCTTTACAAAGCGGCGAAAAAAGAATGATGGTGCATGTGTAAAATCCACTCACAGAGAAGAATCCGTCTTTGTCAGTGAGAGAAGTCGAACAGCTGTGTTATGAGCTGACAGGTGTTTTAGATGCGTAGGAACATCGCGACATGAAATTGAGACAAAAGAAAAACTTACCACTCCAGGGGCGATATTGTTGTGTGGCGAAGACGTTATTTAAAGACAATCAAGTCGCAAAATATACTTCCTTGACGAGACTTGGGTGAATGAAGGACACACGACAAGTATGGCGTGACATGACTTTTAAGACTGAAAGGCAAGCATTTTTCAAGGTATGTGTGCTGGTTTTAAAACAATCCCAGTGAAAAAGGCCGAAAGCCTTTCGTTATATACTTGTTTCAGTTTCATTGCTCATTTGTTCAGTTTCAAATTGCTCAGTTTCATTATAAACTTCATTATTTTTGCATGCCTTCATATTATTATTTGTATGATTTTATCTATTTTCCCGGCAATTATTATGACTTTTGATGCAGTTTTAAACGTGACGGGAAGGCACCGCCTATGGCCTATGGTGCGAAACCATTAGCCAATTAGAGTGAGGGGGAGGGTAGTTGTACGCAGAGTGATACATGTCAGCTGGGCAAGGTTATATGAAACAGAGATTAGATCTACCTGCGTGGCGGGCAGTAGTTGTAATGAAACTAAAGCTACGCATTGCGAACCGGACTATCGCTGCGTGGTGTTGTTCTCGGTACTGACGTCAGCAGGATAGTTCATATCCCTTTAAAGGTGTACGGGCTCCGATGTCTGCTTATTATGCATAAGTTGTAAAAATATTCTGTGACTAACCAATGTGGAGAAGTTTAGCATCAAATTCCATGGCATCTGAGTATACAGCTTCGTGAGGCGGCAGCCTTCTGTTAATTTGGAATCACTATGTACCCTAATTCCAACACCTGCCTCTTTGGAATACCTAGGTTCATTCCCTGTCCTATGATATGAGGATGTACACTACATATATAAATATACATAAATTTGCTTACCTCTTGCGTTGTGGAGCTGCTTATCCAAAGAATGTAAACCAAGAATAAAGCGGCCCAGCAAGACCACAGGAAAGCCGAAGCAGGATCATACTGAATGTGGAATTTCACAATTTCTCTCCTCATTAACCATATAGTAATATTGTATGCACCGAAAACACATGACGTGAATTTCGTCAAAATGGTTATCAAAAAGTGAATGGAAAAATAAGAGTTGACATCTTCAGCTAGATCACAAAGAAAATCCTGAAGTTTAGAGACGTGACGTATCTCAAGCACAAGAGGGGCTTTTTCTCTAGATATAACAGAGATGGCATTACGAGAAAATAAAGATAATTTATAGGATGATCTAGTGATACATCTAGTGGCCAAATACATATTCAAAGCCTTAAAGCGTTGGTACATCAAGAATAGCATGATGCGAAGATAAATGTCAACAACCATGAAAACAGAGCAAATAATACAGGAAGAAAGAAAACCTGCAACCCAAAATAGGACGGGTACCATTGGTATTAATCTTAACATAGTTTTGATGCTCATTGTTACAGAAATTGCAAAACAAACAAATATTTCTAAAAGCAATCGGCGATGTGTTTTATCATAGTCTTGTCTACTTAGAAGTTTAATTTTATCCAAAACGTTGAATTTCATAATAAAGTCGGGAAAACCACGTAAATTAAAAAACAATATAAGATGTAATATTATGCTGAAGGTACAGCCTGCTAAAATCACAACAGAAATGATGTACAGAAAGCCATAGTCGTCATCCTCAACATAGACATTTTGAAAGTAGTTGAATTGGCTAAACAGTAGATAAAGCAACGGTATGATGCTGTAAACCATGAGAGGACGTGAAATCACTAATCGTTTTTCAGTAGCCTTCATTATTACGCGATACGGTGCCATTCCAAACAGTCGCAGCAAGTAGAATAGCGGCATGATGGATGATAAAGTATCAGTCGGCATCACTTCTGTTCCTTGTTCCTTAATGCCCGGAAATAATCAGCTTTTCAACTTGGTCGAATGTAGCAACTTGACTACTTTGTTGATTTTAAACACAAAGTAACAAGCTGTAACATCTTCGTTTTATTTATTGAAACAAAATTCATTACATTAAGGAATAAAGTACTGCTGGTATCGCAAACTCTTGTGGCCTACATTTGAATTATATATTATCTATTCATCCATCACATTGAAAAATTACTGAGAATAAAAAGCATGAATACATGCATTGTAGAGCGAACAAAAGTCAAGAGCAATTTATTTGAGTATTAAAACAAGAAAATAAAGGCCTGTAACATTCATCAATATATATCATCTACATAAACCTAATTTGACATTCTAAATGTGTAACCTAGTCACAAAACCAACATTCCGGCTGGAAGATGCCGAGATGCTGACCCGTGTTGGTATCTCTCCTACCCTCTTCTCGCCAACCTCTATACTCTGTCTCACGCTAGTTTAATTCTGCTGTAATCAACAAGGCGGAGCTGACTCAACTCGCCAAATGTGTTGGACGCTATATATAGACAATAAATAGAATTGTGTAACACATTAATTTATTATACGAGTTGGAATATTAACAGAACCATGCATAATGGTTATCTTAATAGAAGTGATTTCCTCCTAGCTTTGTAAATTTCAATCCAATATCTATCAACAACCGATGGAGAGTACTTCCTGAAAAATTTGGCTAGTCTGTGTCAGAATTTACCGCATACAAAACCGTACTTAGACCCAGCGGTTCATTTCTGAAAAAAAAAATCATTAACTTTACCACGTATAGCACTTTCGTTAAATTGTCGTATTTCTCCACGCGCTGTTTGCATTTTCGCGATTTTCTCGGAGTTCTTAAGGGCTCCGCATGCTTGTTGTTCCGTTCCAACATTATGCACACTACTTAAGAAAACACCAAGGAGATCACCAGTTTCTTTCTCACTTTTATTAAATAGACGACTCCGTGTTTGTTTCTTTAAGCACCGCTAAACAGAACGCGATCATTCGCCTCTCTCCACTTTTTAATGGTTTGCCTCGGTTGTGTTTCATTTTGGTTGAAGCACCGCCCTGCTCCATGATGAGAAGCTTACTGATTTTAAATTACACATATAAGTGTTCCTGGGCTTGTGAGGTACGTGAGATGTACAGGAAATAGTCCTAAATATCAGAAGTAACTCCACACTCTAAATAGTAACATCTTAATCAGCGTTCAACTCGATACAGACCTCGTTGTGTGAGACCTGCCTGGTATAGGGATGCAAAAATGCTATATAATAGCAGTGTCCTTTAGTAACTTAATATATGAGGGCTGTTGATCACTTTTCTGACAACGTACCTCACTCATCCTTATTATTTTGATGGTCCTTCTCAAAATAGTCTCTCCCTTGAATGCGATGTACTTGTCCCAGCGTTTCTGCCTGTCTTCAAAGACATGATGGAAACCATTTTTTGAGGGAAACTTCAAAATCGCCTCTGCAGCCTTCACCACTGCTTCTGATGTTGAATAATGCCTCCCACGAAGGCGTTTCTTAAAGTTAGGGAAAGGAAAAAAGGTCATATGAGGCTAAATCCGGACTATATGGAGGGTGAGGGATACACTTCCCATTGATTTTTGCAAGATATTTAACAACGACATTGCAATCTGCGGCCGCACATTATCGTGGTGCAGCATCCAGCCTGCTTCACGGAAATGTGGTCTTTTGCGCCTGATATGACTTTCAAAGTTTTCAGGACATCCCTGTAGTATTGTCCAGCTAAATATGTGTGTGTGTGTGTGTGTGTGCGTGTGTGTGTGTGTGTGTGTGTGTGTGTGTGTGTGTGTGTGTGTGTGTGTGTGTGTAGCTACAACATGCTGATAAACCATTCCATGAATATCACAGAGTGAGATGACCATAACTTTCCCAGCAGAAGCAATCACATTTGCTTGTTTGGCGGTTGGTGATGAAGGAGATTTCCACAGCTTTGCTGTTTGTTCCCAGGATTAAAATGATTTAGCCAGGTTTCATCAGCAGTGATTCCGTTTGGAAGACACTCCGAATCTTCATCTAACATCAACTTTAACTGCATGTAACCTCCATTGCAGCGGTAGGTGATACTGAATATATGTGAACTTGCCTGGTTCTCACAGGCGAAAACCAGGAGTACCAACAATGAAACTAGTACGGCGTATTTGTTTCACATTTTTTTTTATATGTTGACCCGACGTTTTCATCTCTCGCAACTTTTTGATGCCTGCCCATTATGTAACCTTTGCCAGTGCTACGTTTTCATAGTTGCCTAACTCTCAGGCTGTGACAGTCTTTTCTTCTTTTTTTCTTTTTTTTTCTACTTTTTTTTAACTAGATCTTTTTATATAATGAATATCCAACAGTTAATAAAGTATAATCTACGAACAATAGCACATTTAAAAATAATCCATGGTTTTTTATTATTTTTTATTTTTTTATTTTATATATATTATTTATTTTTTATTTTTATTAGTTTTTATATATATTTTTATTATTAATGTTTTATTATTTAAAGACGGGAACGGTTACAGCGTAAGTCGTTTAGAACATTTCTTGTTATATTGGCTTGTACTGTGAGACATATGAAGGGTTCTATTTGCTTAAATGATTATTAGATCTGCGTTTGTTCCAAGTGATAAATTTATGGCTCCAGAGAACGCAAGGTTTCTTCCATATATAGGTCCATCTCTGTTCCTTTAAAAATATACGTAAGTGCTTTCCTAGTACAGTGTCTCTTTGCCGTACTTTCAGCAGCCAATGTAGAGTACCAGCAACCAACCAAACTGCAAAATTATTGAAGTTCGTGTCTTTGAAGCGAAGCACCAGTTGTACCAGCTGTGGTACTGAACGTAAGCGTTCTTCTGGACACATTAAGCTAACATAATATACTAAGATTGAATTTTAGTGCGAAACATTATGACCGTAAAAAATTATGATCATTCTTTATTGAACAGCCCTTGTAACATAAGTAAATAGTGTGTATAATTTCATCTGTCTTGTATATAATCTGTATATAGTATTCAGAACTCATCTGTGTGCTATCAGAAGCTGAAAGATAAAATGTGAGGCTATTACATTTATAAAAATAGAAAAACATTTGCATACTTTTCTCTCTCCGAGATTAGCTCGCACAGAGCAGTGTTCAGAAAACTACTTACAGTACTGTACTTAAAGGAGGGGTTTATCGTGCGCATGCAAATAAAAGAAAACGCCCA